>PVLA01000038.1:617355-985457 GCA_004027455.1 Hydrochoerus hydrochaeris | reverse complement strand
TCTTTCTTTCTTTCTTTCTTTCTTTCTTTCTTTCTTTCTTTCTTTCTCTCTCTCTCTCTCTCTCTCTCTCTCTTTCTTTCTTTCTTTCTCTCTCTCTTTCTCTCTCTCTTTCTCTCTTTCTCTCTCTTTCTTTCTCTTTCTCTTTCTTTTCTTTTGTTCTTTTCCCTTTTTTGCCTTCAACCAAACCACTGAGTTTTAGTCCTGTTTTAATGCAGATTCAGCTGTGCTGGCAGAGGGATTTTTATGGTCTAACTAGAATTTTTCCACATCACATATCTGGAACAACTGCATTCCTCTCTTTGTACAAGAACTCTGCTGTGGCTTTCATTTTAGACAGACTTCAAAGCCTGATGAGCTCATAGGTGGGGTTTTCAAATGTGACAAGATCTAGGGTGTGATGCTGGGATTGATTCATACTGGGATGCTAGGATTAAGGGTGTCCCACAATGGGTGTAAATACTATTCACCGAGGGCAAGTAGCCAGGATAGACTAAGAGGCAGAAAGAAGGTTGCAGTTTTTATTGCTTGTCACTGGCTGATGCTGCAGCTTCACTGTTTTGATGCTATTCTCTTGGTAATGACCCTCAGCCATTCCACACTGCCTTGGAGCCAGCCAACTATTCACTAAAACCTCTACAAACTGTGAGCTAAATAAATCTTTCCTCCTTTAACATTGGCCGTTGGATATCTTGTATCAGCAACAAGTAGGACAAACTCCTATCTGTGATGTTCTCTCTCTTTTGCTTTCCTAATAGTTGCTCTTTATTTTTCAAATAGAACCTTTAATTATCTTGACTGTGCTAAGCTATTGGGCTTTTTCTTCTTTTATTCACATCCTGCCTAGACTCCATGATGCCAAAGTGTGGATAACCCTGTTTTAATATTCTGACTCCTTTTTCTTCTAGAGTGCCCACTGAACAAGTTCAAATTGGAATAGGCCTTAACAATAAGAACATTCCTCTAACTATACCTAGATATTGCATTTTGGTATAGGTCATCAAAACTAAATAGATGCTAAACAAATTCCTTGGCCTTAACTTCATCTCAACTCTCAGTTCTTCCAAGAGTCTTTCTTATTGCTGCACCTTGCTTCTTTTTCCTGTTTTCTTCTCATAGATATCTTAAACGTTTATGCCTTTCCTCAGCTTTCTAGTAACCACCTTCCACATCATTCTTAAAGAGACACATTTGAGAAATTTGAACCATCATGTGAGCTTCTTCTACATATTTTCTCATCATTTACAACTATGTTCATATTTCCACACTGTAGGACACCACTGTGGAAATGGTTCCTAATGATGCCTGTCTCCCGGTCTTCAGGGCCTCTTCCCTAGTGTGTAGGACGGATCTAATTACTTGCCTCTAAGGATTGGAAGATGGAAAAAGTGATGGTGGATCACTTCTCACATTAGGTTATAGAAAACAGAATTCTGTTTTGTATTCCCGCCTTCTTTGTCCATGTCTAACATTTCCTTTGGCTTCCTCATTCTGACACAGCAAAATGCTATGTTATAAACTGCCTAGATAGAGCTACTGTGCAAAAAAGAGGAGAACAACCTACAGTACCCTGTAGAAAATGAAGGTTCTCAAGCTGAGAGCTCACAAAAGACTAAACCCTACCATCAACAATGAGATAAGTGAGCCTGAAGTCGGCTTTTCCCAGTTGATCTTTGATGGCTGCAAATCAAGTCCATACACTGAGTATTACCTGTGAGGCAATGGGAGGTACAGACCTAGCCAAGGCACACCTGGATTTTCAGTGTACTGACACTAGAGATGACAAATATTATTTGAGGCCATTAAGATTTGGAATAATTTATAATGTTCCAAAACTCCTTTTCATCAGCTTTGTATAGCAATAGCAAAATAACCTGAGCTATAATTAATTTACACCAAAATTTGCAATATTTATCAATAATTTATGTATTAATGAATTTGGAAAGACCGTATTTTGGCATTTTCAGTCCATAACTGAGTGGCTGTATTTCTCAGGGCCTATAGAGAAGCAGCACATCATGGCAGGAGGACATGGCAGCATGAAACATCTCACCTCATGATAAAGAAGTAAAAGAAAAAGAGAAGAAAGGCTTGAGTCCTACAATCCTTTTCAGGGACATGTAACCAACAATAGACAAACATCACTAGTCTCTAACTCTTAAATGTTCCACTATTTCTCCATGTCACTTCTCTAGAGCCCAAACTTAATATGTGACTTTGGAGGGCATTTAAGAGTCAAACTATAGCACCTCAGTGATACCTATTAGCTCCTGGAGTCTGAGATAAGATGTCACCCCCTAGAGGGACTCAGACCTGGCCAAAGACAGGGGTGAGTTTGCTATGTTCTCACACATTTAGATTATAGAGCTACCATGAATTTGGAGTATTTTTGTGAAAAGATTTCTCTATACATGTCCATTGATCAGGTTTTTTTTTTTTTCATTCATCAGCTTTAAACTTCTTTAACTAGAACTGTATGTCTTTGTGTGAAAGTGTGTGTGTGTGTGTGTGTGTGTGTGTTAGTGAATAAATAGCAGATTGGCAATTGTAAGTGATACATCTAGCTCTATAGCTCACTTCCTTAACCACCAGCTACACACTGATTTCTTTAGTTATTTCTTGTTTTCCTATTCTAGTCATGCTTCAAATTAATATTAATAAAATTTATTAAATGTTATTAATACATCAAAATATAGCACAGCTTAAGCATTCTATAATAATATCACATATTATTGTATATCACATTATTATATAACAAATTAATATAAAAACATTTATGGTAATGTTTTTTGAAGTATAAAAATGGCAAAATATTTTCAGAAAGGATTTCTTTCTTTTTTTTACTATGTAGCATGTATTGTCTTGGTCTCACTTGGTGGAGCTGCAGGGCATAATAAATTCAGTCAAGTAAAGAATACATCACTGAAAGTTACAGCAGAATTTGTGGACTGAAAGAATGTTTGCCCCAAAATCCATTTTACTAAAGATGAGTATTATTCAGAAGCTTGGACTGCAGCATATGCTGGAAAAAGATTTGAAAAAGTAACTACTTTTTTATTGAAAAACAAAGAAAATACAAATTAGATTTTAGATTTTGCTACTAAAAACAGAGCGTTTAAATTCTCCAAAAGTACTCCCGACCCATAGAATGTATCCTGGCTGAAGAAGGTGGGCTGGTGGAGCCAAGACAAGTGACAGCTCCTCCAACAAGGAGCAAATGGTGCTCACACTAAAGGAAGTAGCACAATTCCTCAGTTTCACACCTTGGGGAGGCCCCAGGTCAGCTCCTTTTCAACACCATTGATGCCACTCTTTAAGGGTGACTTATTTCATATTAAAATAAATAAATGCATCTTGGAACTTTCACTATGACATTAAAAATCAATTTCCTATTTGGTGAAAATGCTGGGAAGTAAAAGAAAGGGTATTTTCAGGTTATTTGAGGGGCTGTGGCATATCTGCTTCCCTGTTACCCTGAAGTAGAAATATTGGCACATTAAATAAAATATTTCTATGATCTCTTTACCTCTTGATAGGCTGCTGAAAGGATTTGTCTCATCCACAATTTGTTTCCCTTTGATCACTGAAATGAGTAAGTGTAGTAATGGACTGACACATACCATACTGGACACTTTCATTGGGGGACATGCAGTTACAAGGCAAACATTAAGTATCTCAATTAATACCTGCTGCCTGCTCACAGAATACAGGAGGATGGTTAGGGGTTGAAGTCAGTACAGGTTACACACAGAAGAGTACAGAATTAGCACCTTGTTACACATTCCTAAATCTACATATTCCTAAAATATGTAGATTTCCTGAGTCTAAATTCATTTATAAAATAATTCATTTTTTTCTTTCTTTTCCTTAGTTTTTAAATACAATTGTGAAGATAGGCAATATAAGATAAAGAAAGGAATATTGGCTAAAGGCAATCTGGGTTCTTTCATCTATCATTTTGAACAATTCTCAATCACTAAATTGCAAAATGGAAGATAAAACTTACTCTGCCAAGGATTTATGAATATTAATATATAACATATGCAGAGTGGCCCTCAATCTTGAGTCCTCACTAAACCAGATATTTCTTTTTTCAGTGCAACTGTATTTTAGTATAAGCCAAATAGAAAAATGTCAAAGTGAAAATGTGTCTTTTGCTATAAAAGAGAAAAACTTTTGTTTTCTGAGTTTGTATGTTTTGTCATGCTAACTCATTAGGATATTCTTACAAGCAGATGTAATAACAGAGTGCTAGACATATCGTAGCAAATTAATAATGGCTTATGAGTGACAAATATAAAATAAAGCAGAAAATAAAGCAGAATCTGGATCCTGTCTTATATCCTTGGATTCATTTTTGTATGATTTAGGGTAAGGACACAGATTGCACAATCACAGAACATTCTGAGTCTTCTTTAACTGGGCTTTGTCATGTGGAACTAACAGTGTTGTGGCATGAAGCACCTTTCTTCTAAACTACTGCATCTTATTTATTTAGAAAATGCTACAGTACCTATTGTGATTGTAAAACTAATGCATTCAGCTTCCCAATATTTAGATTTATAGTAGGAAATAAAGAATAAAATCATTATAATCCCAAAACTTGAAAAAAAATTTGCTGAAATATGTCTTTTAAAAATATTTTCATCTAATGGCCCTATATGTTTATATATCTGTATATCATATATATAATATACCTCACATATGCACATGCATGTTTATATATATATAATATATATATTTAATAAAATTTATTAAATATATATATATTTAATAAATTGTTTCATAATTTAAAATATCACAAGAATTTCCTACAATTTTAAATGCACTTTGAAAAGACCACTTTTGATATTTTTATAGCATTTCATAGTATAACTCTTTCAGGTCATTCTTGGCTAATTAATTTGGAGATTTTCTACTTTTAAAATATTATATTTTTGTGATTAATATCAATAAGCAAACATTCTCTGCACATTCTAGAGCCATTTCCTAAAACATGTAGATATCCTGAGTCAAAAATGTAAAAATAATCTTAAAATTATTTTGTGTGTGTGTGTGTGTGTGTGTGTGTGTGTGTGTGTGTGTGTTGGAGATCTAGCCAAAGGCCTCAAGCATTCTAACCAGGTACTCTAATAAAGAACTACAATCTTGAGCCCATGAATCATTTTTTAAGTCAGGATGGTACAATTTGCAAATAGATCTGCAGGTTATTTGTTCTATGATTGTTTTAGTATGAAACATTCTGTAAGAATTTTGTCAAATATATCAGATTATTTTCATTTAATTTGCATTTATTTTATGTGCTAATCTTCTTTGTTCCATGTTTGTAGTTTTACTTAGTTTTACAATTTGATTTATTGTATAAAGTTGGACTTTATACACCTTTGTGCATTACACTTGATGATGACTTTGGTACTGGTGTAACACAGAAATGTGATATCTTGTATCAAAAACCTGTTAAATTTCCTCAACACCAATAATAGCCTAAATTATTTCTTCAACAACTAATGATGTAATTATTTACTAGATTCTTCTTATGTTGCATCTTCTTTCCCATCATCCCATTCTGTTTTAATTATGAATTTATCTTTTCAGTCTTTTTGTTGTTATTCTTCTTTTATACACAGGGAATAATACTCTGCTGATCAGTGATCTTGTCATGACATGAATTTGGGAATACAGAATCACAGATATACTTAGTCACAATCTCTATTATTCACATGCATGTTAAAGTTCCAGAGGAACTTCTATACAACATTTTTAAAAAATTGAGTGTATTTTTGTACTAATCATATGAGGAGAGGAGAATATACTACAATCAGAAGAACATGACATGAATGTTCTCAGTGGTTCATCTATAGTTTGATTAATACCCTCATGAAAACATGGAAGGGTTACCCTCACGCATCCCCACTGCAAATCACTGTGTACCATCAGACCACCTTTTATATCCACCTTCCACCTCTGTAAGGCTTCTGTGTTTATCCACTTAAATTCAGCTTAAACAACAATCAGTAAAAAAGGAAAGGAAAATAAATGAAAGAAATCAAAAGTGTTCTAACCTGAGTGCTTGCATGTATAAACTCCATCTTTTTCTAAAAGAAAACAGTTATGTTAAATTTTATAACATTTTCAATCTGTCCATGAAATCAAAGCTGCTTAAGACTCATTGCAGAATTTAATAGTTTTTCAGTGAACTAACCATTTTGTCTGCTACTACTGAACTGTAAGCATGAAAACCATGTAAAGCTAACTAAACCCTTGCAAAAAAAGAAAGAAAAAAATTCGTTCTTGTCTTACCAACACTGCTATTATCACATAGTGTGTTTCACATGATAAGCCATTCATTAAAGCATCACCTACTGTTTTTTTCCTCCTCAGAACCAGCTAGAACATGATCTGTCTCTGCATGAAGACATTGGACCTCTGACCTTTTCTGTAGCTATTCCAGGCAAGTATAATAAACAGAGTTCACTAGGTTTCTGTAAATCTCTGATTATGTTTACTGTGGTATCCAAGTGTTCATCTCAGGCAGAAAAATTAAGGTCGATTTTCAAATATTATGTGTAAACTCTAGCTACTAAGCATTCCATAATGAGCACTTTGGCAATTCAAAGCAAATTAGGGTTCCCACTAGGCAAAGATGACACGCATTGCAGTTAAAGAAAGATGGTATGTCGTTAATGGAGAATATTCACTGAGAATTTTACATAAATCCAGAGAGCTTCACTCATTGTACTCTTTGGGAAAAAAATCTCAGTGTCTTGGTGTACTTCATTTTTGAGATTTTGTGTCAGTTTTAAACTGTCCTCACGTTCAAATAATAGCTTACAGAAAAAAGCTAATGAGTTTCAGCCTCTTATTAATGGTGTTTCTTTACAGAGATGCATTTGTAGGAAAACACTCACCATCCCAAAAATGTCACCTAAAGAATGGTTTGATGCACCCAACAACTACCAGAGATTAATGCAAGGGTTGATTAAAACTGAGAAATGAACTTTTAGTTTCATCCAAGCACAAAATCTAATCCAAATTGCACTAATCACATCTATGAAAGAGCCAAGATGTTAGTTACTAACATTTATTTAATTGTATAGTAATATATATATTACAGGAAAGTTTAAAGACATAAGCACATAAAAAGTGAAAATTATCATGATTCCTACTACACAAAGGTAATTAGGATAATAATTATGGTCTATATCATTTGAGAAAATACACATGCATATATATGCAGATCAATAAATATATATTGTAAAGAAATTATATTTATATAAAGCAGAGATATACATGTATATAAATATATAAATATAAATATAAACACACTTGTAGTTTTTTATATCTGTGAATTGTAAAAATTTTGTATGGATATATGAACAGATATGTAAAGACATATCTATATCTATATCTATATCTATATCTATATCTATATCTATATCTATATCTATATCTATATCTATATCTATATCTATATCTTGTGTGTATGTAGCATAGTATTACTTGAAAAGGGCTGGGGATTTAGCTCAGTAGCATAAGAACCTGCCTGGCAAGCATGAGGTCATGAGTTCAATCCCGGTAGAGCAAAACAAAACAAAACAAAACAAATTACTTGAAAGTACTTGTTCATATACACACAAACATATTTCCATTTCAAGAGATCAATATCATTTTAGTGATATTCCAGAGTATTAACTTTCTTATGATTTGTTTCACTACTTTTGGACACTTAGGTCATTTTTAAATTTTTTACTATTGTAAAAATATTTTAATGAAAATTATTTACATAACTGTCTAATTAGTTTCTTAAACATAATGGAATTACTGAGTCAATGACTATGTTCTTTATGACTTCAGCATAAATATTGCCACTTTATCCTCTAGAAAGTTTGTATTAATTTACCTTGCTCCTGACAACATATTAAATGTACTTTTCCAAAACTGAGACAGTTGTGATTGTAACAAATTTTTAATTTGATGAAGCATAAGCCAAATATACTACATGCTAAAAATCTAAACTTTTTCATATGCTTTTTCTTACATTTCTATTATCATACCCATTTTTTCTTCCTTTAGTTGTAAAGTTTCTCTATATATTAACGGCCAAGATATATTACACATGTGACAAGTTTCTCTCCGGTTTTTAATTTCCTCACATTTTTTTGTTTTGTTTTGTACTTTGTCCATGAAAAATAAGAAATTTTATGTGGCCATATATATTGATCCATTTATTTGTGGTATCATACTCTAAAGTAACCTTTATACTTAAACATTTAAATTCATCAGCTTACTTTCTTGCTTCATCTGAACACTGGTTTTTAACATTAGACTCCAACATCCAAGTAAAAATTATTGTTATGTGACCAATAGATCTAAAATTTATTTTATTTCTGGTAATTATTGTCTCACTGCGTCTATTATTCTAGCAATTTGAAATTATATTGTTTTCCATCGATTCAGATACATATTATATATACAACATGGATGTTTTTGCATGCATACCTAAATGTTTGCTTCTTTATTTTTTCTTGACTCCATTAGCATTCAATTTTATTACTTTAGAATCAGTTCTTCCTCATAGATAAATTTTGTTTTAATTTAGTATATATTGCAATAATTTATATTGAATTTACCCTACCTACTATCTCTCATCTTTAAATTTTCATTGTTTTTATTTCCTGATTTTTTAATATATGCTTTAGGTCATTTTCCCCTATTGTCAAAATTATTTTTAATTTGAATGAAATTGCATTAAATTAGGAAGGTTTAATATTACTTTTCCATTTATTTAATTTATAATCTCTCAGTGAAAGTGTAACAGTTATCTCACATGGGTCTTGTACCTTGGATCAGATTTACTCATATATGTGTATATAAAATATGAAAAACATGTACATACATCCTCATATTATTGGGTTTCTTTTTGTCTTAGTATACATGAACTGTATTTTTGCAAACTTCTTCCATAATGTGTTTTATATAAAATACTCTTCTCTACAGCCAATCATGCACAGGTATTTACTCAGATTTTCTAGTGACATTATGATATGCATAATTTCCAAGGAATTTTTGTTCACTTCTCTTAAGAATATAACTTTTAAAATTCCATGTACTTTTATAAATGACTAGTTAAAAAAGTCAGTTTCTGGTAAGTTCAGTGTTCTCCCCATGTGTGATCCCATCTAATTCATACTATGGCCCTTCCTCTCCTGTAGCATCCAGTATTCAAATGACCTCAGGTGAAGGGTGGCCTTTGATCTGTCTGAGACATCAGTTTTCTTCTGACTTTTTGCAAGCTCCACTCTTTACTGGCACTCTGGCTTTTATTCGGTGTTTACTTTATCCTTAACAAATAGAAATGTGATGCAAACTATGTACATTCAATCGTGATAAATGTTGTATGTCTTGGAATGTAATTCTCGACACTTCTCACTCCCTCCCCACTTCTCTAGAAGGACAAGGGGGAAATTGTCCTACTCTCGATGGTAGTCATCAAATATTTTACCCCAAACGCACCGCACTACCCTAATAGTTGTGTAGTATGGAGCAAATTTGTAAGGTCAGTGCCAGCCTATAAATTTGTGCATGTTTTATAACATAGTTATTATTAATTTGTTTTCAGAGAGTCAATTTAATTGTATTAAATATTTTAGATTACAAAAATGACTATAAAATATTTATGCAAATAAAATGTGATCTCTCAAAAGAAATTTCTCATGAAAATCTGGATTTAAAGGACTGTTTTCTAAAGGACAAGTAGGAGTGTTTTAATTAACTACCAAAAAATGTGTTTTCCAGTGTTTCCCTAGACTCTGTTATAATATATTATGCACATTTGGTAATAAAGATAAAGTCTTACAGGAAGAGTGCTTAGTCTCCTCTTATTTGCTTTGTACAAGTAACTGAACTGTTTTATTTGTAAATCAGTATGTCAGTATCCCAACAAATTATTTTGCTTATCATAAGCTGCAATAGGAATGACATCTGCATCTCTCTTCTTGGGCATCTAAATGTCAATTTTATTAATATATATCAACTTACTGTTTATTGCAAACCCATTAACTCACTTTTATTATTCATAATAGCAAACTGCAATGAAGATAAGGAGTTTGCCAAAGTTAGCACAATGAGTGAGGTAGAGCATACATTTATCCTACTAATAATTCATTGTCTTCTCTCCTAAGAATTTCCATTTGGTTAAAATCTAGAGCCAGATTAGTTAAGACCAAATCTCAACTGCGCCTCTCAGCTGTGTATTCTCAAAGAACAGACTCCTTGCCTCAGTTTTTTTTTTCATTTTTCTAGTAATATATAATGTCATCATCAACTTGAAAACGTAAGTTTGAAATGTCTATCTGATACTGTGAGTGCCATGAGGACACTACAAGTAGAAAATAATACAGCATAGAACTTTGTTGTATGCCAAATTTTTTTTTAAAAAATCATATAGTAGCTTCACACTATGTGTATAAGGTCTGTTTAAAACATGGATGCATTTATGTTTAGATCTGGGTCCCATTCCCAGGATATCTCATTATTTAAATACAAATATTCCAATGCCAACAAATCATCCTAACTCTGAAGTACTGCTGTCCAAGACATTTTGAGGAATGCATACCGACTTTGTAATTTCAAACTTGTAGGGCTGATGTGAGGATTAAATTAGCTAATGCATATACAATCCCTACTAACACTTAGTAAAAATGCAATAAATGTTAGCTGTTAGTATTATAATCACAAAGTTGAAAATACAACTGTGTAACAATTATGCAAATTGCTATTATGAGTATATAATTATATTTATTAATATCGCTGCTAAATCAACTGTTTTGTCATCCAGTGGTTCAATCGTTTTCTCTCAGTGATGGAATATTTACTGATACTTTCTCTTACAGTTTATTTTAATTCTGTAAAACAGATGTTAATCTTGGCAGATAGAAGTCATAACACAGTCCAGTTGTATGTTAGAAAATGTAAAGAATTTTTAAATAGAGCTTTACAGTTTACAATGCACTTTCACATTCTTGCAGTCATTTACCTATATATTCCCACAAGAAATGTTGCATGAATGTGTTCATTTAAAGTGAAAATGTACTGAGACTTTGGGGCCTAAGAATTGCCTTTTATTTATTGGTCCAATAAAAAATATCACATTATCTACTTCATCTACTTTTTCCGCAAGGTGTAATATTATTATGAATATATTCTGTGTGTGCTTATGGATTTTATCTTTATCAAGTTCAACTTAAATAGCAGGAAACCTGGTTTAAATGGAATCAAAATAACATTATCATTTTATTCTTCTAAAATTCTACTTGAATTTATTTAGAAATAATTGTAGCAGGTCTTAAATTTATGCTACTTATTTGAAACCATTCTTTCTATATTTTCATGTGGATGCTTTTAAAAATTGTTTTACTGTTTTCTTTGTTTACATATAACCATATTTAATAGGACGCTATTTCTTACACCTAAATGATCTTTTTCCTAACTACCAAATGCTGATCTAATTTCAAGTTTGAATTTGTTTAAATCAATACAAATAGCCTTTCATTAAACAATCTAGATTAGCCTCCTTATTTCTGCTTAAGGAATAATTCTGTTCATATGGTTAAAATATTGTGTTACTCTCTTGGGGGGTGTCAATTACATATGACACAAAACTTGACTCTTATCTCCGCAGCTGCACTGACCTCTTATTATATAATAGAACTTTGCACAAGGCAGCGAGGAACTTAAAGGAGAATATTGTCAAAGGGGGCCAGGACCTCATTAAGGGTGGAGCTTCAAACACGGATGCTAGTAGTTGCTCATCAGATAACTTACAGGAGTGAACTCAGCATGTTAGAAGGCACATAGGGAACGGGGACGATCTCTGGGATCAGTGCGGTGGGGGCCTCGTTTGCATGGTCAGCTGCTGTGATTCTCATTTACTTGCTGCCCAATAACAACATGTGTTCAGTATTCGAAGCCTGAATTTTTTCTTTTCTTTTCCTGAATATAAAAATGTACTTTAAAAAAACTTGAAATGTCTCAATTTTAAAGTCTTGGAACTCAGTTCAACATTTTTCAGACTTTGTGGTGACCAAATGTGCAGTACCTGTCAACCCTCTCTAGCACACAGGCATTAGTTAGAAAATTTTGTGTCAGGGGAACCTCTCTTATAACATAGAATTACATACTCTTGGGAGGGGGAAAAGCAATAGTTCCAAATTTTGTAATTGAAGTTCCTTTCTGCTTACATTTCTTTTTTCTTTCCATAAATAAAATAATTTTTCTGAAAATTTCACATGCAGAAATCAATGAATTTTTAAAACTTTTGTATCTGTATGATTGGAAATAATGCTTTCTTTTAAGACATCCTCAAAACTTCACTATTTAATAATTAACCTCCTTAACGATTTAATTGGTTATTCATTTCATATCAAGGTAAAAAATTAGTTTAGGAAATAAAGAATTATTTCCTCTTCATAAGTTTAGCTCTTGACTATTTTTGGATATATATTCAAACCAAAGCTTAATGAGGAAACCATTGTCAGGGAATAGGAAGGTAGACCTTTCGGAGAAGGGGACAGGTTTGGGGGATAGAAAGAAGCAGGCAGGCGGCAAGGGGAAAGGCAAGTACAATGGGTACAATGTGCATCAATACCCACCCCATGAAGAATGCATGCTGCATGTATTGCAAACATATAGTAATAAAAATAGAATTTTGAATAAAAGAATTCAGATTGAAAATACAATACACTAGATGCTTAATCAAAGACTTCCAGCAAGTACATATCAGCCATAGTGAGAAGTCCCCAGACAACTAGACTGTGGGTTAAAGCTGTAGGTGACCGTATCTCTTTCTACTAGCACAGTTTTGCCTGTGATGACCCCCTTATAACACTCTAATGATGGGCCCAATGACAAATCTTACATAGGCCCACTGGTTGCTTTTCAGATTATTTACAGCATATATTTTGGATCTTGATATTAAGAATCCTGAATGAATTTGCCTGGGTCATTTAGCTCATTTGTTTCACCTAGTTTTCTTTTCATGTCTCTAAGCTTTTGAAAACATCCATTTACCTGCTCTGCGCCTCCCTTCCCTGACTTTCTTCCTGATTTGGTTTTCACTTAAATATTTAATCTGCACATAGTAACCTGGTTTCTTTTAAAGACAAAACTCTCCCTTATTTGATAAAAGTTGTGGTTCACTTACTGTTTTGTATACCATTAAAATAAAAACAAAACTGTGACTGATACCGTGGGAACATTCCAATCATTCGCGCTGTTGCCAGATTTTTTTCATAGTTACTCAATAGCTAAAGCTGAAAATTATTCATTTCCCCTCTGAGTGCATTTCTGGGACAAAAGTAGAATATTTGACATAAATATTTAGTTTATCGATTAAATTAGTTTTTCTTTATTTATTAAGTAAAGGAAGCCAGTACATGCCTTACATTCCATTTCTCACAACCCAAAGAATATCACAAACAATAAATGACATATATGTATCTAGCACTTTTAGAAATATTCATATCCATTTCCTTACTGTTATTCTCCAACCTCTATAGGCAAATAAGAAATCAGCACCACCATTTTTGTGAACAAAAACTGAGGGATGATGGCATGAGGCACTGTACCAAAAGAAAGTAAATGTCAATTTAACAAAGAATTAGCCATAAATAGGCCCTAGAAAGAATCATGATTCGAAATCAACCTCAGAGAAAATCACAAATCCTCTGAATGATATTACAATATCATAAAGTGATAATACCTACAAAAATGAAGTTTTGTTCATGATTTCTAGACCAGAAGGCCAATTCTCCAGTCACATCTCATGTTTACAGTTGTACCCACTGGAACTAACTCCCACTCTCTTTTGCCTCTTAGACACTAATGCACAATCCAGAACAATTGCTTTTTACCTTATATCCTATATTTTTTCCATTAAGATCTGTAAAGAGAGATAAATCAAACACACTAGTTTAAATATCACATGGTTTCACTTACATGAGAAAGCCGAAATACAAATGAAAATCAAACACAAAATAGACCATAATAATAGAGATATATCTTCTGCAAAGGGAAGATGACAAGCAATTGGAAAGAGAGAAAAGAGAGAATGGAGAAATAAAAAGTATGTAAGATGTTTTATGTACATGTATCAACTTTCCACAAGGAGTTTAATCATTATGTACTTCAAACATGTACTAATAAAAGTTAAATATTGAAAATAAAGCTCTGTACTACCATATTAAACTCATCTGTCCATTTGTAACAAGGGATGAATGTCATTAGTCATAACTTATGGTTTATATTAGCCTATTTTTTATGTATTCACTCATAAAAATACCTAGTGGTATCATGGGAGTCACAAGAACAATTATGTGAATAACATCCATTATTCAACTTTAAATAGTTAATGATTCAGGGATATAAACAGATGGGGACAATATAGAATTAACCTCAGGTACAATAGGGATGAAGGAAAGGGAGTAATCTGGGCATTAAAAAATACAAAATTTTACCAATAAATAAATAGTTTTTGGATTTTTTTTTTGTTTTTAGAACACAGGGTTTCACTATCTAGTTCAGGCTAGCCTTGCACTCACTCTGCAGCCCAGGCTGGCTTCAAATTTACACCAGTCCTCCTGCCTCAACCTCCCAAGTGCTGAGATTACAGGCACATACCACCATGCCTGGCTTAATTTTTGGATTTCCCAGAATAATTAGAGATTAGAAAGAAGAGAAAATAAGCTTTACAGAAAAGGGCAAGATAGGAAGACAACATGTGTGAAAGGATGTGCCATCGCCAGGTAACTGTTAAACCAGCCTCATGCATGAGGAAAGGTGAAGCTGTAGGCTATGTACAATGGACAGGCTTTGGAGACTGCTGAGACAAACAAACAAACAAAAAAGGAATGATCAGTTCTGTATTATGTAGAAGAGATACTTTGTGGAAGCACTGAAAATAGAGAGGAAAAGGAGAAAGCAGCCAAAGGGGCCACTTAGAAATACATTGCCAAAAGTCATGCACATGCACACGAGATTGATTTCAAAGGTCAGGTAGTAGAAACAGTTCTTTGATTATGAGCACAGCTCTTTTGCCTTTCTTACTTCTTTATTGTAGTTTCTGGGAAATGACAACCAGAGGTCAGCATCCCTTTTCTATTCCTGCCAGTGTTTTGAGAGAAACATACAATGCACTCATCCTTGACTTAAGCTCATAGACAAGAACTTATTATCATCAGGCAATCATCATTATTTCTCAACTTACTCTCTTAGATTATTGCATCCTTTTTTATACTCAAAACCCCAAAATCTTTCATTAAAACCTGCATGCAGTTTTTCACTGGTCTCCCCACTGCATCAAGAAATCTAAAGCAACAAGAAGGATATTTCCAATCCCCAACTACCACATCAAAGCATCTTTGAGCAACTAAAGCCATACAGTTTCCCTCAGTTTCTAATAACTTGTGCATGTGCAATGGACATTAACACGTAGACAAATGGTGACATAGTCATGACTGTAGGTACAAGTGGTATTCTCATGTAAATCCCCCAATTTTATGCAGTATTATATCAACCCTCTTTCACTCCTATGCATCATATCAATTATCCTTCTCTATAACATCAGGCTTCATTCTTTACTTGCTCCCAAAATCACATAATATACTTTATTAATTCTTCCTTAATTTCTTTCTAGGCCCTACTTACTTGCCCTGTCCTTCACAGGAGCAATCTTCATAAAGACTGGTCAAAGCTGCCAGTATCAGTTGCTCTAGTCTTATCTTCTCTAAAGTCCACTACAATAAGATATTTTATCACAAGCATTTTTGGTGCTATGTTCCTGGATGTTACCTATTATCCACTCCCAGTAGCACCAGAAGCTAAGCTTTATGTCTAACATGCTCGCCGTGTGAGCCATTTCTTCACTTAGCTTTAATGGTGCCATACTCCCTTGAATTTTTTTCTCATCTCACTCTTGGCTTCTTCCCAGGTTCTTTTATCAGTTTTTCTTCATCTCTAACCCCTTTGATATATGCCATGGGGCTTGGTCATGGTATGTGCTTCTTTGGCCTACACTCACTCCCTTGAAGTTCTATTCAAACTCATGGCTCTACATGTCATTTCTAAGTTGATGACTCTCAAGTGTTCCTTCTAAAACTAAGATTTCATATTTTCAAGATTTTATTACAGTTTCTTGCAACTAAGGACTTTGTAGAAGTGAATTTGTGCACAAACTAAAAACACAAGTACCTTCTACATAATTTCAATATATGATAAGCAATTCTTATTATACCAGTTTATTCCATGGTTTTTCTCATCTAGAATCAGCTATAAAGAAGCAGCAGGAATAGACAAGAAAAAGGAAGAGTTAATTTTAAGGGGTGGGGCTAGAGTAATTCTGTTCATATGATTAACTATTTTCCCACTTTCAAAGACTTCCTCAGAAAATAGATTTACAGTTCTTTACAAACTAACTTAAAAAAATGAAAACTATTCTCACTAGATACTCATCTGCTGACAATCAGGAAAAAATAAATAGAATTAATTGATTGGTTGAGCATTCTTTGGTGAAACGTTTATAAAGCATGAAAAATTTGCATAGTTGCTATTTAAACAAGCTGGATAATAACACTTTCTAAGAAAATAAATGAGGAAGAAAAAGCCTTTTTAACCCTGCGGCTGCATATACTTATAGAATCTCCAAACTGCAAATCAACTATGAATTACTCATTATTTGAGTATCCATATTTTCCAACCAATATTTTCTATTGCCAAAATGTCTTTTTCACACAGTTGAAGTTCAACTGTATTTTATACAGTTTTGCTGTCCACATAGATATCCATTGAAAAGTGATGACTATATAGAAATTTTAAAGAATTTTTTTTCTAATTTGGCTGACCAAGTTAACAGATGTCTTATATAATACTTTTCTACTAATTCTTCCTTATGCTTGCAACATTTCCAGTTAAAGACAAAATTACTCTCTGCCATTTCTCAGCTTGACAGAACTACTAATCCTTTTTTGTATTCAGTTTCTGCATTTGAGACATTTTAAAACTTCATAATCTCTTTTTACTTATTGAGAAGTGGCTGATCTGTTGTCAATTTTAAGAAACTAATTCATAAATTTTTGACTTGACCCATATTTTATCACAGAAGAGTCACAGTTTGAATTCTAGCTGCTGACTCTAACATTAAGTCTAATTTCTAATAAATTTACTGTGAACATATATATGTAGAGAGAAGGACATTTCTTAATTACTTGGGTGTTATTGTTCAAGTTTAGAAAGTATATTTTCTTGTTTCTCCTATTAATTCTCATTTTAAAAATCCTAATGTAATGAACACACACACAAAAAAAACTACATTTGATAATGTTACCAGTTGCTTACCAGTATTAAATCCAAGTTGATATAAAATTTTTGTGAAGGAAAGGGGTGAAAATTATTTGCTAAAATGAAATTTTAGTATAATTAATCATTTTTAGGACACAAAAATTACTTGAATTGTCTGAACACTTCTGTCTTGAATCTAGTCTGTTCCCTTCTTATAAATTTCCCTAGGGCCAATAAGGCCACGTTCTAACAATAAATTACTTGAGAGAAAAAATGTCAAATACATGGTCAACAAGTTACTGTATCTTAAATATAATACAAAGTTGATAATCTCTCATTTTCCACAGTATTTGGCTAATAGTGGTGAAGTTAATTATTTTGATTCAATCTCAATTTTTGGAAGCAAGAAAGAAAATGGAAAAGGCACAAGTATGTTTATATTTTCGATAAAGCAAGCTACAATATAGCAAAGTATTCTGTCTTGTTTCTACCAAAAATTTATTATGGCATTACATCATGCAGTTCAATGGCTCCTATGCTTGTGTACTATAGGAAGAGTCAATTATTAGACTTTTGAAAATCTAGTTCTGATTTTCAGAAGGTTTAGAAAAAAAATATGAAACAAAAACAAAGAAAAACATGATGAATAAATGAAAGCAAACCCATATACCTATATCTGCAGTGTCAGTAATTAAAATGTGAACAATGAAAAACTTCAACAGATGTGTTCCCCTGGGAAAGGTTCTCCAGGCCTTTGTCTGTAATATTCCACCCTGACTAGGATGGGACTTAACTCAGCCCTGGCTTTGACTTCAGCCACTCAGACTTTTGGAAAGAACAGTTGCATTTACTAGAATTGTGAAACATTAAGGAGCTGATTCAAGATAATAATCAGTGGGGCATAGTTATCAACAAGACCTTTGAATTTGGACTGTCTGGGTCTATATACTGGTCCCTCTATTAGCTACCTGTGTGATCTTAAGCAATTTCCACACGTAAGAAATGGGATTAATAAGAGCAATATGTGTATTACTATTTTGCTGCTTAAATGATACCTAATTCATAAGGCATACTATACCACTAATAAGTATTAATATGATTAATATTTAACCTATTCCAAACAATAAATGTTTGAACTTCAACTCTTTGCCAGTAAATCTATCCTTTAATTGTGGGTATAGGATGTTGTATAAGGCACAGTTCTTAACATCAAATGAGCTAGAATTACCAGTCAATGGACAACTGATATCCAAACAATAAATGTTTGAACTTCAACTCTTTGCCAGTAAATCTATCCTTTAATTGTGGGTATAGGATGTTGTATAAGGCACAGTTCTTAACATCAAATGAGCTAGAATTACCAGTCAATGGACAACTGATATGAAGCATGTTGGTTGTTATATTAAAGGTCAGCAGAGACTGTTTTAGAAGCAGAGGCTTGAGAGGGAAAATTTTTTGAAAGAATTAGAACTATGACCCAAACACTGTATGAAGATCTGTGGTTAGTAGTCAGAAACATGGCACTAATCCTTGAGGACATGGTGACATCTAGGTTATCCCAAACCTCAGATCAGAACTTCTGCTTCCAAGATCACTGGGGGCTTGCATAAAATATGCTCGAGTCACATTGACTCCCTTTACCCTTCCAAATATTTCCCAATTGCCTATTTCTTCATTTCTCTCAAAATCCCAATATTCACAAACAATATTCAATACAGAGAAAAAATGAAATTCATCAGTAATGGAAAGTACTTATATTAGTGTCTTATTTCTCAGTAAAGTCTCCTTTATTAAGACTTTATATAAATAGGAAAATATTCATGTGATTATATTGACAAGTGGCTACATATATGAGTTAAAATGTGAATCCTGAAACATCTGAAAGGAAATACCAATATATCCCATAATTTATTCTCTACCTCTAAAATTAATTTCTATATATTTCTGACATTATTAGCACATTAACCATAATTAAATCTTTATGAATGCAGAGTAGGTAAAACACCTCTATGCCTCTCAAAACAATATTTGATGAATAACACTTAAAATATATCCCCCAAAACCTGCTGAGTTCCAACTATAAAATAAAACCAGTAGTAGCAATTTTAGACTAGCATTCAACAATTACCTAACATTTATTAGTTCTTTTAAATGTTTTATTAGAATTGAAACAACCAATATTTGCTCATGTTTCATTAAATCCTATTTTCAATGTTCAGCTCCAACCTCGTGATAAAGGATGGTCCTCTGAGCTTAGTGGTAATATCATCTAAGCCTGAAAATAACAGAAAAGACTTCAGAGTCAACATCTCTTTGGTCTAAGGTAACAAGAATACCTGAATAATTACTCAAAATTATAATACTAATAAAATATGAATAAAGAACCACTTATAGTTCATCCAGTATGAATTATTTTAAGCATGTCTAATAAAAGAAAGCTTTAAAAGAGCATTAGCAGAATTTGTTTAATTGCAATGTATGCAGGGCAGTGTTATATTATGTACCTGTGGCTTTTCAAAATCACACACAGTCTTGCACTTAATGTGTGTAATCAAACAAGAAAATAATAAAACTGGAAACTATTTTTCAATGGTAAATTTTAGCCCACTGAGCTGTCAATTGTGGATGGATTCATGATTGATCAGAATAATACACAATGGCATGGTGTAATTCTTTAGTGTGAAGTTGTAAAATGGAGTATTGCTTCTGTTATTTTATCCAGTTTGCTTTTATATGACAGGGTTTATTGTGCGTTATGTTGTAGCTCATTCCTCTGTTCACAATGCCTACTGATGTGTAATTATGACTTGTCTGAACTGTAAGAAGGAGCAGTAAGTGAAAGGAAGTCTGCAAGCAGGGTTGATTTATGAGTCCTGATACTATATTACAGCCCTAATCTGCCTGCTTAACTTAGCTTCAGGCTAACTTACAGTATAACATGCTTACGATTAGCACTGCAGCAAGTTGCAGAAGATTTACTCTGAAGGAGTTGCTCGACTTTTTCTTTAATGATTTAGTATTTATTTCAGTTACAGGTAGAGCAATAAGTTATTTCTTTTATAAAGACCTCATGTCAGAAAACAACTATTATGAAGGCATTTTATGTGGTACCAAAGCATGGTGTATGGAATGTGTTCTCCATATTAAACATCACAATACTATTGGTTATGTTTTATGATAAAATCAGCCATATTCTTTCTCTTATTTTTCTTTCTATACAGTAGCTTTTGCTTGGTGCTACAATTGCACTATGGGAATATCTATTTTGATTGAGGGCATCTAGTTTTTTGCAAGAGAAGCCAAAAATAGAAATTACTATGGATGAGCAAATGAAAGCAAACCCATAAAGCAATGACCTCAGTGTCAGCTAGGAAGATGTAAGCAAATTTAGTTTTTTAATCACTATTCACAAAGAAAGATACAGCTGAAGTTAAGCATCACTGTGCTGTTATTGAATTTTAGCATATTCAATTCACATGCTTTTAGTAAATTAAAGTTATAAATTACCCTTTGTTTCCTCAGATCCAGTCTAAATCACCAATCAGAAAAATACCCTCTTCAAAAACCTTATTTGTGATCAGGTTTTGCTAAATGCCCAGGGAAAAAATAACTTGAAAAATTATCTGTAGCTTATGATTGATATGAAATAAACAGCTTTGACTGTGCATAAGAGCATGCAAGCATCTCTGAGTCGCTGTGGAAATATCTTTCAACGACATCATTGAGATGGATATTCCAGAATTTTTTCAAGCCTTTGTTATATCATTTAATTTTTTCCTAGTTATTTTCTTAACCTCAGTTCTATTTCCCTGTCTTTCTGTTTCTCCTAGATGTTGTTTCCATAATAAGCAAAAGATGGTTTTTAAGATCCAGTGAAGAGAAAACTCAATTATTAACACAACAAATTAAAAAAAATCAATAGATCATGTAAGATTAAACTAGTAATGGACAACAGAAGAGCTAAGATTGTGAGCACAATTATGCTCAAGCTTATACAACCTTGCAAATGTTAGTCAGAACAATGATCTTTTATAATGAACAATACTCTATTCCATTCTGGGTTTGGAAGAAATGTTTTGGCAATCTATTTTGGTCATTCTCTAATGAATAATTATTTTATTTCTTTTTCTTGACAAGTTCCTCTTATTTTGGACTTGGGAAGGTGAAAATCCATGGTAGAACCCATTACTTGCCATAATACTATTCAGTAAATATGTGATTGGGTAGGGGGACTTTCTCATTTGGGCACCAATGCATACAGAATCTGCCAGACTGTGCAGATGATATTTACTGAACTGAAGGTCTGAGTAATGGGAGATAGCCTTAAATGTCTACTTCCTCTACCAAGTATCAAATTAAATTTGATTTTTAGCTATTTGAATGGATGATAGCTGGAACCAAAGGAGTTTATATGCACTGTGAATTTAAGTCAGTTTCTTTTAATTTGGTACTTGTATGCTATTTTCTAATGATTTAATGATCAATGGAAAAGAAAGGACTGTGCAAATACACCATTATAATGATCCCGTAAAACATGTGCTTTTCTTGTTACACCAAATATTTCAAGGCTGGTATACATAGCTCACACTCAGAGTAGATAAAAATTGCCTCTATGTAGCCTCCTAGTCAATGAGAACATCATTCTCCTGAATGTATCTATATAAAAGCATACTTATTTGCGATGGTAAAATCATGAACTAAAACAAAAGAAGTGTTCTGGGTGAGAACTGGCAGATATTTTCAATAATAATCTCTCTCCTCTCTCATATCCAGCAGAACTATATATAGACAATTTCAAGGGACCATGTATTTAGCTACAATTCGCAAATACTTTTACTCAAAATAGTCACATATTTACAGCTCTAAAACCACTGATTTTTTTTTTGACTCTGCTGAGCTAAAATCTCCAATTACAGTCTTTGTATCCAAGACCTTAGGAGTAGTCTTCACTCAGTCAAACTTTCTGTTGGCAAAAAAAAATTAATAAAAAGTCACTGTTTAAGAAATTTTTATTGATGAAATAACATAAAATGTTTGAGTTTTTAATAGTTTTTATATCAGTAGGCAAAGTTGACTTCATGCGATGAAAAATTTGGTAATTTCCAGGGTTTTTTCAGAGAAATTATGATATTACTTGCTTCTTTCTGATAAAACTTCTAAACAGAAATATTTAAACTATCAACTGGCCTGAAAGTCAGAGAGGCCTCTCTGGCTGATAATCACATTATCTTGAAATAAATGAATCACCGACCTTCTAAAAGTCATCCTACACAGCTGCCTCCTTATCAACCATTGTGACTTTCTCTAAAGAACAGGATAGGATTGGGTATCAGAAACCTGGATTCCATTTCCTTCTCCATTCCTTATTTCTTATTTGATATGTGACTATGCATTTTTTATCCTTCAAAATGTTTATAATTGTATTATGCAGTGGAGATTATAAGAGTTAAAGCAAAAATATATAACAGAACTATGTAAATTGAGATCTACTATGTATACAACTTACATATATATAAGCATTAACATTATCATCAACATGATTTTACCTCAACCCTTGCCCACTTTATCATCATCTAATTGAACTTTCCATCTCAGGTTTCAATAATGTTGCATTACAGCAGTCACCCATTTTGCCATACCATAAAGTAGTCTGCAGTGGCCCTAGAACATGTATAACTAACTTGTATATGGAGTTCAGTGTCTCCCAATAAATTTCAAATTGACTGTACTTCCTTTGCAATACACCTATCTTTCCATCCCTTTTTGGAAACAAGGTATCATACATGTCACAACACATTCTTTAAGATTCGATTTGATTTTGATTCAACTCCGTTAGAAGAGAATTTAAAATCTGCATCCTTTGGGAAATCTTTCCCAATTAATAGAGATTTGTTATGCCATTTGCATCATCCTGTGCCACCTAATCATACCTAAGCCCTGTGTAAAAACAACTATAGCAGTGCAGCTTATGAATCCAATATTATTTATGTTCCTCCCTACTCAGTTTGTTATTTGATGTGTATTATATTTATGCTTGCAATTTTGCTAAGTCTTAAAGGCTAAAGAACTAAGACTAACCATGCTTTGGGAACATGTCATATTACAGTGGAGCTGTGCTTTTGCAGTAGATATTGTTTAGTTTTTCTGAAAATAATTTGATGGCAAGATATATTTATTGAAATGAAATTAGGTAAGAAATATATATTGATACTCTTTTTGAGGCTGACTCGTGAAAACTAACAAAAACTAAGATTTTGATATCAGAAACATATCAATTTAGCAATATGTTACAAAAGTAAATATACATATATATACATACATATATGTATATTTATATATAACTATGGTCAATAAACTTTAATTGTACTTTTCAATTGGAAATAATCTGTAAAGAATTGAAGTCATGCATTTCAAAATACAAAGTAAAAGCCTGGCTATTCCGGAAAAAAGATGGGAAAATAAAATCTAGTCATGTACAAAAAAACAAAACAAAACAAAACAACAACAAAAAGAAAAACCCACAAATCCCTAATGGAACACATAAATCACTGTTTTATACAGAAGTAAAAGAATACATTCAGCAAATATGCAGCATTTATAGTGAATCATATGTTTGTCATAGAGTCTTTACCAAGGATGATGACCATTACGATCATTATTGTTCTCAAAATGAGGCTGTCCTTAGTGATTTCCATCAAAGAAGGTGTTCATACACCTGCCAATTCAATGCTCAATATCTTTAGAGTCCTGTTTTCTGCATCTATTGTGAGGCTTCTGGTCATATATATATAGCGCACTCACTGCTCTAAAGGAAAAACAATCAGCAATTACAGTCAGAAGAAGAAAGAATTAGCAGAGTTTATTTTGCTTGTTTATCTGGTCTTAACTTTTTATTTCCCAAGTACTTATGCCCTCCTTCTGCTGGCTATGATTGATTTGGGAGAAAATCTTTGATAGTTGATGTGTGCATATTTGTTTAATTAAAATTCTTTGAAGCTGGGAAGAAGGTCCTTTACAATTACAATCAACAAAGCATATAAAAATACATTGCACATAGTAGGTGTAGAAAACATTTTTGCTCCATTAATTAGATTAATTAACTTTAACATTTTTTCTACTCTTTATTATATTGATCTTGTTCCACACAAACTGTGAGAAATACAAATAGAAGACTTTATAGTTTCATACTCATAAATGTTGCCTGGTTCCTCAAACATAGAAAATTCTTCAAAGATGAAAATTCAACAGAATATTTTCCATTTGTTCATTTTAGACTATTTAAGAAAGCGTAGATAATCTAAACCACTTTAGAAAACTTTTATGTCAAATAAAACTTCATGTGTCTTAATAACACTATTCCTACCCAGTTATTTTTATGATAAATGAATTATGATTTTCAAAATCTCTAGTTACACATATTTTATCATATGTCTCAGCATTGTGTTTAACCAAGAAAAGCAATGTGTTTTATGGTAACTCTTTGGTTGCTTGTTTTTAAGCAATAAACAGTCTGAAACTTTATACATTCTGTGATCTAAAATCTTCCCAAAGTCTCCCTTGATCAAAATATAACACTGTTTAAACATGCTAGGCAACATGTACTCTACCTATTTGCATTATGTCAAATGAACTGGATCATTCCAATATGGTGTCACATGTGCATGGAACCCTGTAGCAGTTTGTAACAGGTGTTAGGCAAATGTACTTGACAGAGATATTGACAGTAAGGTCATCTGTAAGCATAAAATCTGAAAATAGCAATATTAGTATACAGTCATTAGTGGCACAAAAGAAACCAACAATATATAGGAGGAATGGATCATTATCACCCCTCAAACACACACACACACACACACACACGCATGCACACACATTCCTAAAGACATTCATTTCACTCAACAACCTTCTTTCTGTCTCTCTGTTTAGCTCGTTCCCTCTTTCTCTCTCTCTCTGCATATATAAAAAAGAGATTGATTGTGTCATTACATGACAATAAAATCAAAAGAAATATGTTCAGCATTATAAAATGTTTATTCCTTAATGTAGTGACCATGTATTTATTTCTACCAGAAATTTTAGAACACTCTTGTTAGATATTTTGAATATTGATGTACTGTATCTCCCTCACTAGTTAATATTTTCCTTTGATTATGAATTCTTCACAAGTCCTAAAATGATACCAATGAACAGTCTAGATGTTTGACTTACCACAGTGTTGCAAGGCAGTCAGAGACAATGTTATAATCAAATGAATAAAAAGATAAATGTGAGAGTAAAAAATATTTAACATTTCTAGATAATTCACAAAACAATCTGAAATTCCAAAAGAATCTTAAATTGTAATTCTAAGGTCAGTCTGTCCAGAAAATACTCATTGATTCAGAATTTCATGATTAAATATGTTCAGAGGAAAAATATTTAGTATATATTTTCAGAGGAAATATTTTAATTGTTAAATAATTTTAGGACAGTAAGCACAGAATATCAATACGTTAATTTTACTGCGTTAGTGAAAAAATAGTGGGCATGGAACTAATAATAAATTCCAAAATTTATTTAAAACTATTGCCATTGTCTAAAATTATAAATGTTCAAAGAATGAGAAGTGATTATGGAAAATTTTTAAAAATTACATCTATTAAGTATGAATTTTAAAATGTAGTTGTAGAATATAACAAATGTTTTCATAAAATGATTTTAGCTATTTGTGTAGGAACATCTTTTAGATTGCTCCAAATAAACTTCAGAAATGTTTTCCAATTCTCAGTGAGGCAAGCATTTCAATTTTCTGCAGTATTAGCAGGGGTAACTAATGATGGCTAATTTTTGCCTGTAGTATTTCCTTCAATCTGCTCGTGCACTTTCAGTTTCTCTGGCGGCGGCAGCATTTGTATATTTTCTGGTCACTAAACATTCAAGTACAATTGTAAGTGATCAGCTTGCAGTTGGCCAACAAAGAGAAAATATAAAAAAGTATCGTTGCATATCTTTACAAATAAATGTCCAATAAAATCTAAAATGCTCTAGGTGCACGGAATTCTTTTCTGCCTAAACATGTAATTGTAAAGAGCTAAAGGGTTATAAGAGATAGGATGTTTCTTTAGGTTAAAAAGGTAAAGCCATGTGTTCTGAAGTAGTTTTATTGTATTGTGTCTGTTTATGATAGTGCTTATTCCATTTCCCATGCATATTCTCTTGTTTTAATAGAAAGTGCTACTTTAAATTACAATAAAATCTAAAATATCTTCTCATTACCTATTTTTCAAATCAAACATTTTAAATTACACACATCAGAGATAAGAAAAATCTTTCCAAAACCCAACATTACTGTAATAAATTTATCAAGGCATAGAAGAGATAATTTTATAGTACACTATTAATGAGAGTGAGTCCTCTGCTTAAAACTTAAAGAAATTAAATATTGATATAGAGAATATTTAGTAAAAACTGTGTTGTATTTTAAATTCAAAGAAAGGTGACATAGATGCATTTAATCATGACACTATCATCCTAAATTAAATGGTTGCCCAGAAACTAGTGTCTTTGGTTAAGGTTTAAATGTTCAGCTCTACTAACTTCATACCAAAGGGCAGTTTTAGATAGCACCATTTCAGGGATGCAAATCTCTGCTTTCCTGAGAATGACTGCCATTACAATGCATACTCTGTGCAGTAATTCCACATTTCCTATTGCAGAATTGGGACGCAAGGTCCTCAAAACTCATAGTGTAGTAAGGCAGTCAGAGACCATGTTATAATCAAATGAATTAAAAGATAGTAAGAACTGTGAGAATAAGAACTGTTCAGTTCCTAAATAATTCATGGTTCAGATTTTACCTATTCTCCTTAGCACTTGATAAAAAATGACATTGGTTGTCTATCCTTAGCCCATGCACGTGTTTTACTTTATTTGCTTGACTGATAAATTGTGGGAATGCATTATTCAGCTGAAAGAAACTCTAAACACATAGGGTTTTGATGAAACTGGGGTGCCAAATTAGCTTTAAAAATATCTTGCATTATGGCTTAATTTTATGTTTTCTTTGAAGCCCAATTGTGTTGGCTGCCATTCAAAAGGCTACAGAAATCTGATGATAAATACAGGAATATTACAACTGAAGGAAATTGCTAGCTAAAGGAAAACACAATAGTTCTTTTTTACCTAAGCAGGGCATAAATGTCTTCTGCTTTAGCTTCTTATGCTGGAATTGTGCATTCTAATCCCAAAAGTTCTTACCATTTCTCTGAAAAGTTTTGTATTAGTATAGTATTCTGGGGACAATAAAAATGGTGACGTCAATGTAACAGACAAAAACGAGCTTTTGGGGGCATAGAATGCCCCATTATTTGGAAAGAAGTCTCCCTTCCTTCCAAGTAGCAAAGCAAGCATGACTTGGCCAATAAAATGTGCATTTGGAGTAAAATATATATGCCACTTTCTTAAGTCAGGAGCAACCTTATATGTCTGGCTAACAGGTGGCACATTGCCTGGTATAGATTTCGTCCCTCATTTGTTCCTACCATTGAGGTTTTCTGCTACAAAAGTGAACAGCATTACAAGGTGGCCGTGAAACAAAAAAAAAATCATCTTCACAGTTATTTACCATTTCTGTCTCTTGAGTACTATCCTTTGTTGTGCTAATTATGAATTCTGACAGAAAATTAGGGAAACTCCATTGATTGATGTAAGAAAAATAATAAACATAACTTTGGAACGAGAAAGAAAATGGGTCTCAACAGAAGAAAAAATGTAAGACAAAATCAGGGGAATAAAATTGAAAAATCATCAAGTTTCAAGTATAAACAGGAACATTATCAGAACAAGCTAATAGTCAAGAGTCAATTTCAAAGGTGTGTTTGGAATGTAGGGACAACCACGGAGCATATACATTACAATAATTCACACCTGACAACCCTACAGATTCTATCCATCCCTGGACCCAATAAGAGGATAGAACAAGTGTGAGAATCCAGATCTCAATCCCTCCAAGTATTTTCAAAATATTTCATTTTTTAAATTAATTAAGTTTATAGAGTGCTGGGGATTTAGCTCAGCAGCATAAATAACTGCCTGGCAAGCACGAAGTCAAGAGTTCGAACTCAGGTACAAATAAATAAATAAAGCTCAACTTAAGTTTATAGGTTCATTTTAGAAATACATAATGATCACATTCTTAAGAGAGAATTTTACCTGTGCATGATACGTATTGATTCTTCTTTTTCATCCCTCTTTCCCTCCTTATTTACCAAAGCTTTATTTTCATTTTTTCCATCTTTTCTTGGTTTTTTTTTTTGCCATTCTTCCTTTATCCCCCTCTCTCTAGTTCCACTTCCCATTTAAGTATTTTCCTATTTCTCACTATCTGTCATACATTTTAATTCTCATCTACACTTTGAATTTCTCACACCAGAGAGAAATATGATGTATTTATGAAATATGATAATTTCATATGTGTTACTAATTTATTGTACTCAAGATTAGGGTATCAAGGTGTGTCAATTTACCTAAAAATGTCTCAAATTTATCTTACTTTAAGGCTGCATGGTATTTCTACAGTATTAAAAAAAAGTCTTCTTTATCCATTCATTGATTGATGGGCATTTGGGCTGTTTCCTTGATTCAGCTATTACAAGCTATGCTGCTCTTAGACATGGGTATAATCAGTCCCAATCTATCACTGTGGTATGATGCATTTAAATCTTTCCAGAAGATACTGAGAAAGGGAAAAAGAGGTCAAAAATGACTTTTAGTTTTAAATTTTTGAGAAATCTCCACAATCATTTCCACAGTGCTTGCCCCAGTGTACACTCCCACTGGCAGTGGAGCAGCAGCCTTTTTCTTCACAGCTCCACCAGCGTTTATTACTCGTTGATTTCTTGATAATAGCCATTCTTTCCAAAGTAAGATGGAATTTCAGTGTTGTTTTACTTTTACATCTCTTGAATGACTGGTGATGCTGATCATTTGTTCATATATTATTTGCCATTTCTATGTCTTCATTTGAGGAGTGTGTATTCATTTCAGATGCCCATTTTTGGATTGCCTCTTTAAATTTGAGGGGCTATGATTTTTGTGAGTTCTTCATATATTCTAGATGTTAGTCATTTGTCTGAAGAAAGGCTGGTAAAATTTTTTCCACTTTGTGTGTGTCTCTTCACTTATTCACTTATTAGTGTTTTGTTGGGGTTTTTTGTTTGTTTTTGTTTGTTTGATGTGCCAAAGGTCTTCAGAGTGTTTGCAGTGTAAACCCTGATGTGTAAATAAGATGAGATATTGTTGATTCTTTGTAATATTTCCTGTGTGATCAGGGTTTTGTCATAAAGTCTTTGCCCACACCTATGTTTACAAGTTCTATCTACTCTTTCTTCCAGAAGATCTAGGGTTTCTGTTTTGATATTTAGATCTTTGATCGATTTCCATTTTAGGTTAGTTCATGGTGTTAGACATGGGTATAATTTTAGGCTTTCACTTGCAGAAATTCAGTTTGATAGCCAGTTTTCAAGCCGGTTTTAAAGAGGCTATCCTTCCAGTGAACATGTTTGGCTCCTTTGTCAAATAAGGTGGTTGTGTTTACAATTTTTCTCCATCTTCTAATCTTTTCCATTCATCCTCAAATCTGTTTGTTTGTTTGTTTGTTTTGCTTAGTTTTCCAGCATCATGTAGTTTTTTATCACTGTGGTTTTGTAGTATAATTTTAAGTCAGGGATTTTGATGTCTTCAGCTTTGCCTTTGTTGTTTATAAGAGTTTTGATTATTCTAGGTCATTTCTGCTTGCAAATAAATTTTAGGGTTGTTTTCTCTGTAAAGTATGCTAATGGAATTTTTATTAGGATTGCATTAAATCTGTGTAAGAATTTTGGGTGTATGGCTACTTTCACTGTATTAGTTTTTCCTATCCAAGAGCTAGGGATATCTTTCCATTTTTTTGATATCTTCTTCAATCTCCTTTTTAAGTGTACAATAGTTTTCAGTGTAGAAATCTTACTTCTTTTAATAGATTGGTTCCTAAGTATTTCATTTTTGATGCTATTGTAAAATGTGTAGTTTCCCTAATTTCTTTCTGAGTAAATTTGTTAATTGTGTACAAGAATGATGTTGAGTTTTGATTGTTGGCTTTGCATTCAGTGATGCAACTGACTTGAGTTATTACAATCCTTAGTAAGATACTGGCAAAGAGACTGTGGCAAATCATCAAAAAGATTATGCATCATGACCAAGTTACTATCTACACTGGTATTCACATTCTGGCCTTCTGAGCTCTGACTGAAATTTCCTTTGAAACTTGGTTACAGAATTCTAAGTATTCTGTAGTTGGTATCTCCAAACCTTTCAAAACCCCTTCCACAAAAAAGTTCCTAACGTTTCTGAAACACAGAGTTAGGAGCTAAATATAAAATTGATTCCACTGTCACTGTCTTTCCTGCCTCAACTCTTACAAGACAATTTCCCATTGGTCCAACTACAGGATCCACGCCTGTTCGTATCCCCAGCTTTGCACTCTCAGAGCTTGCAGGGACATGGTTGGAGCGGATCTGAGGGACAAGTGGATTGGCCTTCAGAAACTGTGTAGTTTTGTTTGTATCCCACGAGGGAGGTTGATAGGGTAAGTGGGAACAGTGGCACTGCAAACACTCTGAAGACCTGAATGAAGATTGTTTTAAAGATACTGTTCTAGCTCTCCGTTATGTGATTCTTATGCAAATTATATGTTACTGCTTAGAAAATTACACCAAAAGCCCAGCAATTTAACCTTTTTTTGGTTAGGGATCCTAATCTAGCTGCAGTGAGCCTCTTTGGTTCAGGTTCTATCTCAAGGTTTTGTTCAAAGTAGGGCTATGGGCTGCAGTCATATCAAAGCCCAAAATATCAAAACTAAACTGCAGTCATCCCAAAGCTCAACTGATGAAGGGTCCGCTTTCAAGATCTGCCATATTTGCTTTCAGCAGGATGCTAAAGATTCCATTTCTAAGCTTGTTCCCATAGCTGTTCATGGGAATCAAGTTTTTACAGACTGTTGCTTGGAGACAGCAATGTTGTTTTACAAGTACACAGTTGTATAATTGGAGGCTTACAATGTGCAACACGTGGGTTTATTTCCATAGAGAAATGGAAGAGAGGTAAGAGAAATGAGGAAGAGGAGGAGGAGAAAAAGGAAAAAGAAGAAGGGAAAGGAGAAAGAGAGAGAAACAAAATAAAAAGAAATAGAAATTGAGCGGGAGATCTTGTCATGTAACTTAATTTTGAAAGTAAGATCTCATCAAGTTTTGCTTTAAGTTTTTGTTTGTGTTCTTGATTTAGAGGTACTGGGATTAAACTCAGTGCCTTTTCATTTTGAGACATGGTCTCACAAAGTCACCAAGTTAGCCAGGCTGGCTTCAAGCATCAGATCCTCCTACCTCAGCCTCCCAGAGACTTTGGATTATAAGTGTGCGCCACCACACCCAACTCCTACAGATTTTCATAGATCTTTCCTTGAGATATCACAGCTTCATTTTCAGTCTTAAGAATTTATGCAGAAATATCTTGTATATCTGTATCCAGATTTCGCTAATTAAATTACTTACAAAACTGTAGGAAGATGACACATCCAATATATTGATGAAGATACATTTAATCATTATTCAGTTTCTCTGTTTCTTTCTAATTTTGTTGTGCATATATGTATGTTTAATTCTTTACAGTTTTACCTATATGAGTTACTATGGTCAAGATGAACTGAACTGCTCCATCAATACAACCATCTCTTATGCCTCTTTATAATTATACTTACTTCTTTCTCTTCAACCAATCTAACTCCTTAGCTCCTGGAAGCTATTAATCTTTTCCCTATTTCTGTAACTTGTCATTTAAAAATATTACATACATAAAATCATACACTATGCAATAATTTTGTATTTTTTTCACTCAGTGTAATTCTCTGTAGAGTGATTTATATCACAGAGTAGGTGTTTCATTGTCTAATCCTACCTGTTGAAAGACGTGAACTGAAGCTCATTTTCGATTGTGATCAATCAAGTTTCTATGACCAATTATGTATAGGTGGTTTTTTTAGTAATGATAAGTTCCTAATTCTCTGAAAAAGGTACTCAGTCATACAATTTCTAGGCAATTGCATGTCTAATCTTATAAGTAACATCTTACCATTTTTACAACATTCTTCATATTAGAAATGAATTACTAGAGAGAGACCACTCTAAACTCAAAGTAAGTTTTTTACAAAAGGGTGCATATAATAGGATTTAGAGATTTCCAGAATATACTTAAAAGGTACTGGGAGTTATCACAGTTTCTCTCAGATACAAAACCTTTTGCAAAGCAACTTTAAGGAGTGTTCAAGCAGACCCAGATGGATACAGGCTACTGAGATAATCCATGTTGTTAAAATGCTTTGATGACTATACTAACATTTCTGACTTTGGTATTTGAGCTCACCTTGCAGTTTTTTGTTCAGTAGAAAGCCAGAGTTCTGTCTATTCAAATATGGGAGAGGACTATGCCCAAAAAAATAAATTACAGAAATAAAATCCTCTTGATGTTTTAAGAGCACAGCAAGAGTTGCTGGGGTGGTGGCACACACCTGTAATCCCAGCACTGGGGAGGCTGAGGCAAGAGGATCACTGTGAGTTCAAGGCCAGCCTAGGCTACAAAGTGATTTAAACACTAGCCTGAACTGCAGAGCAAGCCTTATAAAACATGCAGACACACACACACACACACACACACACAAACACACGGGGAGAGAGCAGAAAGATTTAAGAGAAGACAAATTTAATCTTTCTTGTTAATATGACTCTTTTCCCCGACTATATCAATTCTGTTTTCAATAAGAATTTCAATTCTACCATTGCTCTGGGTCTGCCACTGGCTCCAGGAACATGCTTGGCCCTATCCTCGCTAATCTAGAGAAGGCCCGAGATGCATTTCCACGTGTGCCCTCAGTGGCTTTGTCTGGCCACTTGGTGTCTTAGTTACTTCCCTCATCTCTGGGACACAATATGCAAAACTCCCAACTCTAAAGGAGGAAAAGTTCGTTTTACTTATCGTGAGCAGAGGTTTCAGTCCATATTTGTCGGGCTCTGAGCCTGGGTAGCATGCAGTGGGTCATCAAAGAGAAGTGTCTCATAACATTTAGTCCAAGGAAAAAGAAATCAAGTAAAGAGGGAGGAAGGTAGAACCTTGCAAGCCACAGCTCTAGTGGTCCATCACCTCTGACAAGGGTCCACTTTCCAATGTAACATTTGACTAGAACTCATCAGTCAGTGGACTAATGCATGAAGATTGGGGGACATCCAGATATAATCTACAACACTTGGAGACCTTAAATGCATAAACACACATTAATGGTTATTACCAGCTTATTTGAGCTTGTTTATGAACCATGTTAACTGGTGAAAATTCGGTCAAATCATAGTCAGTGATAAGATGGAAAGCAACAATATCAATCTAAATATGGAAAAAAGACATTTCAAGGAATAAGAAAGAAGGGATGACCAAGCAGTATTAGGTGATATAGTTTAATATCAGAAGGAAAATTTTATAGAACACCTTAAAAATACCTTTAAAAACCTAAATATTTAATATGACATGTTGAAAATATCTTTATAAACCTAAATGTTTAACACGAACATTCCATTTCTACTGGAAGAAGTTAATTTTGTTGTCTCTTCATTTCTCTAGATGCTTCACATGGATAGGACTTAATCTCACTAAAGTTAGTTTCTCTTAATGGTCTTATTATTCCTCACTTTGTTCCTGGCTGTGAAGGGTTTGTCCTACAGCAGCCGTACAGCAGTTCTCACAGAGCTCATCCCTCCACTGACCCCTGATTCTGAATATCTAACTTCAAAGCTCATCAGATTCCTATTCCTCTGCTGATTTTCCTCAGAATGACTCTGTTCAGGTCAGAGGCACCAACACCAGAACTAAGAACAGTGAATAGGATATAACTGAAAAGAAGGCAGGCCAAGGAATCATGCAAAGTCCTGGAGAACAGCAAAAATTTAGACAGGTGCATGATCTACAATGCAGTCATTCTGGTTTTCCCCCCTTGGTCAGTTGTACATTTTGTGATGCAAGACATTTGAGTATGTGTTTGTCTCTGCTTATGCTCTGCCCACATTCATGTAGATAATTACTACTTTTTATCGCAGACTTAAATATCCTTTTAGCAGAATATATTCCTTTATCATCTTTGATCGTATACTCTTCCCGTCATATATTTAGTGCTGCTGTTAACCCCTTAGCTTTCTAACTCCAGTAAGATAGATAAAGCCTTCTGTTTTTCACTACAAGATTCCTGCATTTAGCACAGTTCTTGGGACTTATTTTATATTCATTAAATAAATAAATTTTAAGTGGTTAATAGTGTGAATGATTCAATAATAAAAGCCAGATGGCTTTCATATAAAATAGACAAAATTCTCGATAATGACCTTGTCAGGATCTGTAGATCTAAGAATGAATGGCAGGAATCCAGAAACAAAGTATAATATTTAAAATCATGTGTCGAAACTGTGAGAGAACTGGAAAAGACAGAAAGATCCTTGTCACAGGAGAAAAGATACTGGTTCCTTTTTATGACAAATGCTGAGTTCCTAGAATATAAAACATGGACTTAATTTTAAAAGAAATGTTCCAGCCTAATTACAGGAGCTAAGTTTTCTGAAGAAAATGAAAATGTATTTGATCCTGACACAGACAACATATTTTTCCACTTAGGAAATATTCAACTGTAAAGTACGTTTTGTAGACTTTTTACTACATCTGCAAAGCGTTTTAACTCCATAAGTATCATAAATAGCCTTCAATGAATATACTTTCAATTTAGGATATAAATGTACTGAATATTTTTGACTTGACATCTCTCAAGTATATTTGGGACAGTGATGCTATATGAATTGTGTCAATGTGTGCAGAAGGGTCGCTTGCTGCTAATTTAAAAAATAATGAGATCACATACTATTTCCTTGTCCTTTTCAAGAAGGTGCCCCTTTGTAAGTGGGATAAAGCATGTAAGCACTCCATGGAATTTTCATTAAGTACTTCCAATAATCTATGTTAACTTTCAAGTTTTCTTGTTGCATCAACTGCAATATCAAAGTAATAAATTTAAGTTTAATTTCCTTTTCAAAAATATCTTAATTTAAAAGAACAAAAAGAGGAAGTAATTTCCATCCACATGACTAGACCAACAAAGTCTAGATGAGAGTTAAGTAAAAACATTATGGTTTTATAATAAGATTAAGTCAGTTCTTTATTGAAGTACAGAAGGCACTTTTTTGCAAAATCATCTCAAAGTCTTGGCAATAGCCACAATTTTAAGGAAAGTGTTACCAACGAACACTATATTTTTATACTAAAAATGGTACATTTTGATGAATCTTAAGTTTTGCAAAATATCTCAATGGGCATCTTCAAAATATAAGATAATTTTTATAACAGGAGAATTGTTTGTTATCAATTTTTTTTCTCTACAATATTTTACCTCCTTGTAAGTTTTTAAATTTTGAGTCTAATAAACTAACACAAGATTAGTTAAGTAATTTCCTAAATATCAGCATAGTCTCACACTAAATAGCCAGGCATTAGTCTTTTTTGTCAAGTAGTAGAGTATCTATGTCTTGTGAAATCTAGTGGTTTCCCCAAACCAAACAATATTTAATATTTGTTTGATAGCATACGTTCTTCTGTATGTGGAACATATGCATTTTATTTTTGGAGTTTCTACTGTCAGTCATATACGAAGAATCAAGATCTTTTTTAAAAATTAGCATTCACATTTTCTTTTGTATCATAAATTAAAAAAATTCCAAGTTGAGCTGAAGTTCCATATGTGCCCAAAATATTATGATTTTAAGTAGAAAGCCTTTCATAAACAAGCAAACAAAAACCTCACTCATTCTGGAGAAATAACAGTGAATGTTTATTCACATTGAATATTGAAAACAATAATGTTTCATTACTTGTCAGTTAGAACTTTCACAGAAAATCAAAATTGTCAGAAAACAAAACTTATAAGTGGAAAAGTTTTGAGAAACTGGCTGTCATAAATAAGCTATAGGTTTTATTTTTCATTCAAGTGCAAATTTTATGTGTCAGACTCTTTAGATAAAAGAACTGAACTCAAAACAAATATTAGCATAACTTTTAAAGCAATGCTTTATTTGTTTTAATCAGATTTCTGTGTGAGTAACTGAAACCTCCAGGACAATATCTACTTGTAAGATGACAGGGGACACAGACAGAGAAACTAAGGCATAGCTTTTAAGTTTAGAGCTTTCCGATCAATTGGCATTATCTTTCTTTGTTTTAGATTGCTTCTCAGTTTCTGACTTTTTTCACTATTACATTACCATCTTAAAAGATGGAAGAATGCAAGAAATTTTTAATAGTCCTTATCTATTTTGCTTTACAATTGTGAATAATTGGAAATTTAAATAAAATTCAAAAATTATTATTAATTAATTAATTTTAATCTTCTTACTCAAATACAAGTGGCACATATTTTACTTGATTAAATCTGATGCCTTAGATTTACTCATTTTATTTGAATTTGCTTCTACTTGATCAACTTCAAATATGCCCATAAGGCTATACCTACCTATGTGACAAAATCCAGTGTAAGGAAAAGATGTGATAAAAAAAAGAGTTTGCAAATTAGAACAAGAGATCTTTTCACCACCTTTAGTTAATGCTAATGCATTTCTTACAATTCAGATCATTAAAATTCTTCACAATGTTTTTGGAACCAACAGTTGTGAGCATACTGTCAGCATTGCAAGCAAACATTCAATGTGAGGTTCTATTTTAATAAAAATCTTGGTATGTTCTTTAGCATATACATGCTACATAAAAGAAATGCGTTTCACTACAGTTCTGTTTTCTTTCATTTATAAGACACGGGATTACCAGTGTATCATAGAGTTAAATACTCTTCTATTTATTTCACATGGGAATTTGCAGAAAACACAGAATGGGCATCAAAAATAACTAGTGTTTATAATACTTGGAAAGTTTGTGATAAAATTACAGATTGTAAAGTCAGTTAATTGACAAAGTTGTTATAACACTGAGTTTATGTTTTAGTTTTTAAGTGTACACCAAAACTAGAATGCATATATATGACAATCATGAGGTTGATATTTGTACATATAACTTCACGGATCTGAATGTTAATCTTTCTTTTTCTCCCCTTGTGCTGTCTTAAATGCTTAATACAACATATATCCAGAAGGCTTTGGAAACACAATGATATCATTAGCAACTGAGAAATATTACACAGATTTTTATAAGTCACTGTAAGCAAACTGAGGGACAATATGTCATTCATTGTTGTATAAATGCTATTGCTTTACAAACTTTGTTGAATAAATGACTTCATATAATTACCCTTAACAATAAAATATAATAAATATATATCAATATTTACCCCATAATTCAGAAGATTCTAATAAATTTTAATTTTAGACAATTGCATTTAATATGAGTAGATTAAATAAGATGAATTCAATGAAACAAACACACAAGTTTAAATATCACATGGTCCCTCTAATATGAAAATCCCAAAGTGTAAATAAAGGGCAAAATAAAAAAAAAGAAGAGAAAATTAGAAGTAGGGAAATAGATGTACTATAAGACAGAGGGGATCAAGAGATGCAGGGAGGAGACTTGGGGAGGGAAAGCAATGAAAAAGAAATTGGAGTGTGTTGTGTACATGCACCAATTCCCCAAAAGGAATGTAAACATTATATACAGCAAGTTTGTACAAATAAATAAACAATAAAAAGAAAGACCCTTGTACAGTATCCTTGACAGCTACTTGTTTATTTGGTATTTGCTTCTTTTTAAAGAACACGTAATTTAAAAATGCTTAACAGATTTCTTTTGAATAACAAAAAAAGAAAAGATATTTTTATATTGAATTTTCACTTCTATAAACTTTGCCTCCACCCGAACTGAAATACTCTCAAAGATACTATCCGAGTTGCTAACAAACACGACAAGGCTTTTAGATCACAGAGACCCATTACTCACAGGAGCCCACAGAATGAGGCCATAGGGAGTCAGGAAGAGCTGGGGTTGGGAACAGAGGAACACATCTTCGTCCTGATGCTCACTAAGCATGTGTCTCTTTGCACATTAGTCAGCCACAATGCTTGTCCTTTGCCCATTTGGTTCCAGATCATTCTATACAATAAAAATATATGCACAATGCAACTTTCCATTAACGCTATTGTGTTCTTGTCAACCTCATGTTTTAGTCATATTTTCACAAGCAGCTTTCTTACTTAAAAGTTATTGTAGGTATTACAGAAAATCAAAAACTAAAGCTATTCAATTAAAAAAATAAAGTAATATAAAAATGGCAATTGATAAATGAAAACAGAGATGCACAGACTACAGATATACCTGGGCTACCCAGGTAAAGACCAGGGCAACAGTACTGCTTTCCTAGACCAAGTGAATGACAACCTGAGAAGATAAATTTGTCCACGAGTGACAGTTTCTTTAACAGACAATGCACACCTTGAATTTATTTGAAGAAAAAAAAAAAGAAATTTTTAGCAAACCTCATTTAAGATCTGGTATATATAGACAAAAAGATACAGTCTTTACATGGTTTACATCTCTAAAAGAGTTGTTTTCAGGAAAAGTACAAATAGTAGCAATAACCATCCATGTGTGTTCCCTTTCAGGGAAACACCAATAACAATTTTAAAGCAACCACTTAATGATAGTTCTAATCCATGTTGGATTACACAGCAACTATTTCTTTGGATAAAATTACAATTTGAGGTGTAGGGGGAGAGTTAAGAATAAAAAGAGCTATATAATATGAATTTACACAAACCTAGCATCCCAGACAGAAAAGCTGACTATGGAATAATTGTAAGGCAATGGTATTGCTAGGTGCATTTTTTCCCCTTTTTTTGCAAATGCTTCAAATACAGTAAATAGCTTTTACCAGTAAAATACAGCGGAGCTAAAAACATATGAGTTCTTTTTTTCAGTAACCAGGAACCTGAAGGACTAATCAAATATAATCATGTCACACAAAAAAAAAATCAGGAATCTGTTCATCTTGTATGTAAGCTTCGCTCAGAAGGTAAACCTACTCACAATTAAATTTTCACACATGGAGATCTCAATAAGTTCTAAGTAGTAAAATGCTGTTCAGTTTGCAGTTAGATTCTACAGGTGATGGAGTAATAGACAAGGTAATAATCTTAAGACATTAATAATCATTATAATAAAATCCAATCTTAGAGATATTCAGTAGAAATGTTTTCTAAAGCTTAAGTATATTATCTTTCAGGTTATTTGGTCTACTTAGAAAATTTCAATTTATCACCAGCATATTTTACAAGTGGATTGTCAGATTTCTGAATTCTGCACAAAAATATTTATATTTGAGAGCAATTGTTATTTTTCACTAAGCATGGTTTTCTTCTTCTGAGAAGTGTAAATTTTTGTTAATAGTTCTTAATTGTTTGTTCTAAGCTATCCCCAGCCTTGGTATTCATCAGTCACTTTTAATGTGACTTCAGAATTTTGAATGGCTTGGTATACTGAAAGTGAATTTTTCAACACTTTTCTATCTAGTTCAGTGGAGTGCAGAATTTTATTTGTTCCCAACAGATTTTCATTAAAAAGGATACTGACTTAATATTCATTTTTACTAAAGTATAATTTACAGAATGTGCATTTCATCAATACTACAAATTATTTGAATTTAACAAATTTTGTAAGCTTGAAACTTTTACTACAATTATTTGTATTGCTTTTAAGAGCAGGCAATATTTGAGGAAAATATTTGACTGCTGTTTCATAGGTAACAAACTCAGATGTCAGCAGGGGTGAAGCAGACAAGAGGAAAAAGCAAAAAGGTCTCACTGAAAAACAATAAAATGTAACAGGGGCTGGAAAAACTGGGCACAGTAAGATTCATCCAGATGTATGAGATACAACTCAAGTATCACATAAATACAGTACGTGTTTGGGCCAACTTCAACTTGAAGGCTATCAGCCTACAACCGTGTTTTAGAAATCATTAAATAACATAATCCTTATTAACCATTTTTTGTTATGCAATTGAAGAGGAGGAGGATAAATTATTGTCTTCAGAGGTGTCTTCATGAATCTCCAACCTGTGTAATCTCTAGAGACCACACACTTAGAAGTCTTTTCTCTGTTTTTTTATTTTGTTGCCAAGGTCTGAAACTCTAAACTGCTTCCCATCGTATTGTTTTGCACGGAGTGTAGTAAATCAAGTAGCCAGTCTTGATTTGGTCAAGGTAATATTTGAAGGGATTTTTCTCCTGAATGACTTAAAATGCTTTTCTTCAGACCTATTTAGCTGCTGGGGAGTGTTGAGAATGGAAGGGTCTCTATGGATTCAGTTTACTCAACTTGATTCCCTTACATACAGGCACGTGTAGATGTGAATGAAGAAAGACGCGCCCACTCTTGCCCACCACTCTCTGAATTACCAGTCTGCAAAGAGAAAGCAATCTGACGCGATCTCATCAAACAAAGAGAAGGAAATATAAAGTCAAGAGAACTCACTTCAAAATTACCTGCTTGAATCATCAAAATAAAAGATCTAATGGCCTCTTATAGAGAGAAAAGATGCCTCTTTCCTTTCTTTTGGTTAAATATAAAAATTAAAATGACTTTCTAAAATAGTTCACCAGTCAATTATTCTGACAAACCCGGTGTCCTCCCTCTTGGTCTCATTCTTGTAGGTGAAATAAAGTACCATTTCAGTTCTTCACCAGAACTGGCCAACACAGATGATTCATGGACATAGAGTCATCTCTCTTCACTTTTGAGTAAAGTACAGCACTAAAAAGCCATTTAATGATTTTGCAGATCCCTAGATACCTGTAATCCACCTATTTATCCCCCACAGTAAAAAAAAAAAAAAGAATGAGTGTTTAACTTTAAATCTCAGAAGCCAAAGTCATAGCCAGCTTAATTCATTTTTCCTACCCATCAATGTTTTAGATTTATATACACTTTCCTGTTGTATTTGATGTTGGCTCTCATTGCTTTGCTGTTGCGCAGGTATGACTAAGTACTGTCTAGTTCCATGGCATCAGGCATCATTTGTCTTGGGTTCTACAGGCTGGTTGCATACAAGACAGCACACAGTGACAGTAATTTGCACTGTTCTGCCCCCACTGCTAGTCCCACTGCCACAAATAGCAATTGATTATTATGCTGAAGTGTTATTGACTGTCACTACGAACACAAGCTTTATTTCATTTTTAAAGTAACATGTTGCAGATTTGTTTAGGATCAAAGCAAAACAGGGAAATATTCATTTCTAAGAATTATTTGCAGTCACATTTGTAACTTTAAATTCTAGTCATAAAACATTTACTTTATCTTAAATCAACATGAACAAAAACTTTATTGTGGTATTTATTCTAGTGCAATGTAAATAAATGGCTTCCAAAAGCCATAAGAAAATCAGTATAAAACTGAAATATTTCCCTAGTCTCAATTTCAGGGGAGATGTGAAGAGAAAATGAGGAGATACCTTTCTTTGCCTATTGCTTTTCTTTCTCCCTTTCTTTATCTGCTTTCCATGTTGAAAAAAGAAAAAGAATCTTATTTCATACACATATTTTTGATCCACAAATATTTTATATTGTCAGTTCTTTTAGAGTTCTGTCATGCCTTATTTCTTTAATTTACTGCCTACCAAACTAGCCAGGAAGGGTTCTTGGGTTTAGAACAGAAGCTATTCAGATTTGAGGAGTTAATGAGTCTTAAAGTTATATTGTTGATAGGTATGTCTTAATTTAAAAACTTGTGTTTCTCTAAACTACAAATTGGACTTTTCAAAGCTTTTAAGATGCAATATTAGTGCGTAGCAAAACTGATTGTTCTCCCACGTGATGCTGCCAGGACTCTAAGATGCTTGTCTATTCCAGAAAGTTTATTGTGCTTATTTCAAATTAGAAATTTGAGTTACACAAAAATAAATTGAGCTTAGGAAGCAAAGACAAACTGCACAATATCTCAGAGACTTTAACTGTCTGGTTAAGCAACTATTTGCACTCCTAAGAAGTTACTGGGAAAACAAAGTTCTGGATAGAGCAGAACAATGATCAACATTATTACTGAGTGGAGGAATCAGCAGAGAGCTCTAACACCTTGGGACAATAGAAGAGATGTTGCAATGACATCTTACCATTTGATTTGCCCTTGTTCGTCAATTTTTTCATAGAATACCATTTTATTACACAATAAAGATCTTTTTCAAGTAATCAAGATAACATTAAAATATTTAAAGTCATTCTATTTGCTGTCCTAACATACACTGTCAAAAGTATAATCTATTTATGGATAGAAAGTAATTTTTTCTTCCACCTGGAGACCACCCAGCATCCCCAAATCTGCCAAATTCAAGTTTTTAAAATATATCATTGCTATAATATCCATGGATAACTTTGTGCTGGTAAAAAAGAAAAAGAATATAAAGGAATTATAAAATAGGATCAGAGAAAGCCAGTCTTGTGTTTTGTTTGAGACTCAAGATACTTTATGCCCAAAATCTCTTTACAAGTAAACAGAGGGAAGTTCATAATTGAAAAATAAAAATTACTGTGTACTTTGGGTATAATAAATCTGTCAATTATTAAAAGGCATTTCCATGAAATATTTTAAAAGTTAGAGCTACAGTATCAACAGTATCAACATTTCAAAACAATTGTAAAATAATGAAACATATAGAAAAGTTATTTTTCAAATATGTATAAATTGTACAAAGAAAATGAAAGGTAATATTCATTACAACCTGTTTCAAGTCAATGTTAAATAGCTATATGATTATCAATTAGAATTATTTCTCTGTCTCTCTCAGACTCTCTGTAATTCCATCAAATAGCCATTTGCTTTTTTATGGTAATAATCCCTTCACATTCTTTCCTTTCATCTGTATTCTTGTATGCTATTTGTTGTTCAGCAAAATCCCTATTATAGAGGCCTATGAGTTCCAAGAGTCTGATGAATAATTGGAAATGCTTTATCCCTGAGCTTCAAAAAAGTGCTACAAATAATTATAAGCAAACATCTTCTGTAATGTCCCATATCAATCCAATTCTGCTTTATGCTATTTGTACTTTAGATAGAGAAGGAAACAGCAAGATCTTGGGTAGCAGCTCTTGCAGCACAAAGGGGACAGATGTTTTGGTTTCCATTGCTTTTTCTTCTGTCTTCTCTGTTCCTTCTGGCAGCCTGAACTATTCACTACAATAGATTCCTCAGTCAAGCTTGTAATTTCACAAGGTACAGTTAATTATTGATCAATCAAAATGAACTTCATAATCCTTTTGGCAACTCGTGCTATACTTGAACTCTCTTGCCTATAAAATAGCTTAATGGGCTGCAGTATAATGAACATGAAGGATATGAACTAATGTTCAAAGAGCAGGCAAATCCTACCTTTCCTGCTAGTGCCAAGTCAGGATTATTCTTCACAGTACACTACATACTCATTTTTTTAGCTCATCAACTAAATATAAAAGGTTTTTCTCTACTCATCCTGATCCTAGATGCGAAGCTTTCATACTTTTTCCAAGAACTTTTATTCCATGTACAGTATTTCATATTGAAAGATACATTATATTCTTATTACTTTTACATAAATAAGTTTTATTTATCAGAGACTTCTGCAGTGAGTCACCAATTACCTGCAAGGTGTTGCAGTAGATGGTGAAAAGAAAGAGCAAGAGACAAAAAGTAATGCTGTGGGAATCTGGGATGGTCAATAGATCACAAAAAACAAAAGACCAGGAGGCAGCTAAAACCTTAGTATTTATTGATCGCACTTACATTGAGAAAAATGGTGAGGGGATTATTGGATGACTCAGAAGGCAGCAGTGATCTTAAACTAACAAGGATCTTATGTTGATGAGGACTGTGGGGAGAGAGAGCATATTAATAAACGTTTGTCCTTTCCCCTAAGTGAAACATTTTTTTTTTATTATTACTACTTGGTTCTCAAGGAAGTAGGATATCTTCAGCTAAGGTAATCATGCCCTGATACATCACAGCATCACAGGACTGGTGAGACCTCAACTGTGGCACATGGAGTTAAATTTCCACATATCATAGCTCACTTACATGGAGAGATACTACGCTTTGGACAAGCCCTAATCACAATTTAATTATGAAATGATCTTTCCCCAAATATTATATAGAATCACCCTTGACATCAGATAATAAAGTAGTCATAAGCGTTACAGTTGTATTTTTTGGTTCAACTATGTATTAGTTTTCCTGAACAGACAATTTATATAAGTGAAGAGAGTTGTACATCAAGGTCTCATGTCTTTTCTTCTCTAAAAGAAAATAGGCAATGGAAATAAAGGTCTCCAAACCTTTGGAGCTTACATATGATACGTATGGAGAAAGATGCTATAATTGATTGCTAACTGAATTGAGCATTTATTGAGAACCTACCAGGAATCTTATACTTGGTCTAAAGGACACATGAAAAGTACCTGGAGTATTAGAGGCCAGAAATTAAGTTTTGTCATATGTATAATGGACAGAGTTCTCAGAGGAAGGAATTAGGAAGAAGAGAAACTGAGGGGAAACAATTTAATTATTACTGTGTGAGTAACCAAGTTTGCTCGCACTGCTATCTTAAGGTATCCTCCTCTAAAGAATAGATTTATTCTATGATGCAGGCACCTTTTGGTCCATTGTGCATAAAATGCTGAACACTCCTAGTGTTTGAGATACTACATTTGGCCCCATTCAGTGATGGATGAGCTGTGGTTCCTTTCTGCAGAGTTAACCCACAAGCTCTATGGGTTCCCAAATTGATTTCCATCAGGGTGAGCTCAGTCTTAGGGCCACCTCATGCTTCTGAGGAGATCTCATGCATAATTTTGCCTTTTTACTAATATTACCATGTATGCAGAAGCTCAAAAGATTTAAAATAACTGGAGGAACTTTTTCATTCAAATAGAAGAAGCTGGCCAAGTTGCATAAAACTTAACCAGAATTTTAGAAGACATTGTAAAGAACCATAAGGAGAGGTAAAGGCAAAAGCCTTTGAAATTAAAGACCATTGTGATTAGTAATATCAGGAACTTTCCAGATTTTTTGGTTTATGAAGCTGGAATTTTTAGGATGAATCATTTTCATTAAGTAAGTTAACTAGAGAAAACCAAATGGAAAACAAGAAGAAAGGAATTTGAGACCAAATATTCACTGATAGGAAATGTAGCGATATATGTTTAGTGCTCGTTTGCTTTGATTGTATGTATACTAAGACCACTAACCTGCTGCTAGAAACCCTGATGCATTTGATGAGTATAAAATGAATGTGAGTTTGAGGACAATTATGTGCAAGCAGAAACTCCCTGTCTCCCTCAAAAATTTTCCAAGGTATTTCTAGAAGTAGCCAACTTCTTTCCACTGAGGATTAAGTCTCACATATACTTTTACTCTGGCGAAATTGTCCTCTACCTGTCTCTGCAGTCCATGGTCTGGGAGGGTGCTACTGCCTCAGAGACTTCCCGCAGGCCTAAGGGGAAAAGGAGTCACTCTCTGTGCCCTGTGCCCCCTAGTGTGTTATGCAGCCTTCCACTGATTTCTTCCTGAGAGAGTACAAGTTGATCTGTGGCTCTGCACAACTTGTCACAGGTTTGAAGATGACAAGGAAAATCAACACTGAGTCACCACCACTCTTGTTGGTGGCCTTTCTTGGAGCTGCATTTTGATACAAAGTAGTATTTTTACTTACCTGTGATTCAGTCTTTCTCCAGTTTACAAAAGTGAGAGCTCAGTACAGCTCTATGAGAAGATTTCTAGTACGTCTTCACCATGGAGTCTGGACTATCATCCTGAGAGGAGATATATCTTTCTTTCCCAAATCCTGGGTAATACTGCAGCTTTATCTTTTCCCAGGATGCCTGGTTGTCAGCATCTGTGGGCTACACTGGACCACACCCAGAATGGTATTCAATCCTAACAAAGAAATTAGGTTGCAGATGAAGTGATCAACCAGAAATAGATCTTCTAAGAAGCTGAAAAGCTCTTCCCCCAGCTCTGTTCTGACTTTGTGTACATAGATTCATATCTGTATTCTTACAGAGAAACTCAATAATAGTATAAGTTTTAGGCACCACAAAATCTGAATCCAACCCTGATTCTACCACCAAGACATTAGAAGATTCATCTTCAAACACCAGTTGTGGACCTAGCTCTTAACATTGGCCCAATCATTTTTCTAGGTATTACCTCCATCTCGTTTACTTTCTTTTTTTTTTTTTTTGTCTTACTGCTTTTTATCATTTGGAGGAGCTGACCAACAAGGACATAGACTTGTACAAACATTCAGGTATACACACACTTCACTCCTTCCACAACCTCTTGTTTTATAGCAAGGACTGTCTAATATACAGAGAAAACATCATCAAGATAAAAATTACAGTTGACATATGTCATGGTTTATGTCGGGGGCCCCCAGGCCTCATGCATTTGTATTGTATATTTGTGATTGGTTCATTGTCCAGTGCTTGGATTGATGGTGTCAGTGCTACACCTGCCTAGGGGTAGAGCCAGCATACAATGTAATGTCTGCAAGAAGGTGTCTCTCTCTCTCTTGCCATTTTCTGCCTTGCTGTTTGCAGCCATCATGAACTGTGGCCTCCTGCCATGCCACCCTGCCTTGGAGCCAACTGAGTATGGACTGAAACCTCTAAAAACTGTAAGAAATAAATCTTTCCTTTCCCAACTTTGGGCATCAGGTATTTTGTCTCAGCGACAAGTAAAAAGTAACTAAGACAGAATTTGGTACCAAGGAGTGAGGTCATTGCTGTGACTATACCTGACCATGTTTTTTGAGAGGCTTTGGAAATAGCTTATGGGCAGAGTTTGGAGAGGTTCAGACATGTCGCCTGGATGGATAGAGCTGGAGCAGTTTAGGCTGCTCTGGAGAGGAGATTCTGGTCAGAGCTCAGGAGACCAGAAGGCTAATAGAAAGCCTGATGGTAAAGACCAAGGTTAGGAGGTTTCTGCTGGGAAGAAGGACTGCATTGGTTGTTGGACTCCCCGCGATGTGTGTTATGGCTTGGCAGAAAGCTTGTCTGCATTTTGCTCATGCCCAGAGACTTTGCCTGAGACTGAGATTAAGGGCAATGGACTGATTAATCTGGCAAAGGAAATTTCAAGGTAGTCGAATGTTGAGGTTTTTGCCTGGCTGTTGTTGGGGGCTTTTAGCCAGACATATGTTGCAGATCAAGAGCAGAGAGTCCAGCAAGATAATTTAAAACACTGTGAGTTTGGCCAGAAGGAAAACTCCAGTAAAGATGTGGATTGTAAAGATAGAGTTGAGACTTAGATTGCTGAGAAGGAACAGAGAAATAAGAAAGATCTCCAGGGGACATCCCAGGAAACATTGGGTCTCCATCCTTTGTAGCCTCAAAACTGCAAAAGTGCTCAGAGGAGAAACCTTCAGAGCACCATGCTCCAAAATCGCGACAGAGGCCTCATGAAGTTCTAGAATGGCAGCACCTACATAAGGTTCCAGAATGGTGGCAACATAGAGAAGCTTTTCCTCACAATCAGGTAAACAGAGCCCAGTAATCCAGACACTGAACCCCTACATCCAAGAGAGAGAAAAGCTTGGTTACTGCTCCAGCTGGCAGCAATCCTTGGTGGAATCCACATGGTGCTGATTTTAGGTACAAGGAAAATGCACAAATTCTGAGAGTAAGACGGCTTCCACCTCAATTGCATAGGGCCTGGGAGACCAAACAGTGTGCCCTTGAGAGGGCAATTTGTAAAGATGTAAGAGTGAAGCCAAAGGTACAGTGGAGACCCCAGAAGTTTGGAAAAGCCAGGAACATGGATCATCCAAGAAAAGCTACAAAAAATGAGCAGAGAGAGTTTAAGAGAAAAGCTGCAGGAGCTGAAATCCCTGGAAGTGCTGTGGGGGTGGAATCCAAGACTTTTGGAGCTTGCAAACGGATTGCTTCAAATGCTAAGCATGGAACTCTAGGACTTAATGTTAGCCCTGCTGGATGTTGGACTTGCTTTGTTTCCAATGCTTTATATTCCACTGTTTGTAACTTTTGGAATGGTAATGTTTACCTTGTGCCTTTGCATTTCAGGAACGTTTAACCTTGTTTCATTTGTACAAGGGATACAGTTAAGAGTTTGCCATAGATATCAGAGGAGACTTGGGACTTGGATTCTCTGCAATGCTGAAAATGTTAAGACTTTGAAAACTCTTGGAGACGGACTGAATGTCTTTTGTATAAAGGATGTGCATGAGCCTTTGGGGGCCAGAGGTGGAATGTCATGGTTTATGTTGGTGGCCCCCAAGCCTCATGTGTTTGCACTGTGCATTTGTGATTGGTTCATTGTCTAATGCTTGGACTAATGGTGTCAGTGCTACACCTGCCTAGGGGTGGAGCCAGCATATAATACAATGGCTGGAAGGTGTGTCTCTCTCTCTTGCTGGTTTCCACCTTGCTGTTTGCAGCCGCCATGAACTGCAGCCCCACCATGCCACCTTGCCTTGGAGCCAACTGAATATGAACTGAAACCTCCAAAAACTGTAAGGAATAAAACTTTCCTTTCCCAACTTTGGGTATCAGGTATTTTGTTTCAGTGATGAGTAAAAAGTAACTAAGACAATATAGAAATAAATCAACTTAGGTAATCTTTTTCACTATCAGGTAAGTATTTGTGAAGACCGTGAATATTTTGCATGTTGCTAAGTAAATGACCATTGAGACAACTATCTTTAAAGAAAATTAAAAACTAGCATTTCTTGTAGGTTGTAGACATTCATTAGAAAATTTCTACACTCACACTTCAAACATTAAATTCTAAGCAATTCACATATTCTTTTGGAATGAAGAAGATAAGAAATGGAAGATGTAGCCAAGCAGACATGCGCCTGACAGCAATAAGCATCTGAAATTTACTTTGCATTTTTAGAAATTTGGAAGGCAGAGGATAGTCCTGGTCAGAAAAAGCTTTAGTGCTGTGAGAACAAGCTTCCATAGAGCAGACACTGAGCACTTCTGACAGTCACAGAAGCAGCATCACTGTGATGATCTAGGCTGTGGACCACGTGAAAGAATGCTTGGATTGTGTACTTAGGAGCTTCATATGAAAATAGTGACCCAAAGTAATAACCCACCCTGGCATCCTCATTCCCTCTGATGAATTTCAGGAGAAATCATTCCCTCAAGGATTTATATAATGAAGGATATAAAAGTCAAACAAAATATGACTTTTTAGTCAGTTTGTACCCATTAAAATTTTAATAGAATAATAAAAATTGTTACGATTATTTTGAGAGAGAGCATGGGTCTTTCCTGTCCCCAAATCTCTACTAAAATTGGTCTTCAAGTACCATTTAGTGTATGCATGCCACAGACACCTGTTATCAGTCAGGACCACCTAGTATTATGCAAAATCAGATACACCTGTTTATGACTCCTGCTTTAACTAAATTCTGACCATAAGGCTTCAGCTACAGCTGTATTCCAGGAGTTGATAGGATAATAAACTGAAATGTCACACTTAGTTGGATATGTAACTCAGTGGTAGAATGCCACCCTAATATGTACAGGCCTTTGGGTCAAACTCCAGTACCACAATAAATAAATAAATAAATAAATAAATAAATAAATAAATATTCAAGAAGTTAAATATTTTAAATACAGCTGCACACATAAATAAATGAAACAAAATTTAACATACACAAATATATACAAATATGTATCTTCCCCTTCTTTAAGAGTATATTACATAGACTCCCCATCCCTGAGACATAATACTCAACAAACATAATTTAAAGGAGAAGAGGTTTAAAGTGTCTTACAGTTTTAGGTGATTCAGTTCATGGTTGGCTGACTAAAGGAGAAACATAATGACAGAAGGGTATTATAGAGCAAACCTTACTTCATGGTGACCTGGAGGCACAAAAGGAAAAAAGAGACAGAGAAGAAAGAGGCCATGAACCAAAAGTAGACCCCAAGGTCACATTTTCCTGACCTATGAAGACAAATCTAAATGTGTGCTTTACTATTATGTTTAGTATTTGTTCAGTCAAATTCACATAAGAAGATTAATGGTAACAATTCATCCCTTGTCAAGTTCACATTCAGTTATATTTACTTAATCTACTGTTAATCTCAAAATAAACAAAATAGTATGCTAATAATTCCACTTCACATGAAAAAACTATTTTGTACAACAGAGAAATCAACATCCTTGTCCCAATGTTCAAAAGTTTCTCTTTTTCTTATGGAACTTAACCTCCAGACACTTAGCCTCCAAATCCAAGGCCTCACACATGCTAGGCAAGCACTCCACCATCACACTATACCCTCAACCCCAGGAGAGAGATTTTTAACAGACTAACTGGTCATGTCACCAAGGAATGTTCAAAAACAAAATGTACAGATCTACAGTTTAAGCAAATTAAATATCCTACTATTAACATTATATAGAAATGTACATAGAAATGACAATCACTTTAACTTTAGAAATGGAATGTAGAGATATGCACAGAACACAATTAATAAGAGGGAACAGGATATGATTTTTCAGAGAAACTGACTTCACGAAGTTCTCCGATGTTCCTGTTCAACTGACACTGAATGTCTTCCAAAGCAAAGGTGTATAGACCATTTCTGTGAAGGGCAAAATGGTTTTATTTTTCAGTTGCATGATTCCCATCTCAACATATCTCTCTTTTATTTAGTGAGAAAGTAAAACTAGACAATGAATAAATAGGTGTGGCCATGCTTCAATAAAACTTCATTTGCATATTACTCAGCAGGATTTGGTTCATGGCCTTCATTTCACTAAGCAGTTTTCTAGAGTAACATATGATGAAAGGGAGAATACTGTTAAAGATGAAAAAACCTGCTAAGGAAGATGATAAAGTTCTAGGAAGTGAGCAATATTGGTATGAAGAAGAAGATGCTAGTAAAGAGAGTAGAGTGCATTTCAAATTCTTATCCATTTTTCTGCACAACTTTATGGCAAAAAGCTTTCATCTTAGGGTATGACTAGATAACTTGTTTTACTGAGAATTTATGTTTTACATGATAGAATATACTACTTCCAAAACCTAGTGTTTGAGACTTAGGATATCCTGACCTTACTGAAATTGCATTTACTGCCAGGAGTTTCAGTGCTATGCTGACCAGCAACTGACACCTCACCCCTAAAAAAATCTCATGTTTCAGAGAAAAGATAAATAAGATTTTATCCTAGCCCCTTTCCCAGACAACAGTAAAATACTACCACAAACACATAAATGTAATATAAAAGACACATTTGTGTTTAATGCTACTTTGTGTTATTTAAATCTGGAGCCCGAGCCCTGTAGATTCCTGGTAAAACAACTTTGGCAAATAGAAAAATAAACTTTGCCTCAATGGAAGATTAGTCAGAGAGACCCAGTGGAGGTTTCACAGCAGTAAAATCCATGAAAAATGATTTTGGACAAGTATAGTCTGCCTAAGATATCAATTTGCCCAAATAATATATTTATAGACTATTATTATATCTAGGGAAAAAACCTAGTAGATTGGAACTCTAAAATTTCACTGATAAAAATGATCCATTCTCAAATGTCAACCAACATTAAAAAGGATAATTTGACACTTTTAAATAAAAAATGATGAGCAAATTACATAAGAAATCCATGGAGACTCCTGCGGGTCTTTTTCCTTGTGCTATCCTACTTCAAAACATGCAATAACCCTTTTTCAGTTGGAGTGCTTTAATCTGTGTATATAAGGGGACTTAGATGTAGTGCCTTCTCTCTTTCTTGGAGGCCTGCATGCTGAGCTTTTTCAGATATTGATTGTGAAAATGATATCACACCAGAAGGTACATTGATATGGTGTTGGGTAAAAGAAAACAGCCAAGAATCCTTACAGTCTAATCAAAGCTCTGTCCAAGGCCCACACTGATGAAATCCAATCAATACAGATGATTAAATGACACACACTGAGTCATCAATATTAAATACACTCCATTTCCTGTGTCAGAGCTGGATAACACAAAGTGGACATGAAAAACTTGAACCCATAGGTTCATTTACAGAGTCTGAGGTATGTTTAAATCTGAATAGGAGTGTTTGACTCAGTCTTAATTTCTCTGACAAATGAAGGTGCCTCCTATGTATTTACTCTTCACACTGTGTTGAACAGACTTTGAAGGCACCATATATTGAGAGTTTGCTGCACAACAGTCAATGAGATAATTGCTTTACAATTATTATCTCATCTAAAGATGTTATCTCATTATCTGTTTTAAGGTTGAGGAAACTAAGATGAAGCTGTGCTCAATAGTATGAAAGGAGGAGAGTCCAAGAAAGTAAAGTATTTTGAAACGAAGCTTAGTCCACTAGATTCAGGGTCTCTGGATTTTAGCTAAGTCAGACTTTAATAGCTTAGTAACAGAAACAGCTGGCCAAACAATTCCAACAGCAACAACAACAAAAACTATATGAGCAATTTAATCATGCTTTAGAAAGTAAGTGGAATGTGCAGTCTTCATCTTTTTAAATATTATATAAGTCATATAATGAGAAAAAATGTCATTCAATAGTTATCATATGTCAGGTATGCTTCTAAAAGTTTTATAAATTAAGGTTAATGTGCTTAATACTAAGAACAACACATCCAGGTAGGGATGATTATATTATCCCCATTTGGTAGATGCATAACTAAGAAAAGTTAAGTAACTTCCATAAAGTCATCCAGCTATGAGTCTGCATTTGAACCTGGGCATCTGGCTGTTGAGTACTCACTATTCTCTGATGTCCCTCACCATGCAATCTGTAGTTCTTAGGGGGAGATTGTCTAAAGAAATTAGATCTTTTAAAATGGGTGCACAGTGGTACCCCAAAGGTTTCGAAAATTTATGCTATTGAAAATGCATTGCTGGAATATAAATAAGCTTACAAAAAACATTTCTCTTGATAAAATTCACTTCCAAATATACTCCTGAAGAAAGAACAGCAACAGGTATGTTCACAACCTTGATTCTCATGAGTTCCTAAACAGCTGGCAGGCAATTATGAATTTTGACAGTGATTTGCTACTGTTGACATTTTGGGCACAAGAGTGAATATCAGGAAATTCTTTGCCAGAATTCAATGTATCAAGGAGTGTAATTACAGTCAAGGGCGTCCATTAAGAAAAAAATTTATTTGCTGATCATTCTTAGAGTCATATTTTCTTTGATTTTCAAAGCAAGAATAAAAATGTCCACGTGTTTATCTTACTATCCTAATTGCAGCAATAGTTAATTAAAGTCCTTTCCTGCTTTTGCTTAAGTATCATAGCTATCAGCCTCACCTATGTCATATTTACTATTTTTATCTGCCCTTGCTTTGTGTGTTTCTTTTCCTCCTGGTAGGTAATCTCACTGATTTCCTTTGTCTACTTACGCAAAATAACAAATGTCAAAGCTTGGAAACTGGCAATTTGGCAATTTGAGACAATCGTCTCATGACCACATTTTAGTACACCTTTGAAGCGGTAGAAGTTCAAAGGCTTTGAGGAGACGACTATTGCTTTGCCTGTTACTATGAGTCATTTGAAGTAATTGGTCTTGTCTGATGTATGTTTTGAACTGAGGAAGTAGAGCTTTACTAGCACAATCAGATCCAGGTTTTCAGCTGAGGAAGTGGAGTTTTCCTTGCAGATGCCGATGCATGCCTGATAAGGCAGAAAACAGACAGATGTGCCTCTATGCACCAGGGAAGAGGTGTGGAGAAGGAACAAATAAAACAGCTGAGAAAATTCCATGAAGTTACAGTGAAGTGCTTTTGGAAGCAGTCCCAGTTAGGAAATTTCTCACAAGCGAGCAGCTCAGAATTTAAATGCAGGCTTTTAGACTTCAATTTTGATACCAGCCTAAACCTCCCTATTATCTTCATCATATTAAAAGTTGGTCAGTGATTTAGACACACGTTAACCAGTTAAAATAAATCATTTTAAGTGAATATTAACAACAAGATTTCTTACTTTTCTTTTATGAATATGGTTCCTGAGATAAAGCCGTTTTTTACTTCATTAGTTTTTTTTTCTTTATGAGGACCATTGTTTGAAAGTCTACCTCATGAATAACAAACAAAACTATTTAACTCCAGAGAAGACATTTTATGTTATTTTTTGTTGCACCTTCTCCAATAAATTATATTATACATGTTAATAAAATAATATGACCAAATTAAAATGAAATCAATGATATTCACCCACAAAAATCACATAGGAGTGCGCACACACACACACACACGTAAACACAGTCACACCATTTCCCAAAGGAAACATTGATTACTTGTTAAAAAATTTCTTGTGAAACAGTAAGAAAATATTTATTTAATATTTACAGTGGATCACATATCAAGCTGGATATCAGAATACATAGACTATAAGATATAAAATCTTTTCTCAAAAAATTTATAACCTAAAAAGTAAAAAGACAAAGTGGCACAAGAAAAAACTCATCAAAGAAATGCACAGGACAAGACAGACCACATTAGGAATTCTCTAAGAGGTTAGTTAACTATTTGTATCTGGATAAAGTCAGTGTCTGGTGTAGGCTTTCTTGAAAAAGGAAAATCTTGAAGGTAGCATATAGAAACACGAAAGAATATAGTCTATTTCTGAACAACCCACAGATAACCTGGCTAGAAGTCAGAAGAGAGTAAGTGGAAAGAGTGAAAAGCTTGGGGAGGGAATGTTGGTCATGTAAGAGAGGGGCCCATCGAGAAATAGATATTCAGTGCCGTCCTAAGGCCAGAGAGAGAAGGCAGAGACAGAGACTTGAGCAAGACCCTTGAACAGGGTATAGAGCTGAGATAAACTGGCATCATTTTTACAGAGTAGAAAATAGTAAAGTGCTTATGAAAGAAAAGAGAGAGATGAAATGATCTTTGGATGACTTCTCTCCTATTGAGATATTATTCATTTTTTATGTATATGTATTATATCTTAATTTGATTCTGGTGTCACACTTATTCCCAGATTAAAAGCTCTTCAATGTATCTCCAGGACAATTAAATTCTCTCAGAATGAGATGAATAATTGACAGTAACAACAACAACAACAACAACAAAATAAAGACAAATGTTCTTTCTAATGTAAAAGTATTAAGTTTCAGTTCTGATGACATGAAATATCTTAGAACTACTTCCTGAGTTCCAGGATTTCATGCATATAAAAATGTGTATATCTGGCAGAAACAGCAGTTTAGCTACTCTTTGTCACCCCCACCTTCAGAGAAATAAAATGCATGAGAAAAGGTCTTAAGATAGATAAAGAAAGAATCCAAAAGATAACAGAAAAAAATGTATAGCAAAGGCTGCCATCTGCAAGAGCTGAATACAAAAGAAAAAGTGGAAAATTTTGTCAAGAACAATTTAAGTTGAGGAGAAAAGGACAGTAAAAAAAGTTAAAGCAAACAGTTTGTGAAGAATGGAAAAAAGGAGTCCAATTATAAAATAGGCTTCATCTTGTTCTTAATTAAGCTTAGACAAGAGGAAATATATATATATATATATATATATATATATATATATATAATTAAGTGTGCAATCCAATGATTTTTAACAAATATTTATACCTATGTGCCAAACACACTGTCCAGTTCTATTTCCATCATGTCAAGAGGTTTCTTTGTGCTTCCTTGTGGTCATTCCATAGCCTCCAGAGGCAGTCGTTGCTCAGACTTCAGCCTACAAATTGTTTTCCTGCAACTGAACCTTATATAAATCACATTATATATTATGAACTACTTTGTGTCTGCATTCTTTCATTCAACTGAGTTTTTAATGTTTCTTTTAATTCCTCAGTATTCTTATTTGTAATCCAGTGGTTTATTCTTGCATTACGCTGAGTGATATTCCACCAAGGAAATATATAAGAACTTGTCCTTTGAGTATGCCTCAGGTTGGGCCTACTGCAAGCTGCTGTCATCATTTGGGTGGATACACATCTACCTGTAGGCATAAGATTCTTTTTTCTCTTAAGTACCTGGACATTGGGTTGATTGAGTATCTAACTTTTTCTCTCTCTACTTCTCTTTTTTTTCTTTCTAAAGTGTTATTTATAAATAATTCTTCAACTTATACTTAGGTTTTAACTTTTGGATACAAAAACAACTTCTGTGAGAACTGTGCCCCAAGATCAATAAGAAAAAGATAGGACAAGACAATAACAATTATCCTATTGGTACTATAACATTTGACCTAATGTACCCCTCATTCAGTTGATTTTTTTTTTCTTTACATTTCCTCAAGTTAGCCTATCTTGGTCCTGTAACCATAATTTTACTTGGTTGTTAACTGCCTTTTTAGAATATTTTCTTAGGCAATCTATTTTTAATGCCTTCTTCCTTTCCTAAATATATGCAGTGTTTCAGTTATTTTCTTCTCTTTATTTCTAGTAGCTTTCCCAATACCCACAATCTCACTGAAATACAAAAAAGTTCATTAATGGAAAAGGAATGTTTTTCTGCTTGTCCACTTGGAAGGGATGGATAAAACAAGACTTGGAAGAATATCCCTAAGAGAGCCTCATCCCTGATGTAATCCAATAATTTCAAATATAACTGGCATTTGTGTGTTGATTACTATGTTGCTGCACTTTTCTAAGTGCTATATAAGTTCTAACTAAATTTTGTCCCCACATTAACCATTTAAGTAGATACTGTTATTGTCTCAACATGAGATGTGAGAGACCTGAGGCACAGGGAAGTTAAACTTACATGAGGGGCCATAGATACTAATTATCTGTGCCAGGATTTCAACTGAAATAATGTGGTTCCACAGCCATTATTTTACCAGATCAGCTCCATGATGTTTAGATCAGTAAAAAATGTCATTGACAGGACCATGGCACTAAGCAATCCCAAGGAAGCATTCACAAAATCAGTGCAGAAGACTTACCAAATAGAAAGGTGATTGCTATAGTTCACCAAGATCCAAGGGTGTCTGGGTTACTTTTCTCTCATTGCTGAGACAAAATAACTGATATCCAAAGTTAAGGAAGGGAAGGTATATTAATTTTACAATTTTTGGAGGTTTCAGTTCACACTTACCTGGCTCCAAGGCAGGGTGGTGTGGCTGAGGGGCAACTGTTCATGGCAGCTGCACATAGCAAGAATCCAAAAGGCAAAAGTGAGTAAAGCGCACCTCCTTTCCTCTCTTGCAATGTATGCTGGCTCCACCCCTGTGTGAGTGCAGCCCTCACTCTGCCAATCCCAGTGCAGGGCAACAAACCAATGACAAATGCTAGATTCAGCCACCACCATGACTACATGAGATGGAGGTGGTTTCTGAACACAAAGCATAACAAGGGACAAAAGAGAGGCAAACACATTTTCAGGTAAATATCCATTCTTTAGTATTAAATGTCATAACTTCCATATACATTGTTGCATGGATAAAAGCAATGACATTACAGCTAAGTCAAAACTCATAACCTCCTCTAGTCCTCTAAGTTATCACAACATGGAGCTGTAAGACCCATTTTCACTTCCCAGAGTACTGAATAGACAGAATACCCTAATGAATTTAATTTTAGTGCACATTATATGACGTCACTTCTCTGTTGTAACAACAGCTTTCTTCACATGGAATAAATGCCATATATCTAAACATAGACTTAACTTCTGGCAACATCACACTCCCACCAGTTCACCGCAGTCACTTTCACGCTGACCTGATCTCAGGGTATTTACTTCCTGATTCTTGGCAAGACAGGATGCTTATCATTCTTCCTATCCTGGCATAATGTTCTGCTTTCCAAGAGCCCTCTCCGGACACCTAAACTAAGTAGTCACTCTTCCTTCTCAGTGGCTATTATCTCACCTTAATATATAAAATAAATCTCATCCTAACTTAGAATTATGCTGTGTACTTCCTTGTAACTCATTCTAGGCCTAACTTATTGAAAGTTGCCTTCTAGAAATCAAGTATTTGTCTTATTCAACATCCCACTGATATTGTTTTGTATCATCTGACACAAATTAGAAATTTTAGTTTTTATATCAAGAAGCAAAAATTAATATATTCTTTAACTTCCCTACAATATAACTTTGCCATCTTGTATAACCTTCACTATCCTCTAAAATTTTACTTGAAAGAATAGTGAGTTTAGAGTGACAGACAAGATTCATATCTACTGTTAACTACCAACCACATAATATTGGGGGTATTAGAAAGATAAACTTTTTTTGTCATTTGATAAACTGAAAGATTATATTTACCTCACAGAGACAGTGTCATCATTCTGCACAATAAAGTACATAGATTGATTAGGTCAGTGTCTGCCACACAAGCAAAAGGCAATAATCTTTTTTTTCTTCGTTCTTCTCCCAATTCCTGGGACACCACCTTGCAACTTGTAGACTATCATGTCACATCAACCATATTAGAAAATAAGCAAATATCAATCTGCTTACCTTAGTAATGCTGAGTCACATTTTAAACCTCAGCCTTTCAACACCCAGAAATTTTTATGCAGAAGAAAAATAAACTAGAATAAAGCAGAGAAAACAGAATGCCCAGGAGAAGGTGAAGTAGAAAGAGATAAAGAACAAACCATAAAATAAGTGAACAGATTGGCCTTTTGAACCAATAGTGATAGATCAAGTCAGATTTCCCCTGGTATTTACCAAAGACTATAGACACACAGCATTCAGACACAGGCCTCAGCCTTGCTAACTGCTTCGGGACAGTGCTGATTGCCAAACAATACATTACGGCAATGTAAGAACATTGCTTATACATTAGCAACTCTTCTCCAAGTGCCTTTGCCACCATGCCTATTTCATACATTTCCATATAACAATTTTGCTACAATCCCCTTTTCCCCATACTGTGGGATGATCCAAGGGCCTTTGTACTGAGCTACAAACCCAACATGTTCTTACATTTTTTCATCAGTCTCACTGAGTTGCCCAGGCTGAGCTCAGACTTGTGTTCCTCCACTAGTAGCATCCCAGAGTGCTGGGATTACAACTGGTTGCCCCACTCCCAGAGTGTTGAGTACAGGTGTGTGCCACTATGCTCACCTTACTACAATATTTAACATGAATTCAGTCTTTCTTTGCAACTGTCTTTAATAGAAACAATATATTTTTTGTAATCTTGGAGGTTACCAGTACATTTGCAAATCTACTGAATCTTAGAACATACTCATTTAACAGAGCAGAGCTTCACTCTTGGGTATAGGTCACTTGCCATCTTTTGTTTCCCCAGTGCTTCTCTATCTGGCTCAGCTTGGTTATAACAATGAAAATGTCATAACGTTGTGTATCTTAAAATTTAAGGCCTCCAGTAAGATCTACCAGATCATGCCAGGAATCCTGAATCTATAGTATCACAGGTACAAATAAGGATTCAGGATGCAACTTAAAGTACAGAATACAAGGGCTGATCAAAATAAGGCAAAAGTTTAAATTTTAACAATGAATTACAGTAACAGACACATTGCCATTAAGCCCCGCTCAAACATACTTATCTCACTCTTGCCACTTTCTGAAGAAGTTCTAGAAGTTCTTTTTCATGAGTTGTTTAGGAGATAGGATAAAAAATGTGGTGAATGCTGCTCATGAGTAACTTCTGAAAGAAATACAGACAGGCAAAAAATATGGTGGGCCCTCATCTATGATATTTATCAGATCTAGAAGTGTCTGATACTTGACTCTTCCCCAAAGTCAAAACAATCATGATAGAAAAACATTTTAAGTCAATTCAGGACATCAGGTGAGCCAGGAAGGCCAACTAAAGATACCAAAGAAAGAGAAGTTCTAGAACTAGCTTAGAAAATGGCAAGAAAAATAGGATAGTCATTTTTGAAGCAAGAGTCAAGAAAAATTATATACTTTGAGGGATTAATAGTAATATGAGTTTTTTGTACTACTTTTCAAAAAAATAAACCTTTTCTGTAACTTTCAATCCTATCATCGATTTTTGGCTTTACATACACTTTAGTTGAACTACTTACATATTCAAACTTGCTCTAAAGATGAATAAAAGGGTTATTAGTTAATCAGATGAGTTATCTTAAAATGTCTTTTACCAAGATTTTAATCAAAGGAGTTCTTAAAAATAGTCCAGTGTTTGCAAATCAGATTCCATGAGGTATTCATCTAAATCCTGATAATTCACATAGGTATATATGTCCTGAAGTTTAGCATCCGTGAAAATCCAGCAGCTGCAGTGAAGCTTGTTGAACTAGATTTGAAGAAGAGAGTTTTGTCATTTCAAAATTGGGGGTTATTAGGGGACACTGATCTTACCTAACAACTTATTATCACAGGCTCTTCCTATGTTCCTTCTGAAGAGCCCCTGTGTGACCCTCCAAGAGCATCTAATTCCTCTGCTTCTTTTCTTTTGGGACTTCATCTCTGCCTACAAGACTTCCTCTGGCATCATCTCATTTTGCCTCCACCTAAATTTGGCCTTAAAGTGATCGGTCATTGTATATTTTTAGTAATGGTACAACTATAATACCAAAGAACAATAGGATGATCTTTTCCATGTCATCGAAAACTTAAACAATCCATCATCATTTTTATTTCTATCATGCATTAGTGTTTTAATGAAGATACTAATGGATGTCATTTAATATTAGTGTAAACCTAGCATACTTACAGATTTGTGATCATTCTTTATAGTGAAGGCTCCAAGATCCTGTGGCTTGGCCATCAGGATGTGAAAAAAATGGAAAACCCTAGCACAAACACTGAAATCCTGTTAGCAAAGGAATTTGGTAGGGAATGCATGGCCTATTTCATTTTTATCCAGCCGTGGCTTTCATAAATTCTGTTACTGCCTTACCAATTCAAGTTCATTTTTAATACTGTTTTGTTTAACCTGAACCCCAGATAGTTTCCCTACTTTATTTATTTGAGAAGGGAGAGACAGAGAGAGAGAGAGAGAGAGAGAGAGAGAATGTGAGAGAATATATGAGAAGAAGAGAGACAGACAGACAGATTAAGTCATGGATCTTTAGATTTTATTCTCACACATTTAGCTGGATTTAAGTTTAAACAAGACCCTGACCTGGTCAGGTTCCCATAGTCTATTCCCGCAAGGGTTCCCTCACTGTGACATTTCTGAAACGTCATTCATTGTCTCCGATTCACAGGGTTTCAGTGCACAAATGCCTACAAAGGTTTATTTTAAAGCACTGATGTAATCATTTTACTGCATCTAATCTAAGGAAGGAGAACCATTTGCTAGAATGAATCTGGGTTTGTGATGGGCTTCTGTAAGTTCGCCAGAGCATTGGAGCATTCAGAAAGGATGAGCTTTAATGTTCTGCATTCTCTGAAGATAAAAAAACATAATAAACTTCTTTTTTATGTCTTCCCAAACAACTCCCCCCTCTGCTTTGAAAGCCGCTACTCTCTCCAAATTGAATATAGTTTTCTCAGAAAAAAAGAAATTCAGTGACTAAAAATTATTTTGTTGTGTTTTTTGTTTGTTTGTTTGTTTTGTTTTTTTGTAACAGGGATCAAATTCAGGACCTTGCACTTACCAGACAAATGCTTGAGCCACTGAGCTAAATCCCCGGCACTTGTTTTTGTTTTATGAGACATAGTCTCACTAGGTTGTCGACTCGCTGTGGACTCCAGGCTGACTTTGGATTTTCGGTAATCCTCCAGCCTGAGCCTCGCAAGTGCTAGGATTACAGGTGTCTGCCACCACTCCCAGTTAAAAATTGTTCTGCAAAATAGTGCACACATATGAAAAGAATATAATAAGCTACTTCATCTTCACATATCTTTGGTTTTACAAGCCCACTTCCACAATTTTCTTGAACCCATTTTAGAGATTTGTGCATCAGAGTTGTGCTAAAAATATTTTAAAATATTAATTAATATATTGAAAATAAGTCAAAAGTATGCATTTTTTTAGAAAAGTAGAAACTTCAATGACCTTCCAAGATAATAAAAGGACACCTTCTATTTTTACCTAATACAAGATATACTCACAATAGGACAGAGTATGAGAAGCCCGTTATATGAGACTTTGGTGAATCCTTTAGTACGTTAATACCGTTTCGTTACCACCTTCACCAGAAGCAATACAAATGACATGTATTGACTATTGACCCCTTCCAATTTGCCTGATATCTTGCCAAACCCTTTATACACATTGTCTAACTTAATATTTAAAATAATTCCATAATCTTTAAAATAATGCATGAATGGAAAATGTGTCTATAACGGCTAACTAGTAACTATGTGGGCTCTGCATGCCACATAGACTCGCTCTTGCTTAGTCTTCTTTGCTTTTGTTGTTAATGATACTATTTCATTTTACAACAGTAAGAATGTAAACTGATTTCTATTTCCCGTACTATCCCCAAAACAGACTACAGATTAGTTCTAGTTTTGAGGCCTGATGATTTTGTTGACTCTGGACTTAAAGTATAATTAGTCTCATTGCCATTCACAAAGGAGGAAACAGAGGCTTAGAGAAGTGAGTGAGCAAAAGTCACACACTGAGTGTCAGAAGATTGCAGCTACATTTACACCAGCAGGAATAATTGCTGTTAAATCTGAGAATTCGTGTAAATAAGACAAAATTTCAGACAATCCTAGTAAATGTTATGGTTCACAACAATTAGAAATTTCACTGTAACGTTGACCACTTTATAAATGCTTCATCAGATGTACACATAGATATACACTGTTTCCTCCTATTCCACTGGCCCATGTAATATGAAATGAAGACAAGGTAATGGTCACACAGAAATTAAAAAACAAACATACATTAGAATTTTCAAAGGACGACCTTAATTTTGCTCAAAAGGAAAATATGTTGGGCTTAAGATTATTTACTATAGCTCTGAATGTAGAACTCAGTGACAATCATTTTAAATTTTTAGTGATTTTTCAAACTGTCAAATGATCTACTAAATTTAATATTTATTGAATAAACTTGATAGCTCAATTTTTGTTTGAAAATATTTAATAATTTTGATTAAAACAATTGAAATCAATGTACTTGATGTTAAAAATCACTAAAATGGGTATATATTACTTGTAGTGTTTACTGAAACCAGGACCTCTTTTCTTCTCAGAAGTTAAATTATACTGATCATTAAAGAAAAGAGTCAAAGTCTCAGTTGCAACTTTTGAATGTTCATTGTTCATTATTGAGTATTTGATTGCAAATTTTTTTAGATAATAATCTTCACTTTGAACTTGGCAACAAGTAACAGCAGACACATTTAAGGAGCTAATAAATGATAGGCATATCTAAACTTAGAAGTAAAAATATCTAACAGATTAAAAAATCCAACAGATTAAAAAATCATTGTCTGTATTTTTTGTAATGTGTTTTAAAATATCTGCATTTAAACTCAATTGACCATTAAAACTGAAAGAGCAAAATATTTTGAAAAGTATGATAAATATATCATTTTCCCAACAGACTGAAACAATATTTTTATCCTTTTGAATGCCTAATAAACCCTTTTATAAAACTGTTTATATTCATCTAAAAGTATGAGGTAAAGTCAATAAATAATAGAAAAGATATAAACCTCTTGATTGATTTTTAAGAGTCCATTCTTTAAGAAAAAAAGACAAAAACAAGCAAAGTTGCAAATGTCCATACACAAAATGGTTGCAACAAACAAAACTCAAGAAATTAGACACACTGTCTATGCAGAAAGAATTTCAGATTTCTATCACAGCTTATTTTTCTGCCTGTGACAACATGGTGTATTGTCAAGCACAGGACAGCCTGGGGTTCTTCAGAGAACAGATGGCAGCCGGGTTAGGCCAGACAGGAGAGAAAGGAAGGTGTGACCACCCAGGAAGTGTGGTAAATTATTCAGTTTGCTCTTCTCGCCTTCAGATGATAAAAAGTACACTGGAAGGTGCATGGCAGTGCCAACGGTCAGCACTGCAGCTGCGTGAAGGCCAGACAATTCCAATCCAAGGGAATGAAATACAGTGTAGAAAGAAGATGGGAGAGCAGTTGGGAGTTCTCACAGGAAGTTAGGAGATGGTGATGCAACCTTGCAACAATGCCCCAAGACAAGCAGTGTCCTTGGCAAAAAAAAAAAAAAAAAAAACAGTTAAATTCAAAGCCACAGTTTTTCCTTAAGCAACCTCATGTGCTTTAGAATACAGGTGAGATGTAGGACTTTAAAAATAAGAACAAACACATTCCAATTAAGCAGATATTCCTGCTTCTCCTTTTGGAAAAAAATAAATAGACCTCAGAGAAGAAGCAGCAATAAAAATGAAATGCATAAATACAAGACCTGTGAAGCTCTGGGAAATGGTAACTAGGAGATTTTTCAATCAACTAAAGGCTTATCTTTGAAAGCCTCAACCGACTATATCAGCATTATCAAAAATCTGGTTATTTTATTTGTGGATAAAAATTATTGGGAAGTAATGTTTTATCAAAGGATAATTTTTGAAAGGAATTACCTTCACTCGTCCTACCAAACACAAAATTGTTGGAAACATCCTGAAACGCTGGGTCTCCAATCTTATTTTTACACACCAGCACACTGTTTGCATAAGATCACTTTTCATAGTACTATTGCCTACCATTTTAACAGAATTTAAATATATTCTCACGGTACTTATGTCAGTGTTTTTCAGAGTAAGTTGTACAATATCTACAAAAAGAAATGAGAAGGTCATGAATTTGGAGCTCATAATTCCTACAGTCACTTGTTTCTTGCTGTATATATAGCTCCACTCAACTCAGCTTGCTTTTGCCCACTATAATCAGTTAAAGGTTGGCAGGGGTGGCGTGGAAAAGGACTCTGTTCTTGGTACAGTAAAGAACATTAAAAGCTGAGAGAAAGAGGGAAGGAGAAAGATAGAGAACAAGTGACAATATAAGAAGAGTTTTAAGAACTAAAAATAATTCAGTGGTTGAAGATCTTGTGGAGGATCACAAGAAGGTCACAAGATTTAAGGCAGTGCAACTTCACAATGACAATTTGTGAAGCCCTTGTAAACAGCAATGAAGGGTTGAGTGTTGACTTCCCCAGGAGGAAAATAGTGAACCATTAAAGGGCTTTAAGCAGAGAAATGAGGGATCAGAGGTGAGGTCAGAAATGTTCTTTTTGGTCTCAGTGGGAACAGACATTGGAGAGGAACTGGTGTTGAGGCCAAGAGTTGAGTTTGGAGACTTTTCCAGAATCCAGATCGGAAAAGATGACAAACTGCAACAGGACAGTAGGACAGTAGGACAGTGCAGGGAAATGAAAGTGAATCAAGAGATTGGAGTGGCTTTGAGAAGAGACTGAAAAAGGAAAAGGGTGATGCACACATTTCTGGTTTCGCATAGCTCTTACAGTAACCAGTATAGCTTTGGGGGAAGAAGCTTAATATCTTTACTGTATCTTCAGCTTTGAGTCTGAAGTTATGTTTTTCAGGATCTGCCACCCACCCTCGCCTGATTCATCAGTTAATAGAGGATTCTGCATAGAAATCAGTTATTTGTATTAAAATTGAAGTGTGCAAAATACAAAATGCCCTAAATTATCAAAATCAGTAACTCTAATTGGTATCAATTAAGATCTTGAATTATTTCTTACCTAAAATTAATCTTGTTCTTTCAGAAAATATTTCAGAAGCAATATGCAAACTGTTACCACCTTGCAAGTGTGTAATATATTGAAATATTTAAGATGGATTTTCTTTTCTAAATTATACCTTCTACTAAGGAAATCCTTTCTTTTTCTGATATTTTCTGATAATAAATGTGACTTTATATCTATCTGTGTTTAATAAATTTACATGGAAAATATGCATCTAAAGACATACATAAAAATCATAGGTTTGTTAAATTGCAAATTCATTATTTTTGTACTGGTTCCAAACTTTCTATTCACTATATAGAAGACTTCCTGCAAGACACAAAATCTATTCTGCATTTTTTTTTCACGAGACTGCAGGAGTGCAAAAGTATACACTGTTTCCTTCAAAAATGGAATCATCATTCACAGATGTAGATGTGTACTTGTTATGCCAAGATGAGACAGATGTGATTCTATTCACTGCGGGACAGGTGCTACGGAAAAAGAGATAAAACATTTGTGGAAAGTGTAAGCAACTGTATCACTGTTGCTAAATAAATAAACTCTCTGCCAAAAAAACTTTACTTGCTTATTTCTCCATATTCCATCTGAACATTTAAGACCTAAAATAAATAAATAGAACTAAACTCTATTTAGTTTTATTTTCTTATATTGTTAAAAATGTACAATACATATATGTTTAAAATTGTTCTAAGGGATAAGAGGTACAGATGGGCCTTTATATCAGTATTAATTAATTTAGAGCAATCTTAAGCCCTGACATTCACATACTACAATTTCATGCAATTTCTGGAAAGAATATGTTCACAATATTTTAGAAAAGGAAACAAGGTAAAAGAGGTTCATGAGAGTTCTAGCAGTTTGGAAATAAAAAAGAAAACATTGATGCAATTTCTTGAGAAACAGTTTGGTGAGCTGCAGACTGAGGACAGTACCAGGAGTGGAAATCTGCAGCTGCTAGGCTAGAGCAAAGAAACAAAAGATGATTTTGACTTTAAATATTCGTTTTTAAATCTGACTCCAAAAGTAGGATTGGGTGGGAATCAGCAGCTGGGAGAAGGAAGGCAAGTGGAAGAGATGATTCTGATTTTAAATGTATTTAATCATAAAGCAGAGTGGAAAACCAAGAAGCAAGATCTGCAGCTGGGCTGAGGAAGGCGGGGAGCCGGGGTGGAATATTGTCTTCATTTTAAGTACACAGCTTTAGGTTTACTGGGACCCAGGGGGACGAGGAAACTTGTGAATACACAGATTCTGCAGCTTGAAGGGGTTGCAAATGGAAAACTCTGCCTGCCAGTGTTGACACAAAAATAGTAACACTGACAATAAGGAGAGTTATTTAATAGGGTGAAATTCAATGCATGATGGAAAATAACAGCAGACATCTGAGAAAAGTGCTGTTCATAGAATTGTCTAAAATAAAAAAAATTCTGATTATCTGATAGTGATGTCTATTCTAAAAACTACTTCAGGGTCATTCCTTGAGAGTTAATAAAATAAAAATATGCTGGCCATTGAAGTATTATCACTGAAGTGTTAGCACTGAAATGAATCTAACTTATCTTTTTTTATTCTTGATTTTGAAGACAGTTTCAAAGGTTGCAGAATCCAGAATATTATCTTAGAAGTTGTTGAAATGTAAATGCTTGTAGAGTAGTTATGGAAATTAATCAATAATCATTAATCTGTACTTTACATATTAAAGTTCTACACTTGTACTGATTCTATAATATTCTCTGAAAGTTGTCTTGTATATTGAGTTTTTTTTATTATTTGCCTTACAAAATATTATCAAAGAAAATCCAATTTTACTTTCTTTTTTCTCAGTAAATGAGACTTAAATATATAAATCTTCCACAACACATCAGTGATGTTCAATATATTAGTTGTATGTGTATTGATAATGCCAACGGTAGGGTTTGATTACCAAACGATTAACTGTAACACTTTCTCCTCTTTTATCGGGAAAGCTAATTGTTTTTGCTTGTTTGTTTTAAAATTGACTTGATTACAAGTCCTAGATCATTCAGGGCATTACCTGATGGATTTTTAACAGTATCTGTTATGAACAGGAAGTTAATGACAGGCATTATATCCATGGAGTCATTTATATCTAAAATTAAAAATTCAGTTATAGTGTCAAATAAGGAATTACTTGGTTTTAATGTGTAAGTGTAAATAGAAAATAAATTCCATACATCCATGTTCATTTTGTTAAAAGATTTGCTATTTGAAGATAATTTTTTTGTTTTTTGGTCTTTATATTCTTAAAAAAAAAAAAAAAAAATATATATATATATATATATATAATGTACATATGTCCCTATATTACACAGGCATACATAGAAATTATCTATATAGAGATACAGAAAATTCATATAAAGAAACATATGAAAATATAATGGGGAATGACTTATTTTTAAGCCAAACTCCTATATCCATAATAATAAGTCCCTGAGTACAATACATAGTTCATCAAAAAGTAATCCTGTCTTATTTCTTTCCAAATAAAAATTTCAACTTGGAACCATGTTAAAGGACTGAATATTCACAAAATTATCCACCTTATGAAATAGGTGGTGATGGGTTGTAGGGTGGGAAAAGCATTACACAAGAATCTGTCTTTAATTTTTTAAAATCAATTTTACTCACTAGATGGGGGCTTTATCAATGCTTTTCAAAAGTTGACCAATGAATGTGTTTGAATACAAATATTTCCTTTTGCAGGCAGAAAATCCAAAGCCTTCACTGGTTTGGATCCAAACAGAGATTTTACTTTGTCTAAATGCCAGAAAACATACAAAAAGCAGTGACCAAGGGCATGAAATTCATCTTCATAACCATCCAGAAGTAACGAGTCGCAATGGGTGTCCATTGTTCAGTGTCACTCTGTGTCCTCTTAGCGGCTAAGTGGAAACATACTATTTTATCTTGTTTGTTTTTTCTTATAATTTCTGTCAATACAAATCCTGAAAGTAGGTTGTATTTTCCCCTTCCAATGGGGCTGGAAGAAGCAAGTATATAAAAAATACTGTTACTTCCTTACATTTATATTTTGTACAACCCAGCATTGATTTGCTCCTTATTTAAGCAACATTTTCTTGATAAATTAAAAAAGCAGCAATAGCCATTACTGCAGGCTATATACAGCCTCTAATATCACTTAAGCATATTACAGAATATAATATCTGGTACTTAACGACTAACTTGCATATGAAAGCTCACATAATGTCTCATAAAACCCTTAAAATGGCTTCAGTTTAAGAGTCTCTTTAAAAAAAAAACACCTTCAGGGAATATTGTAAATGAAGTAGCACTCCAGCCTTGGAAAAAAAATTCACACACTTGCAGAAATTTTTAATATAAATTGAACACATTAAAAATTAATTTTGCATGACCATTTCGCATTGCGGTGCCAATGCATAGTTAAGATAAGGCCTTAACTCTTCTTTGTTTAAAGTAACATGGAAGCTCTTTGCTTTCTCTTTTCCCTTTCATCTGCACATAATTATTATTTTCATTAATCAGAAAACGGACCCCCATTTTCCTATTCTGACAGTCTCAGCTGGAGTGGAAGGAAACCCTACCTGAGTCACCAGGGTAACTTAGCCATAAACTTCTAGGAAACTCATTAAAGAAAGGTGTGAGCTGACAATGAATTAAGACAGTTTTCATCCTTCTTCCCTTTTTTTAAACTGAAGGGGCTCCAGAAAAAAAGCTTACTCATCAGAAGTCATGTTACAGGGAAACCTGCCCTGCTCTGGTCATCATGCCCCTCTTCCCAGATTTCTGATTTGGATATTTTCATTTTCTTTCAACCTGGTCAAACATCTCTTTGAAGATTTGTGTGGCTTTTAGTACTAGCTTTGCAGAAGTAGCACAATACATGTTTTCTGCTAAATTATTATTTGATAAAAAAAAATTGAACAAAAATAACAACCAGTTGTACTTTTTTGTATACGTGAAGATATTTTTTTAGTCTCTGGGCCACAATTTTACAACAAAATTCCCGGAGTGGGCATCAGTTGCAATAAGACATTGATGAATGTCTTTCTCGGCTGAGAGCTGGCATTGCATGGATCTGACATGCTGTAGTTTCTGTGCTTCTGACATGCTAGTGGAAGCTTATAAGGAGTCACTGGGGTGATTCACAGATTACATCTCAAGTGATCAGGTTTAAAAAGGTGGGGAAGGAGCTGACCTAAGGAAAGTGCCTTCGACCTTTTGTCAAAAGTGCTGTATGAATGCAGCAAATAAACAGAGAAATACAGAAAGCAGGAGCATGTATTCAGTGTTTAAATTGGACATTTCACTATGCAAATCTTAAAAGCTGATAATAAAATGAGAACTCTCAGGTTTAGTACAGAATCTATTGTTTATCTTACAAGGATGAAGATACAGAATTTGGTGTCATGGGAGAAACCTAACAATTCTATTTTGTTAGTTTTCTTAGGCTTCCAGAATATCTTTTGAAATATGGGTTCCTCAATTTTGTTAGTTCTCAAACTCTTCTTCATACAGCTTAAGGTACACAATAGCATAGACCCCAAATCCGCTGAGAAGGCATGTATAGCTGACTGCAAAGAAGGTATTACATTCTGGTGATGTCTTATCTTGAGAAAATCATTTGAACTGTGAAGAAATAGTGAAGCCAATGTATCTGGAATAGTTGGAAAGAATTGTCCATCTGCTTGCAAAAATAGACACACCTTGTCACATACTCACCATGTCATTATGTTATACAGCAAGCATCAGTTACCATCAACTTGTTTCCAATAATTCGGAGTCTGGTTTCCCATTGAAATGTTTCCAGTCACATTTTCAACCATTTACAGAAAATCGGAAATTATATCCTGTATTCTAACTTCATTCATGTGACTCTAGTATGCTTCTTTTTGTTTAATAGGAAGGTTATGACTAGCTTAAATACCAGCAAGACCAAATACATTCAAGCAATGATGGCTAACAATTTAGAGCTCTTGATAACCTATGTCTAGTACACATGCCCTAGGTTCACCGTCACTGCTTGATAGTCATAAGCAACTATTGCATAATGGAGAATTCTGAAAGGCACGAAAGAAATTTAAAAGTGTGCAACAGCAAGGACAGGAATTTATAGAGAAGCATATGTCTTTTGGGTTTTAATAATTCTTAAATACATAGACATGAGAAGTTATCTCTCTCTCTCTCTCTCTCTCTCTCTCTCTCTCTCTCTCTCTCCCTCTCTCTCTCTCTGTCTTGCAGCAGTTCATGGGATTCAATTTAAGTCTAAGTTTGAAAGAGTTATGTAAAATTACTTCTACATTTATAAAGAACAGCTTTAAAGATAAGCTAATAATAAACTGTACAGCTGGTGGAGAAGATAATAGTTACATAACCATTTATAAGATCAAAATTAAAAGTAAACTTTCATCTAAGTGTTATTTTATAATATAGAACTACAAAGAAGTCAAAAGAAATTACTCAAGGCATAACTAGATTTTAATACACAGAACAGTTATTTTTGCATAATGTTGAGGTTAACAAGAGGCCATCATTTTTAATTGTTTCTGCTATCTCAGTAAGTAGTTTCCAATAGGCATCAAGCTGGTAAAGCAAACATGTGACTTCAAGTTTTCTAAAAATTTTCCCTACCCTGTAACTTCTAGAATCATGAAAATTAGGAAAAATACTGATAAAAAAGCAAGACATTTGGATATCACTACCAAATTCCTAAAGGTTTACATGTGTAAACTTTTGAACAATAAAGTAATAAAAATTTTAACAGAAATTTTTGATCATTAAAATTAATTATTAAATGAAACCACACATATATGCGAACATTATAATCTGCTTTATCTGAACTCTGCCTTTATAACATCTCAAATATTCCTTCCTTATGGAGAATATTCACGTGATTCTCTTCAAAATCGTGAAGAAATTTGCATCTTCATGCTGCCATAAAATTCTGTATAGAAAAAGATCTCGAAACAATGATGAAGAGTAGATACGCAGAGTTCACTGTGTTAATGGCTTCCTCCTTCATTTTTCTCTTGCCCACAACGGATAAACACATATGGGTTGAGCTGTAAACCTCAAAATTCTTGTGTTGGAGTTCTAACTCCTGGCACCTGAAAGTGACTGTATGGAAACAGTGTTATGAGAGACATAATTTGTGATGGCTAGGACATTTTGGAGTAAGGTGAGTCCCTATTCCAATATAACTGATGTTTTTATAAAGAGGGTAATTGGGCACAGATAGAACCCATACGAATGGGAAAGTTATTCAACAGGTACTGGTTCTACAAGTTAAGGATTAGGGATGACCCCTAACAAAGCCCCAGATGCTAAGGGAAAGGCAAGGAACAGGCTGCTCCACACGTCTCTGAGGAGGAGCAAACACTGGTCTCTGACTTGTAGCTTCCAAGACTGTGAGACAATGAATTGATGATTTTTTAACCTACCCTACTTGTGGTAGTGTGGTGCAGCAGCTCTACAATTAATACAAGTTATCATAAGTGTTATTATTTAGATCAGAATATTACGCTAAAACCTCTTGGGTTCAGAGGTGGGGCTTTTGGATAGTGACTAGAACACAGGGTAAGTTGCTTATCAGTGGATTAAGCTATTGAATGTACTGTTTGGAGGTTAGGTCTGGTCAGAAAAGCAGGTAAAATGAGGTCTTGACTTAAAATGGTATAGTCTTGTCTCTGGCTCCTCCCTCTTTTCTCTGTGTCCCGGCTTCCACCAGGGAACAAGTTTCATCTGCTAAGCCCCTGTGCCCTGACCTTCTGCCTTGCATCCAGGCAACCATAGACTGAAAATGAGAGTCAAAATAAACCTCTCAAACTCTGTAAATGTTGGTTATTGTATTCAGTGGGAAGTAAGTTTCTATGTTTGCTCTCCAGAGAGACATAAAGCTTAAGAGCAAAATATACCAAAAATTTAAGGCTATCTAAAGGACTTTCAACCCCAGCTTTTGAAAGATCTGTATTAACAGTGTAGTAGAAATCCAAAAGGACAATTAGAAAATTAATTTGGGAGAAGGAAAGAAATTTTGTAAGATAAGAGTAAAAATATCAATAAATGAAATTTTAGGACTGTTGCTTGATTGAGTGATTGTTTTCCTAGAGCTTTGGGAAAAAGATGATTTTAAACAGTACAGGAAGAAGAAAGAAGCAGGAGTCCAAATTCTTTACCTATCAAGGACAAAATCATTATTTGGGTATTAATAAATATTTGTTAGGTGAAAGAATGAATAAACAAGTGAAATCTAGCAAAATTTAGGAGAAGGGGCAAAGTTTCAGGTATTTGTACATGTCATGAGCAGATAAGAGCTTATTTTACATGAAGGTAAATGCAAGTAAAAATAACATTTTGAGCAAATAAGATGTTTGTATTAAAATCTAAGTAGGGAAAAATACAGATTTAAAAGAGCTTCACAAATTTTAGAAGCCAGTGGCAATACACAAATTATGAACCCCATTATTAAAATTTACACTGCCCTGTGTTCTAGTTGTAAATTGCTATTTTTAAATTTTCATAAAATATAATAACTCATCAACACAAAGATGACTTAATAGTTTTGAATCTTGGATAGGTTCTCAATAATAAAGTAAAATGGTTCTAGAAGAATGGGTGTATTTATGTTTTCTCTAGAAGGAAGAATGTGGATAATACCAGAAAAGTTGCTGTTACTTTGTTACTTTGTTTCTCCTCCAACACTTACTTAATGTTTGCTTTCTCTAAAAAGGTGTAATATATATATATATATATATATATATATATATATATATATATATACCTGTGTAGAAATAGGCAATATGCCAGGCAAGCTTGGCACCTATTGAGAACAGCTAGATGTCTAATAGAATCACTGTGGAGTGCTTTCTTCATCCCAAGGGGCTGGCTGAGAATGAAGAAAATTGAGCTCTCTTATTTCAGCAAACCATGGCAAAGAATAAATAAAGTTACTAACATAATCAACATTTGGCTTCCCTTCTTACCTTCCTCCTTTTAAGGTTACTACACATAAAGGAAAGGAAAATAAATCAACACTTCTCTTCAATTATTTAATGTTACATAAGGAGTTCTTTGAAGAGCATTATTATAAGTGGGTTGAAGTAGGATAGCAGTCATGACGTAGATAGCTATTCCTACACGCTTGGGTTGTGTCATGCTCCATACTCCACAGAAGCCTGCAGGAAATTTAATCAGAGAGATAAGCCAGGAAACAGCAATAGTGCCTCCACATCACATAAAACATTCATTATCATAAATAAATGATATATGGTATAAATATTATTGCTTAGTAACTAATGGCCAACATGCAGGCTAAGTCTATGATCTATGTTAAATTTTTGGAATTCAAAGCAAAATACACACTGGAGTATTTCTTTGCTTTAAAATTTTAAAAGTTTGTAATCATTAGGCGGAAACATCAAAATGTATGAACTTCAGCTGAAATCTAAAGAACATCATTCTACTTCATACTTCATTTAGGTTAATATAGTGCTTTCACACCTTTAAAGATAAACATTCAAGGTATAAAAAATAGAAGAAGATAAAGAGAAAAGAATGATTCAAAGAAAAAATAAAATACCTCAAAGAAAAACACATTTAATACAATGGCTGATTTGAAGTGTTAACTTGACTGGGCTACTGAGTGCCAAGATATTTGGTTAAGAAATATTCTGAATGTGTCTGTGAGAAGGTTGAGATTAAGAATTGAGCCAGTAGACTAAAAGCAGATTTCTCCCCTGTCATTGCAGGTGGGCTTCGTTTAATCCATTGTTTCTAGATGAAAAACAAAATCAAGTGAGGAAAAATTCACCCTCTCTGTCAGAAGGTGAGTGTGCTTCATCACTGGTGTAATCCTTTCTTCAGTCTCATACTCAGACTGGAACTTTAAGAGAGGATCTCCTAGTTCCTCAGCTTCTCACTGCATGTCTTGAAACTTAGTCTCTGTAACCTTTTGAGTCACTTTCTTAAAACAAAAAACAAAACCAAACAAAAAACAAAAAAACATATCTCATTTTATATTACCTAAAATATATACATTGTAGTTTCCATTTCTGTGGAGAACCCAGAATAGTAATTAAAGTTGATAAATACTGTATATTACATATACACATATTTGTGGTTATCTAATCCTGAAGCCCTGTCAGCTCACTGACAGAACAACTCACTGACTAAAATGCTTCAAAAACAGGGCAGGAAAACACTATGATAATATGATGAAACAGTTAAGGGATATTCCGCAAACTTAACTTATCTTACACACATTATCCACACAAACATTACACACATTATCTTACACAAACATTACAGCATAAATATCAAAATGTTAAATAATCTTATCACTTCAATCCGCATATGAGTTCACCAAAATTTTCAGAAACTTCTATAAATTTATAGAAACATTTCTTTCACATGCTTAATGCATGATAGTATTTGAACCACAAACATAATTCTAAATAGACCATCAATCTTCAATAGAATACAATCAGAATCATTCAAGTTCTTCACAAGTTTCTAGGCCCAACAATAGACATGAACCATGAACAAGATAACTGAAGGGAAACAGAATCCATCAAACATGAGGCTTACCAGAACAAAAACTCAAGACTCACATGAAAAAAGCCTGTCCTCAAAGGCAGTTAGAATATAGCTAATACAGAAATGTGAGCCTTAAGTCAATTGTAATGCCTTCCACAATGGAGAGTAGTTCCTCTGAGTCTTTTAAAAAATTCCCCTAAAGATCAACAGTTACATAATTCATAACTCATTTCATAGATGTGTATCTTTCTTTCTCTCTGTCTCCCTCCACCCTCCCTCCTTTTTAAAATGAATTTGACACACATTAGAAATTATGTTTGAAATTTTGGATTGTTTCTCCAAACATATTTGGATCATAGTGAAAATTAGGAACACCAGTAGGCATGTATAACTTGTAGGATAGAATGGATGAGTATTCTTATAGACCCAAAACAATAGAGCTGTTTCATTTAATTTTTTTAACAAAATTAGTATATGTTTGACATACATAATTATCATATTTATCATACGGAATTTGGACCTGTACATAATATGTCTTAATTTTTTTTATCTATTTCCCTCCACTCACTTAACACTTCTCCCCATTTATAAAAGATTTGTTTCCATTTTTTATACCAGCCTTTTTTTTCTTTTTATTCTCCTTTCCTTCTCCTCCATCCCTTGTTTCTCTTTCCAATAAAATGTGTTCTTTCTTTTTTTTTATTTTTTTTGAGGGTAATTCAAGAGTTTAATTTGTAAAATAATCTGGAATTAGTGTGTTCTTTTTTCTTCCTAACACTGAGCTTTAATTATACTCCTTACTTACCTGTTGGGTTTCTCACACCATAGAAACAATGTGATACTTAAACTTCTGTGTCCAATTTATTTCACGTAAGATTATGGCTTTAAGGTGCATCAATTTTACCTAAAAACGACTTATCTTTTTTCTCCTTTATAATAGACTAGTACTTCATTATATGTAAATATCTCATTTTCCTTATTCATTAATCAGTTGATGAGTATATGAGCTGTTTTCAAGGTTTAGCTATAATAAGTTGTGCTGCTATAAGCAACAATATGCATATATCACTGTGGTATGATGATTTTAACTCTTTCAAGGAGATACTTAAAGAAGAACAGATGGGTCAAATGGAGCTTCTAGTTTTAGTTTTTTGAGGAATATCCATAATGTTTTTCATGCTGGTTATACCAATTTACATTCCCACTAGCAATGGAGAAGGGTTCTGTTTTAATTACTGATTGACTTTTTTTTTTTTTGGTCTTTTGAGACAGGGTTTTACTGTGAAGTTTAGCCTGGCTCTGAACTCAATTTGTAGCCCAGGCTGGCCTTGAGCTCACAGTGATCCTCCTGTTTCAGCCTCCTGAATGTTGGTTGACTTCTTGATGCTGGCCATTCTTTCCAGAGTGAGATGGAATGCTATTATTAATTTAATTTGCATTTCTTGAATGCCCAGTGATGTTCAACATTTTACCATGCATTTATTTACTGTTTGTACTTCATCAAGAAATGTCTATTCATTTCAGATATCCATTTTTAGGTTGGGTCTTTAAATTTAGGGGATATGACTTTTTTGAGTGATGGTCCAGATATTAGTCCTTTGAGAAGTAACTGGTAGAAATTGCTCCCATTCTGTGTATTGTCTCTTCACTCTTTTTGTGGGTTTGTTGTGCAAAAATTTTTTATTTCAATGTGATCCTCATTGTTGCTTCTTTGTTATATGTGCTGTGTGATTGGAGTTTGTTCCTAAAGCCTTTGCCCAGACCTGTGTCTTTAAGAGCTTTAGCTATTCTGTCTTCCACCAGACTAAGCATTTATGTTTTAGTATTTAGATTGTTGATCCACTTTGAGTTTAATTTAGAGCATAGTGAAATGTACAGGTCTAGGTTCGATTTTCAGCATGTGGTATTCGGTTTTCCAAGCAAACTGATTAAAACAGTTATCTTTCTTCCAGTAGAAGGTGTTTGGTCCTTTTGCCAGATAAGGTAGCTGAGTGTGCTAGTTGTTTCTATATCTTCTGTTCTGTTCCATTGATCTTCATGTCTGTGGGATATTCTGGAGAATATATCTTCATTTCTTTCACTGAAATCTGAAAGATTCAGGCTGATTTGCTTGTAGAAAGTAGAATCAGAACTAATAAAATCCTTCCCATGTATTCCTAAGATTCAAAGATTGAGGTTAGGTACAAAGATGTAAAACTGTAAATCTGAAGTATTAATAAATCCTAATAAACATTTTCAAAACATGGCATTATCTTTTCTAAAATGTATTTTGTCCTGTTCTTTTTATTAAATTCAGTATACTCTTCTTCTACTAGTGATTATCAGCATTGGTTACACATGACAATTACCTGGAGAACTTAGAAAAAGTTAAAGAAATTAGGGAAGGGCAATGGTTTGTGTAGTTTTTAAAAGGCATCAGAAAATCCCACCATTCAGGCAGAAATGAGGACACCTGTACCAACTACTGGTTTCTGAACTGGGGTGATGACCAGAAACACTCAGCAACGTATAAACACATAGAGATCTTTTACTCTAACATTTGTTCCCATCTGTGAAATTGAACTAGAATTTTCAGTCTTATAATTGTGTTCATTAAGAGCTTGTCCATTAATTTGATGAATTGTAATCTTTTAAAACCATTGACTATATATTATAATTGAAAAATAAGTATAAAAGAAAAGGAAATTCTAATAAACAAGTCTATTGATATTACATCAGAATAAGACATTATGTCAGCTAAATTTCATGGTCAAGTCCTCTACATTCTTACACATCTACTAAAAAAATAGAATGTTGCTGTATCTGTTAAAGTAGTGTACCGGCTTCAATAGCCCCATCTCTGGAGATGTTTTGCCCAGCCTCACGTGGTTGTTACTCTTTCCTAAATTTCTTACATGTGTAATCTCCACAGGACCTGCACTGAGTGCTGTGCATGCATCCCCTCAATAATTCTTCTCAGAGTCCAAATTGGACAGACAGAAAATAGGCCATGAGACATCTCTTATTGCCATTTTAAACAGGAGAGTTCTAAAATACAGAATCATTTTATTTTCACATTAAACTATTATCTGTAAAATTTAACCTGAAGATTTCCAAGGATGATGGATGGGAGGAAAGAAGGACAATGGATAATTTTTCTCAAGCTTCTCCTATCCTCTGTACTCTTAACTTTCCAAATCTCACACACACGCACACACACACACACACACACACACACATACACACACAAAATATAGGGGGAATATGAGTGACTTAAATTAGAGGATGTATTATTCAGGTTTCCAAACACTGAGATACCATACCCAATACTCACAATTTAAAGGAGGAGAGATTATTTTGGCTCACAAATTTAAAGGAAATAGCCCATGATCAGCTGGCTCAAGGCAGAGATGTCATAGTGAAATGGTATGGCAGAGCTAAGACAGTTAGTTCAAGGCTAACAGGAAGAAGAGCAAGGTAATGGAGAGGAAATGGCCAGGTAGAGGATATAGTACTCAGGGTAACCTTTTTTGACTTACCGAGAAATACCTGGAAATGTGAAATCATCTGAGTAGTTCTCAAGTTAACAAAATGAAGCTTACTCCCAGAGAAGTTTTCTCAATTTTTCTCAAACCCAACTGGAAATAATATATTTTAAAATTCATATCCTGTCTTGAATAAGTCATGAGTTTATAAATGAACTTCTCAAGGTAGTCATCTAGGAGCCTGTTCATCAGAGAAAACAATGTTCATACAGAGAACTGGTATTTCTCATGATAGATAATTTTTTATACTATTAATATTTATACATGCATAACATTAGCTTTAGCATAAACGATGTCCATTTAGAAATAATTGCTTTTGCCCATTGTGGGAATCCAGCTAAGGGCTTGGATCTCACAGTAATATCCTCCATAAGTTAAGTGAAGACCTGGAGCCCACGGAAATGTCCTCCCCAAATCCAATGGAGGAGGCATAGAGCCCTAGACAATGTCCCATGCAAATCAGTATGAAGGATCTGTGCTGGGAAGTACCAATAGTCAGTGGTGGAAGCTAGAAAGTCTGTACCAGCAAGATGAAGAATCTATGCCAGCAGGCTGAAGGATCTGCACTGGAGTGAGGAAGCAACACTTTAGGCAAAAAACTAGAGCTCCACCTGTTTTGGTTACTTTTCTGTCATTTCTGGGACAAAATACTCAACATTCAGAATGAAGGAGGGAAAGGTTTATTTAGTTCACTGTTTGTAGAGGTTTCAGTCCATAAACAATTGTCTCTAAGGTAGGGTGGCATGGCCCCGGCATAGCATTTCAAGGCATCATCCAGCAAAAGCAGCCAGAGCAAAAGGGGGAAGCTAGCCTCTTTTCCTGCCTTATATTGTATGCAGGCCAACCCCCACTGCAGGGCAGGCAGGTGTAGCACTCACAAAATTGCTTTGCCCTCTTCTTGGGCAGGATGGGGATATTTACAAAATAAGAACTTTAGCCTCCTGTTGACTCTCTTAGTTAACCTTCCAAATTTCTCAAGTTGATACAACGTGTCAACCGTAATACCACCTGAAAGTATCACAGCCATCCTTAGCCCCTGGGAGGATCTGTGCTCCTCTGACAATGAGACCAGCTGAGTTCATATCAGGAAAACCAGGAGCATCAACAGTATGGTACATTTCCCTCCAGTTCTCTTTTGAGGCTCAGTTGGCAGCGATCCTCAGGTGGGCCTTTCACATCCAGCACTACGCTGATTCAGTTCAGCCAGGTATTGTGAAGTGACTATTGGTTAACCCACCTCGTCCTCAGTCACATTCCCCTGGGACAATTTTGCTCTGATTCCCTGTGTAATTATTTCATAGTAAAATAGATAAAAGAGAGATATAATGATATAAAAGATATACAGATAGGTTAAGAGAAAATGAAACTCAATTTTTTAATTTCCCTTATTACTTCAAATCTGTGAGTCAGATTCTTGCTTAGATGTGCACATAGAAATGCTAATCTTTTAGGAAATGTTGGCAAAACAAGGTTGGTTTTTTTGTTGTTGTTGTTCTAAATTTACCCTGCCTATCTAATCCCCCTTCAAGCCTGAGGAAACCACGATAATAGTAACTAATTGTTTGGGTTTTCAGGGATACTAAATTACCTGCTTTTACAAGACCCAACTAGAGACTGCCGCAATGATACTGAAGTCTCCAAACCTGCATTCACCTTAGGTTCCAAGGAAAGTGCATTCTTGTAGACCATCCCATGATGAGATCCCCCTTTTGGCAAGAAAAATCATCTCATGGGAACTGAGTTGACCTGAAGCCACACAGGTTGCTCCAGAACTATGGAAGAGTGCTGAGGACCCTGGCCCACTCTGCTAACCCGCAAAGGCTGGCTTTATGCTCCTGTGAGCAGGCCAGTCTAAACCCCCACCAGAGTGCGCCCGCTCTAGCCACTCAAACTGGAGCCCTTTTCCCGTTCCCTGTTACTTTATAGTTCTGCTTAATAAACCTATCTGCTCCTTTCTCTGCCACGTCCTGCATTTTTTTTTTTTTTTTTCTGTTATGTGAAGCACAGAAGCTACTCAGCAGGCCAGCTTGAGGTCTCCATTTCCTCTTTGGGGACATCCTCAGACCTTGTGCTGTGACAACAGTGTCTGCTTCACAACTAGAACCACTTTTTTACAAAAACTAAGTTTTCAAATTATCCCCATCCCCACTGTCATCTAACTTATTGAAGAAACTACACTTTTAAATCTGCCTAATACTGTTACTGGATATTTATACTGAAAAATGAGAATCCACTGTAGAAACATTGCAACAGATGGTATTTTATTTTTTTCTAGATAGAAGGGCTTAGAAAAAGCACCAGGTCTAATTTTCTGATTAGGTCTCTGTCTTTCAATTGAAGATGAGACCTAGAACTAAAATGGACATAGACCTACAATAAAGTGCTCAGTAATGAGACAGCGTCCTGTAAAAGTAAGGTTTCCAGTGGCCTTATGTTTTAAGAAACAGTGAGAAAACGTCCATATGGACCCAGTTCAATAAAAGAATTCTAAGAAAACACCAATTATCTGAGCTTATAATTAATTCATTGAGTGTGTGGAACTATTTAGAAACTTGCGTTGCAGTCACCTAATTCAAAAAGAGTCCCAAAGGTCATTTTTGGGGGCACAAAAGGGGAAAATTGAAACTAGTGGTTCTTAAAGAAGGATGCCTGGGATAATAATCAACCAGACCCTGGCTTTAGCATTAGCTGGGAATTTTTCAAAAATGAAAATTCCCAGGTCCCCTCTAGACCTATTGAATAAGAATCTGTGGTGCTAGTGGGAGGGAGCAGTCATTTGTGTTTTAAGAGGACCTCCAGCTGGTTCTGATGCCTGATTTTGAGAAATGCAATTATGAGCCATTTGGGGCTGATAGCCCTTTCCTTAGCTTAACAGAAATGTAGAAGAGAAGGACACAGATCCTCCTTTTATATGAATATATTTTAGCTTTCAAAACCTTTGATAAATTTTTTCCTTCCTCAACCAGGAAGGATTGAAGAGGTACATGAGGTGAAATCATTACACACTTGTAGCAAGCTAAGGAATAATTTTAAGGCAAGGTTACTCAAGGTGTGGCCTTCTCTTGCAACAGGTACATTCAATACACAAAGACGCATCAAATGTCTTATGCCTTATCTAAATTTGCTTTGTACAAACTAAGCTTTTTCTTTTGTTTAATTTGCAGTGAAAAGTAAAAGCTTATAGGTAAAATTAATGTGCAAAAATCTTTATATATTTAATATCCATGATTTAAGTCATTTCTGTGTGGTGTTTTTTCTTCTCTTAAAAAAAACCCCACTTGATCTTCTTAATTTCAATCTCTCCCTTGAAATATTTTATAAAAATTCACTTAGAGTAAAGCCTCGTTGAACATTTTAAAAACTAGCAAGAACCTTCTCAATTTCCTGGTAATCAGACCATCCAGGTGACTTCCAAAATAGACTTACTTTTCATTCACTGATACCATATAGTTCAAGTTGTATTAAGGTTATGGCTTAATACATCAGACTTTTGTTGTTGTTGTTTCTGCATCTTGCCTCGTTTCTAGGAAAAATCATATTTCTGAAATATATTCTGCTTCCACCTACTTCTGTCCTATTCCATCAACCCACCATCACTCTCATTCCTCTCCATTGGGTAGCCTTGACAACAGCTCTGTTCCAGGTGTAGATGTATAATTCAGATGGCCAATCAAATCTCTTCCTCTTTCTACCTACCATCCTTCTTAGAGCTAGAAACAAAACTAGCTCTAATTCAGACCTAAAAGAAACAGTGAGATTAGATATCCAATTTTTTTTGTTTGTTTGTATGTTTGAAACTTTTGAGAGAAGGGTATTTTTTGCCAGTTGGGATTTTTTAGAGTGTGAGCAGCTACAACCATCTAATAACCTATCTGCAAGACCTATCAACAATGGAAACAATGCAGAAAGAATCAAAGAGGGGAAGACTCTTAAGAAGAGGCAAAATGCAAGTCACACAGCCTGTCATGCAAGAATTGATTAGGAAAAGGAGTCAATAGTAAATAAGTCAATGATTTTCATATTTTCTTATGTATATTTATACTGTGCTTTTATTCATTTACAATCTAATTTTAAGAAGTTTATAAAAAGGAGAGAGGAGGAATCTAGCTTTTTTTTACCTTGTCAAATGAGTAGAGTAGTTGTTTTCTTTGAGACATTTTGATAAAACGAAGACAGACAAAAGGGCAGATTATGTGGGTATGGAGGGAATGGAACATCTATGTGTAGTTTTGAGGATTTTTATGTAAGTGTATATGTGAAACACTTTAAAAGAAATACCTTGTAAGCTGTCTATTATATAGATTTGTATCTTCTACAACAGGTTGAGATTACATGAAGACTGGAAAATCATTGGGATATTTAAGGTAAATGAAAAAACATCAAAGACAGGATTGAAACTTACCTTCATAACAGTAAGTAATAAATCATTTTTTTTTCAAGGATCCTCTTTGGGATGGAAGTTGTTAGATACATTTATCTAAATGTGTTTAGATAATGAATAGGATCATTATTTGACTCATAGCTCTATGTGTAAGTTTAACAGTACTGTTGCCATTTTTGCTTTTGCTACTGAAAATTGTTGCCATTTTAATTGAATATTACTTATTAGGAGGTGGAAATAGTGTCCAAGCAGATGGTTGTCAGTAAACTGATGACTACAATTATGGATTAGTGTCCAAATACAATACTCAAAACTTGATACACTACATAGTTTTGTGAATGTGACTGCCAAAATAAATCTGGCCTGGAAAATAATTTTGAGGATTTTCCCCACTTGCTTAACTTTTCTGCAGCATTTTCAGCCAAAGATATCCTTAAAAAGCTGAGGCCGTGCATGTAGAGACACACATAGGATTCAATCAAGATATTAAATACTTTTTTGAGCTTTCTTAAACTCATTGAGGGGAAAGAGTCCTCCAAGAGTAAACTCCATTGGTTTCATCCAATGTATTTCTCCTATTGCAGAAGAAATCTGAAACCATCGTATGATAAAGTCCTTATGGTATCTATGGTGGTTAAGTCATAAAATGTATTTTTATTTCTATAAGTTCTTCTTTATTTGGAAGTTTCTTTGTTCAGTGACAAAAATAGGCAACAAAATATTCCATGCCTGTCCCTTCTTTCCTAATTCTAAGTCTTATTTAAACAGAAAATAAATGTTTGTCTTTAATCAGCAAATAGCAATACTGGGTCCCCAGTTTTTATCCAGACTCATCCTCTATTCTTATTGACTGGGAAAACAGGTAAAAACACAATAAATTGGCAACATACAACTGAACCTTACCTATTTTCTAGCAAGTATAATCTCTAATACAATGCTTTCTTACATCTATCAAATACTGGACATTGTGAAGTCTTAACTAGAAGATAAACAATCCCTATAAATCCTCTAAAAATTACAGAGGATTAAGTTAAACCCATAGAGTTACATCCTTACATATAGCAGTACTCCACCCATACCTTTACATAGTAGTATTTTCCTGGGATGATTTCATTGGACGATATCACAAGAAACTGTTAGAAATAGCCTGGTGAAGCTGAAGGCTGTCATTTTGATAAAGGTGACAGGATGATTTCATCCTGTAACCCAGAGTCCTTTTTATTAAGGACTCTAGGGAGGAAAAAAAAACACCTATGTTCAGGCTTTAGCACTAGCAAAAGTCATTCTCCTGAGCTTTTGGCTTGTTTTTATCTTTATCTTAAGGAACATCCCATTTTGGCTTTAAGCAGAACTAATATATTGTTTAAGATACCTGGCGGCAAAAAGGTCAGAAGAAGGTCAGGCTGTCTCCTCTGCAGTGAATTAGCAGCATTCATTCATTATCTCCTGCAGCCTCATTAAAACAGCTTTAATGTGGTCACCATTTGATGGTAGACATAAGCTTTAATCTTGTGACTATCAAACCCACCTGGGTTACATTTCCTGTTATGGACAGTTAGCAGAATCAGGGTAGGAAGTTATTTTAACTCCTTAATCTACAGTATGTATTCCTATAGGAATCAGGCTCACTAAACACTGAAATGTAAGCTCAAATGTTCCAGGCTGAGTCTTAATTCACCAGTCTCAGTCCTCAGATCTGAGGTTGCTTAAGATATTTCTAATCATCTCTTTAACTTTGTACCTTTTTTTCACTTTCTGTTTTTTTCTCTATTATTTTTCAGCTTATTCTTTAGGTCTGGATCTGCCCTATTTTTCCTTTCTCATATGACCTAGATCCAAATTTACACACTGTGAAATTGCTAATAAATCCCCATTAAGGTTGTGAAAGGTGAAGGTTCAACCAGTGTATAAGTCATCAAATTCTCATATAAAACTGAATGATCCTTGATATTAATAGCTTGACAAAACTGTGTTAACAAGTACTTGGGATTTTTATGAAAAAAAAAAAAGATTGTAAGTCACTTGGCTGAAGACAACCCACTTACTCTTGAACATCTTGAATGTTTCTTCCCTCTCCTAATTAACCATAGAATATTATCTTTTTCTTGGAAACCTGTCCATATTTCTAACTTCACTTTTACTGATTTTGTGTGTCCCTTTGTGTTTGTGTTTGAGACTATTAAAGGGGAAAGTTTCTATTTGTTTGCACTAACAGTCTAGGGAAAGTGAAACATAAAGCTCTGTGGGGAGGGGTTTCCCCCCCTTTCTTTTATTTCCTCTCCACAAGCAATAGAGTATTACAATGATTTACAGAGACACGTTGAAAGTAAATTATGTTGTAAACGCCTGTCCCTTGGGCCAGCTAAGAATCACAGGGAAAAAATGCAAAAAGTTTGAAATTCCCAACAGCAAAGGTTGACAAGAAAATATGGTTTTGTTTTTCTATGAGTAAAAGTAACTTTTACGTTGTGTTTTCCCATGAGAAATTATAAACTTTCAAAGGAATTTTAGTCTCTTGCATGCACATATAACAGCAATTTATCGGGGACTGCCCCAGTGAAAACACTCGTAAGACTTTAAAGCTGTTAGAACTGGGGCTGAGTTTCTTAAAGACCACTGCTTCTTTTCCTCCTTGCTGTCTCTTCTTGTCAAAACATTCAGTGAGACTTAGATGAGTTGCAAGTTGGCAACATGTTAGTAATGTGAAAATGCATTTGTGCAGCCCATGTGGCTGCAATTTTTGAGTATATTCATCACTGACTTAATGAATAATGAAAACAGTAGCTATGATTACACAGATGGACATGGCAGCAAATTAAATGAGAATTTTTCAATATAAGAAAGCTGAAGTGTCACTGAGGTAATTTTGCCTCCTTGGAGCTCAAGCAGGACCCACCACCAGGACTCTATGATTCTTCTTTCTCCTTCACCTATTGAGCCACAGTTACAGAAAGTCTACAGCCTAGTGAGCAGCTTAAAAGTCACTCAAATACATGTGTCCATGTGAAATTTTTTTTTACCCTCAAGATATAAAAATCAATATTTAAGTCTATTTCTTTCCTGCTTGACTTAGTAGCAATAGTTCAGAATTATTTGTAATAGATGCTCATGTTATGTTTCTTATGGCATCAGAGAAATAACTAATAGATGTTCCAAGTACTAAGTAGCAGCTAAAACTCTCATCATTGGACTCTTCAGCAGTATTGTTTAGTATCAACTAATTTTTATCTAGACGTTCTTGTTTTGACACTCTATCCCTACTTCCTCTCATAATCTCTCCTTTGCCAGAGGTTGAAGTTTCCTCCAGTGTTTATAAACTCTTTCTTGTCAAAGTAGCAGATAGTCTGTTTCTCTCCTGGCAGGATGATTTATCCAACCAATGTCATTTCAGGGGCTATGAAATACCTAGTAATTTTCCTCTCTCTACATGTCATTTCAACATTTGCATCAAAACTCCAGTGTATATAAACAGGATGAATGTCCTTTGTCTCCAGTCCATCTGACAGAGTACTCTATTTCTCAGTGACTTCATGTCTTTCAAACCTCAGTTTTTCAGAACTTTCTACAAATATTACCACAAAACCTTAGGAAAGCTGCATAAATTTTACAAAGGGCATGTGCATTATATTCAGTTAGCAGAACCACATATTCATTTATCGTCTATACCACCTCAACCCTAATTCAGCATCATCCTCATTTTTCTCGTGTTCTTCCAGACACACACAGAAACCCTGCTGCTAAACATTGTCTCTTTTGCCACCCTATCATTGTCTCTGCCTGTGATAGGCATACCCTTATTTATGGATTAACAAGTACGATGATCATGTCACTTTCTGACATAAATGATAATATACCTTAGCTCCTAGAGATATATTTAGACAAAAGAAGAATACCCACAAAATGCACCAGATTGAGTTGTTGGTTAAACAGAGCTCCTTAATTAAAAGATCACACTGAATGCTTCATGGTAAAGAAACATTTTAAAGCTCACGTTTCATTTACAAGAATACAGAGGAAGAAATCATGAATTCTTTTCAGTCTTGCAATTTCAACGTGACCAACTTTTCCTCAAGTATGGAAGTATGTTTAAAGCATGCAATGTAGACAAGTCATTAAAATCATCATGGGAAGACCTAATCAATAACAACCAAACTCATTTCACTATTATGGATCAATAAGGAGAAATATTTTTAAGCATAAAATTTCTTAATGTTTCATCAAATCTAATCCAGATCTGCTAAGTATGTGCTGAAAGACTGCTAGAATGTCAGGAAAAGGAGAGAGTTGGGCAGAGAAAGTGAGAGAGTGAAATTGAAAGAAGCAAGTATATATCCATTCATTGCCCCAGTTCCTCCCACAGAAGTTCAAAAACTCAATCTCCATATTGACAGAAATACCCTTTGTATTAGTAAAGTGACATAGGCTGAGGAATGGGGGTTGAGAGAGTTTTGCTATAGATAGTTTTTGAAGATAACCATAGGATTAGAACACTGGAATTTTGAACTGATTCCATGAAAAAGGTCAAGGAAATCTGAGACTGAGTTCAGTAAAGTGGCCAATAATTTAATCAATCATGCTTGTTTACTAAAATCACAATAAAAATTTTGCACTGTGAGGCCCCAAATAAGTTTCCAGGTTGGGAATAAATTGGTTAACTAGAATGCCAGAATGTCCACATTGTCCTAGAAGAAAGCATAAAATCTCCTTATTAAATTCCCCCACTCTCCAAGGCTGATGCAGAAGGATAACCAGTTTGAATGTAATCTAGATTGTGTAGTTACCTAACAAGATTTTGTCTTAAATATAAAAAATAGCCAAGGGCTGGTGGTGTTGTACTTCTTAAATGCCTTGGGTGTGAACTCTAGTTAAAAAGTAAAATCCCCACTGAGAGCTTTGTATTTGGTTGCTCCTAATCTATGTCCTTTATAATACTGCCATCACTTTTCTCTGAGTTTATGTGAATTCTCTCCTATTATATCATCAAATTTAAGGAGATTGTGGAAATCTTTCCATGTAAATGAGGTTAATTGATTATGGTGTATCTTAGTCTGTGACTTTTCATCTTCCTGTTTGTCCTCCTTCTTAGAGCACTTCATCTGAGATGTCATTCACTGTATAACACACAGAGGTCAATGCCTGAACTCGGACTATAAAAATTGCTACTCATACACTGTAATCTTATGATTTAGCAGCTGTAGAATTTTTATATTTTAGTTTCTAATCTCCATTTCATAAAGTATCTTTAGCATTTGGGAAAGCATCTCAACATTGTTTTCTTATGTCCTAGCCTGGCAATATACAAAGGCTTCCTTTGTGCTGCACTCTTTAGCTCCATATTACAGGAGAGGCCCTGGAAAACCACTTGCACCACCCTGTTCATCTCACAGATGCCAATTCAGCAAAAAACAGAACATTTCATATCAGCCATCAATATTATTATTCTTAATGGTTTACAAACTGTGTATATAACATGCTTAAAATGTACTTGAAGATCATAATTTTATAAATTCAGTAGTCATTTCCTTCCTCGTTTTCCCAATCAGGAAGTTATTTCAGAGTATTCTGTGGTCATAGTTACAGTCTATATTTGTTCCTTCAGTAGGAATCTCAAATGGATCTAGAAATTTGAAATCAAATAAAACCAAAAGATAATAGATTTCTTGCTCCCACTTGTCCTCAAAAGTCTTTTTTGCTATATTAATTTTATTCTTTGATAAATTCTTTTTGATCCTTTTGATTGTATTAGAAGAGGAAAGATAATACTTTTTTTTCTGTATCATATGTTAATACTACATTTTCTCATAGAGGCTCTTTTCCTAATTTAATCACATTCTTTCTCCAAAAATGGTTCGCTTCCCTTCAATATTTTATAGATTCCAAAACATTCTGCACATTAGCCAGATAATATCTTTACATGTGTATCTAGACTTTGATACACATCTGATTATTTCTTAGAAACAACTTTTGCTATACTATATAGTATATAGCTTTTATTGTCATTTTAATGTCTGTGAGAACTGTGAGGGTGATGATCCCTCTTCCATTTATGTTAGTAATTTATTCCTCTCAATTTTTTAAAATAGTTAAAGGTTAATTGATTTGTTTTGATCATTTCAGAGAGCCAACTTTTGTTTCACTGGTTTTTGTCTATTGATTCCTCATTTTCAGTTTTATTGATTTCTGTTCTAATTATTTTTACTCACTTTGGACTGAATTTGTTCTCTTTCTAGTTTTGTAGAGTGAAAAATTTTCTAGGTGTAAAATCCTAATATAATGCTGTAATTTTCCTCTAAGTGCTGCCTTTGTTGCATCTCATGAATTTTTAATAAATTTGTTTTCATTTTCAATTAGCTGAAGTATTTGATATAATTTTTAAAATATTTTGCTTTTCTCTTTTTTTTAAAGCTGGGGATTGGCACTTTTGAAAATTTTATTCTTTTATTGTACATGTTCATAGTACTTAATGTTTATATCCATTATAGGGAATTGGTACACACATATAATACATTGTAATTATTTTTTCTCCTTCCCTCCACCCCTCTTTAGTTTTCCAGCATCAGATTAATTTTTTTCCTCAGTTGATGGTCTACATGTGAATCGTCCTCAGCACACCTGCACTGTGTTTTACTTATCTGATAGGATTTTTTAATTCATCCAAGTTGACATGTCATGAATAAGGATAATCATCTACTCTTCATCACTCTGACAACCAGACACACTTCTTTAAACCATTGTTAATCTCCAAATAAAGTCGTAAGTTTATATTTATGCCTAACATAATACAACTATCAAATAGAAATATACTAATTACCTCCTCTGAAGCCAAAGTTTTTCTTCAAGTGATGCTTAATTTTCTCCTGATTTGACATAACTTAAATCTTATAATAGAGATTTAGCAATATTTAGGTACCAATATTAAGTTAGTCAATGCTACACTACAAAGAAAAAAACCAAATCTGCTTATGCATGTGTCTATATGCACAAGCATATTAACCAAATAGGAAAGAAATTATAATCCTCATTTCTGTAATTGATCATGTGATTGTAGCTGGGATTTAGAACTACTTTCTTAGACTACTCATTCCATGTTTACATGACCTTCACCAAGCATCTCAGCAGGTTTTCATTCTTCACCTGGCAAGGTGACCCATACATTATTCCTGAGAGTTCTGGACTATTTGTCATCCTTCTTGGATGGGGTTGTTGTAGTTCACATTGGCCTTAATAGTAGAACATAGCAATACTAAGAGAAGCATCCAAATGGAAAATTGCTCACCGCCAATCTCGAATGGTAGTCCAGTTTCCCCTTGGATGTCTAGATCAATATCTTCTGCTAATATCATATCTCTGTCTTTAATTTGTTGAGCAAGAGACATGAGGAACCCTAAATTACAATTTAGCAATAGAATCATTATCACTTATCCTTGTACAACACTTTCCCCTTCTGGAACTAACATTTCTAGCCCAGTAGTGTATAAGAACATGAGAACCGGAAGCAAAAGATTTGCTAATGAGCCACATGAGATAATGGTAAATGGTACTTCTTCTCATTTCCACCTGTCAATCCTGGCTATTGGGAAAATATTATCACATTAGCACATGTCAGCAGTGAGTAAACCATCCCAAGGCACATGGATGGTAGTTTTAACTGAAGCATTATATGTAGTGAAGAAAATCCATACCTGAAAATTATGGACAAAGCACTCTCTTTTCATGATGCAAGCTACTATATAATCAACTTACACTTAGGTCACAGTTGATCACACCAGGAAATGGTGCCATATCAGAGACTCTGTGTTGCTTTCTGCTGCTGGAAAACTAGGCATGCAGCAGTGGCTGTAGTGAGGTCTTCCTTAATGGGTGGAAGTGATGATGCTGAGCCCTGACATAACTTCCATCGCTGCCACAATAACCATCTTTCTCACGAGCCCATTGGGCAGTAATAAAGATGGCTGAGGGAAAAGGTTGACCACTATCCACAGAGCAGATTGTTTTATTCACTTGACTATTAAAGTCCTTTTCTTCTGAAGTTGCCTTTTTTTATAACCATTTACCTAATACATAAATGTCTTCATGTTCCTTACCTATGTAGATAAGGTTACCTACATAGTTAGTTCTTCCCCAATGGTCTTTGTTATTGATTTTCCAATTATGTTTCCAACTTCCTGAGCATGCAGTCAGACTATTATTGACTATAATCTGTGAATCAATATAATTACATATCTGACCTTTTTATTTTTTCAACAAGTAAAATGTGCAACCAAGTGAACTGCCTAAACTGCCCACTGTGAAGATTAACTTTCACCACTCTCCGTCAGATATTTCCAAGTAAGTGGCTGGAGTGTTGTCTACTTTCAAATAGTGACTGCATAAGATATGGAACCATCTGTAACCCAGGCCCTAGTCTGTTCTTTTTCTATCAAGTGATCATGTGGAACATGCCTTAATGCCAAAGGCAAGAGAGGGAACAGCAGCCATTTCAGCTACTTTTCATGTAACTTACCAATATATTTAGTTATAGTAACACAAAGTTGACTAAAATGAAGACCTGCATGGAATAAATTCCTCCTCCTCCTTCTTCTTCATTAGAAGTATCTATGTCCTTTATGTACAAAGACAATTTTTCAGGGCACAAAAATCTAGGGTAATGGATCTTTTTTTCTTTTAATACTTCAGATATTTCACACTACTCTTATTGTTTACATAATTTCTGAGAAGTCCTACATAATTTTTATAATTATTGTTGTACAGATAAAGTACATTTTGTGTTCTGACTTTTCAACTTTTTCACCATTAACTTTTGTATAGTTTGAAAATAAATACCTAGTTACAGATATTTTGGAATCTATCTTGCTCAGTATTCTCTAAGATACCTAGAATTGTGAGTTGGTATCTGATATCAGTATGATGCAAATTTTTAATTATTATTGTTTCAAATGTTTTATCTGTTTTCTTTATTTCCTTACTGTAATTCTCATTATAAATCTAATTATAACATTATAAAAATGTTATAATTTCTGTAGCTGCCTCAGACTTTTTGAGTATTTTTCTCTCTTTGCCTTTCTGTTTTCCCCTATCTTTTTGTTTCCACTTTACTATTCATTTTGAGTGGTTCCCCTTAAGAGACTAGCCAGACCCAGGATTCTACCATGAGTGATTTCCTTTCTACCAATAAGGTGACAAAGGCATCCATCACTTTTGTTAGATTTTTTTTTTTATTTTTAGCATTTCATTTTTATTCTTTCTGAAACTTTTCATTTTTGTGCCTACATTGCTTATTCATTTCCACTTGTCTTTCACTTTATCCAGGAAGTACTTTAGTATCTTAAGCATAATTGTTTTAAATTCCCAGTATGAGCTAGATATAGTGGCAGATGCTTATATCCCAACACTGTGGAGGCTGAGGTAGAACAAGGCCAGCCTGGACTATGTCAGAAGAGCCTGTCCCCAAAACAAAACAAGCCACCACAACAAAAATGTCCTCATCTGATAATGCCAATTTTATTGCTATAAAACTTTAGCTTTGATGTTTTCTCTGTTTTAAAACTATGTTTTGTGTTGCAGTATACCTTGTAATACTGCTGATATCCAGCCATGCTGCAGGAGCAGAAGCAACAGCTGTGAGTTGGCCTTTATGATGCTGTTGTCAGGTGCTGGGAAGAGAATTAAGTTTTCTATAGTCCCATGAGTAAGTTCAGCCTTTTAGTGAGTCTGTACTCCTGGATGATGAACTTCACATCTCTTTCTCAGAATTTTGCCCCAGTTTGAAAAGAGAGAATGAGTAGAATTATCTGTAGTTGCTATTTTTCAGTCTCCATCTGGAAAGGTAGAATTGAGTGAAGTTGAGTGTATTTTTTTTTTTTTTTTGGTACCATGAGTCAAACTTATGACCTTGTGCTTGCCAGGCAGGTGCTGAAGTAACTGAACTAAATCCCTGGCCCAGTTGAGTGTATTTCATATCCCATCATTTAGTCTCTGATAAAATTGCTGCAAGTTAAAGTTCTGATTAATTTCTCTAGAGGTGAGGCCTTGTTAGGAAGAACAGAGCATTCTGGCACTTTTCAAAATAATTTATTTTTCCCTCCATCTGCCAGAAGCAGGGTGGGGAGAATGGGTATTCTTCAATGTCCATTACAAGAACTGGCTCAAACTCATAAACATAAATGTGTGAGGCATTGATACGGCTGAGGGTTTCTCTCTCAGCCATTACCATGCTCTGCTTCTAGCAATTTACTCCTCATGGTTTCAGCTTCCTTAAACTGGCGCAGGATGCCATAATCACAAGTGCTCATGGGTTTCTGTCCTGCAAAGCCTCAATTCTCTGCACACACTCATTGGGCTCCCTAATTTGGGGGGCAGTTTTGCCATATGATTCTATCTTTGTGACATAATCAAACTTCTTATCTATTGTTAGGTTGGAATGATGACTCCTACCTTATTCACGCCTCACTGAAAATCAGAATTCTCAGGTAGTTTCTTTACATGTCTCACCATTTGTATTCATTTTAATTATGATTAAATAATTTTTAATTTTTAGAAATTTACCAGGATTTGTTCATGCTCCTTCTTAGCATTCCAAGCCATGGAACCATACTTTTTTTTTTTTTAACATTTGATTCTTTTTACCTACTTGTCCCTGCCCCCTCTTCATCTTTTGGTTCCCTTTCCATTTATAAAAGATCTAAACTTTTAAAAATGTGTTTTCCTATGGAAACGTTCAAAGTTTTCCATATTGAATTTTTTTTACCATTAGAAATTCAAAGAAACTGCTCCTATATTCCTAAATAATCAGCACATTCATTTCATCATCTACTTCATTGACAGTTGGAAGTTGTTTCCTGTCAGTAATGGTCTTTATGCTTTTCTTCACTGAGAGAAATGTTCAGTAGATAAATCAGCAGTTATGACTTGCTCCTTATTATAGTGGGTTTTCAGAATGAGAGTAGAGAGTTGAGTACTCCAGCATCATTGCATGTTACAATTATATTATGTCCATATAAAGTAAGAGTCATTAATAGTCTCTTTCCTGGAGAGTGTGTAGCCTTTTCACCAAATCCTATCAGTCTTTGTGTGTGCATGTGCATGTGTGTGTGTGTGCGTGCACCTTTGAACTCAACCTCATGCTTACCAGGTAGGTACTGCGCCACTGAGCTATGTATCCCCAGCATTGTATCAGTCTTGTTATTCTTTTAAAATCTCCATTGAAGTTCCTGTCACTGAATAGCCACAATGTTCCAAGTTTGCTTTTCTACACAAATATTTGCATTTAGTTCGCTTTCATTCTCTTGCCTCAGTCTAGGGCTATGTAACAAAATGGCCACTTTGGGCAATAGTCTAATCCCCTGAAATTTCAAACTTAGTTCAAAGATTACACTTACTTTCTCAAGGAAAGATTTTAAATAATTAATCTTGATTCATAGCATAGCACTTTTTCCCGACTTTTTGTATCTTTCATATCATACATCCTCTCAAATTTCACTATTTTGAATTTTTTTAAATAATCAAAATTGTGTCTTCTATTGAAAGAATGACTATAAATCTTAAAATTATAAATCTTAAAGTATTAGTCACTAATACAGAGTAGAACTTGTAATTCGCTATTCATTTTCACATAGATTATGTCCTTAATTCCAAAGAATATTAGGAATTCAGAATAGTTAAGTGAATTACTCAAAGTTGTCAGTGGGTTATTGATTTTTATTTTACCACATTGCCTCAAAGAAAACTAGACTTGGTTGTAATCTTAAAGTCCATTTCCTTAAGCATTTAGTTTAGCAAATCAAAAAATAGAAACTCACTGGCAATTATAACAGAGGTTCTAGCTTATTAGACTTCCCTGCCACTTCATTTTAAAATAGACATTTTGAAATTATGTTATAGACTATTATTTTGGTTCCTCTTTTTTGTTTTGATTTCTGTTACAGAGGATTGAGCCTCTGTAACCATGTGATTGAACCAACCACATTCCCAGCATTTAATTTTTCTTTTTTTAATTTGAGATAGCTTTTAAGTCTAGAATTCTGGAATTGTAGTCATATAGAGCCACCACACCCAAAGATAATAAGTATTTTAAACTAATATTATCAAAACATGTGCAACATAATCTTCATCAATCTTAAAAGCTACATTAGATGTGAGAATTATCTATTGTAGTTGTATTACCTAATCCACAATGATCATTTTCAAGATCTCTGAGAAACATGATGCAGGTAAATATTTCTTTCATGATGCTATTCACCAAATCCTAAAGATTTCAATAGGTTTTTTTTAACAGTATGGGTGCCTGAACCCTTTACTTGGGTACTCACATGTTCTAAAGAAGCAGCTGTGTCACAATAAACATAATAAAATCTCACTAGCAATCCCACATGACATCAAAAATATTACAAATGGCTCCTAAACATGGTTACATTTCTAACTGTGAGGTATTGTAATGGCCAATTTTCATGAATTATGTGAAAACACTTTTTCTTTCATACTGTTACATGTTACCACAAAATATAATTGAGTATTATTATATTTAAAGAAGATACTATTAAGTATGGTACATACCATATAATTAACTCTTGTCACCATCTCTAATAATTTTTGGTTCTTCTACATACCTAGGATAGAGCACAATCATTACTGTTGTGGTGACTTACAATCTAGATCCTATCAGTTCCACAGAGATTTGAAAGACATCAATGCCAACCTAGAATGACATAGAGTAAATGCCCTTTCTTCACCTTCTGCATGATTTTTAGTATTTACTGCTTAGCTAAACACTAGCAATAGGGTTGGACCCAAATAGTCTTTCAAGGCTAGATGGATGACAATTGGCAGGGGTTAGTGTGTTACCAAAACATGTACAATATTTGCAATGTCATAGAGAAGGGTTGTTTCCAAAGGGGAAGGACATTACTTCACAATGGAGATGGGGAGATGATGTGGGCACAATCCATCGTCCTGGGTATAGGAGGTAACCCAGAAATGTCATAAAATCCCTCTTTGATCTGTTGTCACTACTGTTGATTGTAAGGGAAATTAACATATTTAATTAACTGTCTGACCAAAGCAGCTGTTACCTTATATAAAACCTTGAACAATTATGCCTGGCTTATCCCACTACGTGTTTGAATGTGCCAGTGGCATAAGACTGATGGTATTTTTATACCTCATGGCACAGCATGAATCCTCTGACAATCAGCTCAAGTCAAGATCTTCTTTAAATTCTTCATGGAGAATAACAATGCTCCAGCCCAGATTTTTTAATAATGCACTAAGTCGGGCCAGCCAACAGGAAGCTGCATGGGCAACAAGACAGACTGGCCAATCCAATCACTGCCAATTTGAAAAAAGACCCTTGCTCCATCATTGGCAATGGTAAAGTCAGTCATACTTCTTTCTGCTTCATCATCAACATGCTATTTTATTCATAATTCAATTCTGATACCTTCAAAATATTATCATTTACCTTCTATATATTTAAAAATATTCTTGGTTGCAATATTTCCAAATGGAAAGAAATGTTATTGAGTCAGAAGTTACTTTCATTAGTTTGGAAACTTGTTGGTCTAAAGCTAATATGAAGATCTTATAAAATAAATTTAATGCATCTAATTTCATATGGTAGATGGATTTGTTTGAAGGAATTCTGAGAGGAGGGGTGAAGGAAGTTAAAAAGTGGCTTTTCTGATCACTGAAAAATGCTTCCTTTACTTGGTTTATTATTTCACCCATTTTGTAAGAATGTAAGAATCAAGCATTTTCTATTTTGGATGCCTGGAGCTGTAAAATGATGAGTTTATCTCTAGCAAAGATGGAGGCCAGAATTTTCAATACCTTTTTCGGGGGTAATGTGGTAACGCTGGTTATCTTGATTGCCTGTGCTGCTCTTTTCTGAATGAATTTACTTTGCCATTGAATGTGTCTTCCTCATCATACCTTTACTAGTGGATACACTTAATATTTTCTTTTGTGCCATTTCTGAAATTCTTGGAAAGTCTTGCAAACTCTGCAGTTTTGGCTAGTACCATATGTAACTTACAAACACTTTGCTAATTCAGCAACTGACCGGCTCAAAATCCTGATTAGACAGTGAGGCCTCATAAGACTATGGGGAAAAGTGTCAGCCAGTGAGGACTTTGCTTCGGTGTTGGGATTATTGTATTTTAAACACAAGTAATAAGATGTACAATAATTAGTATCCATTAATTTGGTTTATTTGAATATAAAAATACAAATAATATTACAGGTGACATTTCTAAAATGCACAACTAAAATTGATGAAAAATATGAGAATGGTATTTACTGCTTTATTAATGAGCATGTTCTGTCTCATATATACATTTGCTTATACAAAGACACATTTTTGCTTGCATGTATCTCATAAAGTCTCACAGGATTAAAGAAAAATTAATTGATGCTTGAATACTTCTTTTCTTACTGACTCATTATGAAATAAATAGAAATAGAAAATTATGTACATGTATATACATTTACATATATGCACTGATATGCATATATGATTGTACATTTCCAGCAATAGTTACAAGATGTAAGGGTGAAATTATTCTTCAAAAATATATGGCTATCACATGCAAATAATAAAGAGCAATCTAAACCTTGTACTCTACATGTTAGAAAGAAATATTAGAGGCCCATGTCATCATTAAACTCAGTAAGAATAAGTTGGTCAAGTAACTAGTTAAATTCTCCCTATAAAATTGATTTTATTTTTTTACTCTGACCAAGTAAATCTTAAATACTGCACTTAGACAAGATTCATCTGATATGTTCCTTTTATTCAATAAATATGTGCCAATCATTTTATTTGGTCCTGGGGAAAATGGAGGAGTGAAAAAAACGAGATATTCTTTTGTGATGTTTACGGAAGAGACTTCTAATAAACAACGGCAACAGCTGGAGTTTGTGCAGTAAGAATTTTAAGAATTTACAAAAAGAAATGACAAATATCTGCAAGATTCTATACAAATCATATAAATATAATTACAATTAAGAAATTATGAATGATGTTTCCATAATTTCTACTTGCTTTTCCATTCATTAAGTAAAGTATCTGTATACATTCTCTTATCCATAACTTATAATACACATATGAGGTACTTAGCTAATATCACCAACTTTGAAAAGCTTTATTATGAGGAAAGAACTTAATTACCAAAGTAAATTTTCACCTATAAGTGGCAAAGAAGTTAGGCTCCGTAGACATTCTTACCTACAGATGTCCTGCACTGACCTTTTACACAATTTCTACTGTCAAGTCTAACGGCAAAATTCAAGGTCTGTTCTGGATTCCTGCAGGTAGTGCTGCTTTCCTTATTAACTTTGCTCACCTTAAACTTATCCCAGCTCAACAATTTGCTTTAGGTCTCAGAAGGCCTTGTGATTTTTTTTTTCTGCTTGTTTTATTTTTCTTTTCATATTTGCATAAAATATTGTAACTTTTGGTTTACAATTATTCAGCATTTTGTTTTCAACTTTATTTAAATGAGGTTGTGCCTCTCCAGTAGTCTGTTAAATGCTATGCATTGTTTATCACTTCTGAAATTCCTCTCATTCTATGTTTATGGCCCTGCAACTTTCCCAATGCTTTCAGCTTCTTAGCACTAGTTTCTTAGAGATAATTTTATGGTTTGGTGTAGATCAGAAGATGTACAGGTTAAAAATCCATATCATTATTCCATTATTGCCTTATGCATACATTTCTCCAATCTTACTACTTCCAAAGGAGCGTTTCTCTGTCTTCATCGGTAAAATTCAAGCTTGTTACCATTCTCACTATGGATGCAGCAGGAGTTGGAATAAGTAAACTTAAGTGAAAATGGATCTGTTTTCATGATACCTATTTAAACTTCTTTATTGGAAGTCATCTCTCTCCAATGTCCTCACAAATTTTCAACCACAGTAATACACTTTTCTTTTTGGCAAATGGCAGTCACTTAACGCAAGTCACAGTGATAGCATGCACACATGTCCCCCAGTCCCCTCTATCTGAGTCTAGAGAAGGAGAAAAATAGGATGGGAGTGGCTGTAACTTACCCATTCCTGTTCTATTTTTGGTAAGTATTCTGGGTATATTAGGGAAAAAAGGCACGTTTTCTGCCATTTGTTTATTGGAGTATTATCTGAACAGCAATTAAAGTCGATTTATTCAACTTTCTCTATTCATACTGATTTTCTGTCCGTGTGTTCTATTAATTATTTAGTGAAGACTATTGAAATGCTTGAATGTAAGTTTGGATTTATCTATCATTTCATATGATATTGTCAATTTTTCTTAGCGGAATTTTAGGTTATATAGGACGAATAAAACTTTATGTTTATTATTTCTATTTGATACATAAATGTCAGGTTTTTTATATCTTTTAATTAACCTATTATTCATCTCAACTTTTAAATCAAACATCTTACAACTATCTCAGCTATTTAGTATTATTAGCATAGCATACTTTTGTATCATTCTGTTAACCTATATTTCTCTATATGGAGGTATGATTTTTATGAGCAATATATACATGAGTCCTACTTTTACTTTTTAGGTATTTTGGGAACCATTTACATCTTTTTTATTGGAATATTAGGTCATTTTCATTTAATATGATTATTGATATGTGTTCTACCATTCCTATTAAGATATAAAAGAAAAAAATCTACCAAATGAAAAGTATTTCCACAAAGCCTACTCAAAGCAACTCAAAAGCCAAGAGTTCTGAACTGGGCTGCCTATACTATCTCATTATTCTACATGTGTATATATTTTTCATTATATCAAGTTCCATTTCTATTTAAGACTATATAAGTTGATTTCTATATAAGTCTCTATCTACATTACAATCTCCAGTGTTCTGGTTTCTCCTTCAACTTTTAGTTCAACCTTTGTGATAAGTATATTCATAAGTTTTGGTTTATCAAATTAAAGCTTTATTTTTAATTAACTAAATTTTATATTTTTCTATTTTACCTCTTAATCTGACTTATTGGTATCCCTAATATATGTTTTAGGTTTTTAACATGATCTTTTCTAAATTATTTGCTTGGTATATTTCATTCTTTCTGTAGATGTAGCTCTCAAATTGTAGCATTTTGTTTCTATAACATGAGCATTGCTTAACATTTCTTATAGTGAGGGTCTCCTGGAGATTATTTTTTTCTGTTTTAAAATATCCATTCTATATTTGCAGTTGTTTTTGAAGGATCATTTCTGGATATAGCATTCTGAATTCATAGGGTGAATCACATTGTTTTGTTTTGCTTTGCATTTAATACTTTGATCATGTTGTTCTACTGTGCTTGCATTAGTCTTTTCTGAGCAGAAATTTTCCTTCTTTACCTCTGTTCATATTTGCGTATTTTTTTTCTTCCTCAGTATTTTTTAGAAGTTTATTTTAGAGATGTTCAGTTGGGATGTGTCATGTAACAGCTTAATGTATACTCGGTGTTTCACTTTTCTTGTATCTATAGAGTACTGTCTTATTACATTTGGAAACTATTTGGCCTCTTTTTGTTCTAATATATTCTCTTTCGTACCTCTCTTCATTAATGCCAAATAAGTATGTATTAGCCTGAACTGAAATGCCAACAATGCTCTGGCCGTATTTTAAATTTTTCTTTCTCTTTCTATTTCCTTTTGAATTTTTCCATTATTATATCTTCAAGTTCATTAGCCTTGTCTTGTGCTGTTTTATATGTGCTTAACCTCATCCATTGTGTTTTCCATCTTACACATCACAGTTTTCACATAGGAATTCTATTTTTAGAGCAGTTTAAGATCTTTTATTCTTTCTTGACTTGATTCCATTTTTGGAACATTTGTACATAGTTGTTCCAGTGCTTTTACTTTCTCTGTTAATTTTCAACTTGTGTCAATTTTGAGTCAGTTACAATTAATAGTTTTTTTTCCATCCTATGATTCTTTATGCACCAATATTTTAGTCTAATGTTATACATTGTGTGTCTTAATTTGCTAGGTGCTACAGAGATGTTATATTACCACAAATATTATAACATATGTTCTGAGACACAGCTAAGTTTCTTGGATAGTGTTTGATTCATTTGGGTTTTATTTTTAAGGTTTGTTAGGCAGGACCAAAACAGTGTTCACTCTAGTTCCAATTATTCCCCACTACTGAGGCAAGACTGCTTTTAGAATTTTATCAATAAACTGTGAAAGAATAACATCTCTTCGAATAAAATAGATTCATGATTTATTGGGTGAAGGGCTTAAAGCAGGAGGAGGAGTCACAGATGACTAAATATTCAAGTCTGGCAGAATATAAATGTACCACTGAGGAAACAGAAGAGTCACAAGTTACAGTCAGAGTGGAGTATGCAGAAAGAGCTTGTCTTAAAATGAATGCAATTCTGTATGCATAATGTTTGTACCTTTCAAATCAAAATTGCAAATATATGCCATCTTCATCTATCAAACTTAAAAATCTGTTTCTGTTTCGTCTATTTTTGGTCTTCAGTATCTTTTATCAGTTATTTTATGTGTCCTTCTGCAAATCACTATTTTCCTAATATATGAATGTGTGTATCCCCTTTGTAGTTTACCATTGCTGAAATGAAAGAGAATTAAATAAATTTCCAAAATGTCAGTGGCACATGCTCAAAATGTGGAACATATTCTGTTGAAACTAATGAAAAATGCAAGAACAACAAACTTAAAGGACTTTGTCTATTTTAATTTACACATCTAAAAGCTATGAAATGTAAGAAAACTTTTGAAGAAAAGAATGTAACAAGACATTTGCACTGCTACCATAAAAGATGTAAGAATGTAAGTCCTCTTTCCAACATAATACAATATACTATTCATAATGTGCTTGATTAAGCCTTGGTAATTTGGTGGTAATAGAACATAATCAAATGAATAGGAGAAGCACACTTCCCATCATCCACCACTGCTAGGCAATAAAATTCCAAGGTTTTTTTTTCAAGAGGAAAAAATATATCATTAAACATAAAAATGTGGGATAAAACCCACAATATGAAAGTTACTGCCTTAATGAAATATTAAAATTGCATCAGGAATACTCTTCTGGCATTAAAAATAAACAATAACATTTCTTCCTAGTTATGGTTCACTTCAATTCTTTAAAAATTAATTATTACCTCTTTAAATATTTGATTAAATTAGATTTCAATGGGCTATCACTACCCACAGAACACATGCTATTGTGTATAAATTCTCAACTCAATTTCTGATATACTTTGTCATGTTATTTAATTCTGCGATGAATTTTTGTATTTTTTTTTTGCCTTAGTAGTTTTAAAAAATGAGCATAACTAAAGCGATCATTTTGAATATAAAATTGTATACTATTAAGAAGCATCATAAAATTAAACAGTGAAAAGAATACTTGGTATTTCCCTATCGTGTACTGGCCAACTTTCTCACAGTCAGTTGTGATTGCACTTTTGAAAAATATCCTGAAAGTCTCACATCGTTGCAAGGCAGGAGCTCAGCTCAGCTGTCCATAGTACATACAATGTGACTGCCAAAGTCAAATGCTTTTGGCACATATCTGTAGATTAGTAATAAACATGTTATCCAGGAATATGAGCCTATTTTATAATGTAGTTCAGTTTCTCTCAATTCAGAGTATATTTTCCAGTCTATCCTAACTTTAAAATGTGATATATATACTCAGTTTCCAGTGTCAATCAGTTAACTTTGATAATTATGCCTAAGGGGGAAACGTTAATCTAGTTTACATACTTAAATACCAAAGAACAGAAAAGGAGTTGGTGAGATTGGAAGGAAAAATTAAGATATGTGGGGACTTTTATTTAGACAAGGCCTTTTTCAGGTCAATGTCTTACACATGGGAGGGAGCAATTTTAAGGATCCAATGATAAATGACTCAATTTTCTTCAATTTGCAGTCATAATTGCTTGTTCACAGTGCAACAGTATCCTATGCTGAAAACTCCTCTCCAATCTAGATTCGACCTTTAGCTTCCTAGTTCCACCAACAGCACTATAATCATTTCTAATCTCTGAGTCTGGAAATGTTTGTGTCACGTCCCATTTGTGGACTACATAGCATCACCCATAACCACTCTGTTGCCCAACATACTCTGTTGCTAGTTGTTACTTATTCAATTTACAAATCTGTGAGAATGACTACCACCTCAGTCTTTCCTTGAAGGAAGAGGAATAGGTATCCATGCACATGGTCTTAGTTCTTTGGCACAGCTGTTTGGGTCAGGTAATGACTTTCCACTCAAACCATAACAGCAGCAATCTTCTTTCAAGAATGTGTATTAACAGATAGAGCTCCTTAAATCAGTGTAGTACTTTCACTTTTCCAAGTTTCCAAGACTTCTAAGTTTCTTAAAAAGAGTCAGTCTTACAAAAAATAAATAAAAAACAAAAAGTCCCACAGAGATGGAGAGGTTGATTTCAACTGGCTTATTTCCCAATCCTTGTTTTCAAGGGCCATGAAAGACTGGAAATGTTTTCTCATTATAGACTCCAAGAGATTCTTTTAGGACCTTGTGCTAAACTCTATAACCCTGTTGGTTGAGCTAGTTTGTTTTGTTTTTTCAAAAAGTACCAAAGTTTTACTAAAGGCAGGAAAAATGCTCTGGGCCAAGTAAAAGTATGAAGGCATAATGATGGAACACCATGCAAGAGAGAACAAAATAACCCAGTTTCTGTTTTCATAAGAGTATACTGTTCCTCACAATTCCAGGCACTGACCGAGTGCATTGTGAAGAAATTTCTCATATTTTTCTTGCTTGTACATTTTTCCATGTTTTCTGCTGTCATCATGCTTTCAACAGTTTTTTTATATTCACTGTGCATTCATGTAGTCCTATTTAATTGAGACTCTACTGGATGCAAAGTGTACTTCTAATCTTAAGGTAATAATGTTTGACAAACATTCAGTCTTTTATATCCTAAAGTTGAAATTTAGTTAAGCAATGTCTGACAAGGAATTTGTTCTACTCCATTATTATATGACAGTGAAAAGAGATAAGGGCTTTAAAGTAAAAGAGCATCTTTGTGCATTTAAGCAAGCAAGATATATGTAGAAGTAGGATTGAGGCATGTCTCTGTGAGGAAATGCTACTTCAGCTGAGATCTGTGAGAACAACAGGTCTAGATTTGTGGAGAAAGAGACAGAAACTTGGACTTTTTTAAGAAAAGAGAGGAGAACCTCATATAAGATTCCCTAAGTGAGAGAGAAAGCTGAGTGATATGGTAGCTAAACTCAGGGAAATAAGAAGAGCAAAAGAATAGGTAGAAATAATGCAAGATATCATGGAGATGCCACAGGACATTTAAGAATTTGTGTTTAATTCTAAGACTGGTAATACAATAGAATGAGTGGAAAGGAGGATGTGAGGCCATATAATCAACTTTGTAGTTTAAAAATATTATGCTAGTGTTGGTTTTGAGAAGGGAGCAAAAGGAGATCAAATTGAATATAGTAGACAAATTGTCTGGAAATTAACATAATCCCAATCAAACAAACATAGTAGTTTGGATTGGGCCTTGAAGTGTGATGGGAGAAATGGTGAGGTATTTACAAAATAAACCAATAGGACTTCTGTATAAAAATAAGGGAATTGTTGACCTTGCAGAAATGAGTAAGCTTTCTCACAAGTGCAGCTAAACTGAAGCTGGTAACTCTGTAGTATACTGAAATGCATTAGTCTGGGAAAACATGTGAAAGAATATTCATAAGTTAACTACTGGACATGTTGAGTTTGAAGCACATTTACATTTTGGGTAACTGCTTGGCTAGATCTCTTAGAGAAACAGGCCTAGTTGAAAATAAAGGTTGAGAAGCTTAAGCAGACTGAGATAGTCACTGACACCATAGACAATGATGAGATAAATAAAAGAGAAAATGACAAAAGTATAGAATAAGGGGGGCTGGGACAAAGCGAGGAAGAACTCCAAGAATTCTTGCCTGAGTAAATGAGGTGAAGTCTGAAAAAGACACTGAGAGAATATTACAGAAAAAGACTGGGTCATAAAGTAAAAGAAACCAGGGATGTCTGGGAGGAAGGACCCTTTAAAAAATGTACTAGAATAAGTGATGTGAGAAGAGTGTTTACCTTAGTGAAATCTGTTTCAGGAATTGAAAGGGCAGAAATAAGACAAAGAAACTCAAAAATGCGTATCTTTTAAAGATTAGTTGTGGTGAAAAGGTTTTGTACAAAGTAACAAGAGAAAAGTAGGCAACTCTCTCCTCCAGTTAAATATACACTTAAAGTTTGACTGTTAAAATATTAAATATGTGACATTTCATTATGAGTAGTTGATTGAACTAGCTGAAAGTAAGCATTAGAATATTTCCAAAATGTTTTTTTTGTAAGTAATGTACACAATAGGGAGTCTAAACTCATTCATGCCTTTTCTCATCCTATTCCTGATAAAGTTTTTCCAAAAGTCTCATTCCATTTGTAAATCTGTCCCCGTGACTGAATTCTCAGGACATTATGACTCATACTATTCCATACCTTTGTTCATCAATGAAATCTAGAATAAATGAGATTATTTTCATAAATATTAGCCTAATGCCATGTATGTAATAAGTTTAATTTAATTGCCTAATTACATAGGCAAAAAGTGAATGCATTATTAATTTTTGCACATCACCTGGAAAATATTCTCAGCTTTAGGGTGATATAGGTGTTAGGAATCAATAATATTGCTAGGTGTTTCATTTTAATGAATAAGTCAGTCACCTAGAAAATTTGCTTCTCCATCTCTCATGTGGTATATAGGGAATGGATGGTACTGAAAATTCACTGTAAAAAAACAAGGGCACAGTTTTATGTCTAATCATATTTTATTTATGTCAGTGATATAAGTACATAGGATAACAAGGAAAACTAAAACCCATATGCTTGGATCAGAAGTATGAATATATCTGGTCTAAAATCAGTGCTAGAAGCCTCAGCAATGGGAGCTCCTGGATCTTTATCCTTTCTTGGACCTCCAATCATTCCCAGCTTCCGGTTATTATATGCATGTCTATGTGTCTGCCTCTCAAATCATTCCTATTTAAATGTTTCCTTTCCCAATATATGCAAAGGAAGTGTACATGTGTATTTTTCTCCTAAAACTCATCACTTCTTGAACTTTCATTTGTATCTGCTCTCATGAATTCTAATTACATGTGGGCTAGTTAGAGTCTGTCTGGTATCTCAGTTGCGTCCTTTTCACTTTTACCATCTGTGTATACCTTCATCATCTTTTCAACATTTGATAATTCTTTGCCAACACAAGAGTATCTAGTTGATACAACTAATCATTATGAACTAGATTGCAATATAAGATCCCTGTAATTCTATTGATCAATTAACCATGAGTCACATAGTGAAATCATTCTCCTTTAACAGGACATTTAGGTGTGATAGCTTCATTCAGACAGTTTGTGAACTTAACAGGTAATGTAGTTAATACTTATATAAGGTAAAATGGTCACCTGTAGTTGTTGACGTATGTAGCATTACCAGCCTATCTCGTGTACTGAATTCCGGAGTTTTCTGAATCATTCAGTGAGAGGTTTAAGGAATGCAAATCCTCAGACCTTTGGCTTAATGAAATCTATTGGAATTTGGAATCTATTGATTCAGTTTAATAATAGTATACAGTATATGTAAAAATCTTCCCAGGTCATTATGAGTCAGCCTTCTAGTGATACAGAACATTTTCCCCTTATTATAAGACTATCTGGAATTTTATCAATTATCTTATTTTCCCATTTATTTTCTTTTAAAGCATTTAATATATTTTAGTAACTGACTTAGTTCCATAACTGTTCATCCAGTTAAAACCAGATGTATCCACATTCTCAGTGGTTTTAACTCAGGAGATGTAGAGTGATAAGCCTCCACAAGCATGGCATGGGACCGTGGAAGACAACATGTCCTGGAAGACAACATGTGGTGGGAATGTAGCAAGTCAGCAAAGGCACCCTCCTCCTGACAAGGTTCATCACTGTGCAGCATAATAAAACTGCCCTCATGTAAATATGAGAATATTCTCACCTGGTCTCCATAGCATACATGTTGAAAATGTATGCAAAAATGTACACATAATATAATTAATATAAAATAATATCTAAACAAACTATAGTTAGTAAGGAGAATATTACATTATCATACCTCTTTGTAGGAGAACTCATTGTATGGGAAAATATATAATTTCATTACAGACATTAATACCTGAAATTATAGATTGTGGGAAGAAAGAGGTAGTATCACTTGTGTAAGAGAGAGGAGGAATTTGGGGGAGAGGCTAGCAATAAATACATGAGAAGAAGAAGAATACAGCATAATCTAAGCTTGTAAAGAAATAATGCCAGAGGGGGATTCCATGAGAAGCATGCACATATGTGGCATGTGTATTTTTGTGATTTAAATCTCCCCATTAACATTCAGTGATTTGTACACACTGTGTAAAGAAACATCAAGCAAAATTGGTGTATGCCTATCTACATTTTACCATATTATATAGAATGGAAATCAGTCATGGGAATGGAAGTGTGCTCAAAACACTTAAAAACAAGAGTTTGTAGCTTTAAAAACTGGATTCAGTTCAAAAGGGGATTCAGGGAACCAGAAGCTCTAGGATTTACAGAACTTGATGGTTGCTACTGAACTCATCAGAATTTGGTCTAGGGATCAAGATCCTATTTGATTTCCAGAGTTACCCTTTGCACTCTGTGGCATGGCATATGATAACAAATTTCACTGTCATAACATTCTTGATTGCTTGTTTGCCATAAATACTTTTTATGACCATGCTCTCTTCTTTAAAACCTGGTACTAAGAATTAAATCTAAATAATATTGACTAAAATTTGATAGATGTTGTTCATACAGTGAAGGTTTTTCCTTTACTGTGAAACATTCTAAAATGACAAGTTTAGAGGGCAGAGAACAGCAAAAGTCTTCTCTACTGAGTCAAATCAAAGTTCAGGGGCATGACCTTGAGTCAATGTAAACTGAGGAAAGAGGGAAGCAATGAAAAGGTAATCATATACTTTCAGGAAGTGCATTAATAATGATGCAGCAAATTGCATTTTGTTTTGTTCTAATTTTTGTTGCTATTATTATGGAATGGTTTGACCAGTTAAAATAAAATAGGTTCTGATTTCCAAGTATTCATGATCACAGTGCTGTAAAATGTATAAACAGAATGTGACAGAATGCCTGCCAGTTTTGGCACAAAATACATGAATATTAATATTTGACTTAACTTTCCTTAGTCTGTCAGCTAAGGGTGATGATTTAGCTCAGTGTAGGTACCGTCGACTTGTTCATATCCCCTATGTCTTCTAAAAAGACAATATAAGAGTTTATTTTAAAATTATTTTGAGAACTGTTAATTCATACTTATCATCAAAACTTGTCCTTATTCATTAGTCAACTGTGAACTAACATTTCTAAGAAGCTTCCTTTAATTTTTTTCATCTATCTCCTCAATGAGACATTTTTAAATAATAAAAAACTATATCCATATTTTCAGCAATGACCTCAGCAGAATATTGTCACATCTGACTAGTGAGCTGATCAATCTTCTAGACTTTTTTTCTTACATATTCTCAGGATATCATTATTTTAAAATATGCATTTGATTGGAATACAAGAATTCTGACATGCCCAATTCTTATATCCAGATTATGATTTGCACACACTCCTCTCAAATTACACTGCCCACTTCTTTTGCATCATTTTGTGTTTGGGGCCACAAATTCATAAGGGCTAATTTTGCATCCTTGCCTAAGGGATAAATGGAGGTTCGGGATTATGGTATCACCCTTTTGAGACTCCCATTAACTCTTGGGATAGGCCATCCTGTTTCACCCACTAAGACTAAACTAAGACTACTAAAATAAAAAAGAACACTGCAAAGCAAGATCCTCCTTGGGGTAACATTATCCCGCCCACTTGAGACATCCCGGGATTATCCATTGCCTACAGTGTCATGGACCTCTGAACCTTCGGCCTACCTTGAATGTTCTGCTAGCCTTCCTATATTGTATACACCCACTACATAGTGGCTGGTTTAGAGTATCTTGGTCACTGTGCACCCTGAGGCATTGATCTCCCAGCCCTCCATCATGCATTACTAAATTTGTCTTTGTTTCTTATTTCATCCTTTTGCTGTATACCTTATGTAGGCTGTTGGGGATCTTAGCTTGATAATTTTATTTCATACAATCAAAAGCCAACTGCAGTCTTTTTCTTTACTATGTTACTTGGGTGCAGAAATATATTTTAAATGGATTTTTATTTTCTTTTATAGATTGTACACTTTGGTGGGTAAAGGATCTTTTCCCAAGCAACCCTCTCCCTTTGCTTTAGTTTTCCCAGATGTTATGTTTTGACATAAGCTTAAAATGAAATTTATAAACACTATTTTTTGCATGAGAGGGTCCATCCAGTTGTTATCACCTTTCACCAATTGATATTTTCAATAAAGCTTTGGGATAGCCATTCCAACTAACAAAGGTAACCAAGTTATTTCTTAAGACTAAAATAAATTCCTAACCATGCAATGTCAGATCAACTCAGTTCTTTTTTTCATTGGTTAACAATGTAAAGTCAAGAAGACAATGTTTAAGTGCAAATTACAGTGAATTGATTAAAATGACTACCTTGTAGGCTAAAAGTAATTGTCAAAGTAATAGTGTATAGTTCTTCCCAATACATGCAAACACCACAAAACACTTGTTAGTACCAAGTGCTTCAAAATTCTTTCTAGAAGGTCCATTTATCTCAATAACCCAAGTAGCTCAAAAAGCTTCTATGACTTCTAAAGATTGACACACTATCCATTTATAGTAATGATGAATCCCAAATGTTTCCACATTCTAAATTTCTCTGTCTTGTAGTGTACTACCTTTTTATTAATAACACGGATCCAGTTAAATATCTTGTATAACATTTGAGAAGCAATAAATTATAATTCCTTGCATTTACATTATGCTTTCCCAGAGGAACTCCTTTCATAGGCATTGTCTTATTAATATTCAAAATTATCCTGAAAAGTAGATAGAGATGATTATGTTGAACTATGATGGAATTTTAAAGAGGAGAGGTACACTCCAGCTGTCCTTATGCCTCCATTTGATCTTGACTTTAAAAAGTTAGTCCAAAGAAAAACTAAGGGCTGAAATTGGAGCTGATAAGGTGGAAAGTTTAATATCTTTTTTTCCAAATATATAAAGTCCATGAGCATTGTATATCTAGCACTGAAATATCTCTAGCTGTTAAGAAGAATGTCCTTTATAGAGAAATGGTTTATTATTTTTGGATGAATTTCAGTGCTTATTTTTTATCATACTTATAAGTCTGATACATTCTCTCACCTTTCATGGATTATTTTACTGTAACAACAGAAAATAGATCTATCTAAACAGTTAAATTTTGGCCTGCACTTATAAATTAGAATAGCTCAAAAATGAATATGAATATTATTAACCATGAATTTTTAATTGTATTTTTACAGATGAATAAATAATTTCAAGAAGAAATTTGAAATAGTCATCCCTGACACTCAGATCTAGCTATTGGAAAGACCTAGATTCAATCCTTGTCTCTTTAGCTACTAAATCCTAGTCTTTTCCCATAGTGCACTGCATTCCTATTTGATTGTTATAATTTATTAACCTTCTATAAAATATGTTCCTTACATGGAAATTTACTTCATTGAATTGTTTCTTTCTGTTAATCTTCCATGTCTCATCATTTTAGCACTTCTTATATTACAATTCTTATTAACATTGGTTGTACAGAAGAAACTGGAAAAATTCATACATTTTACAATATCTATTGTTCATTTTGGATCCTTTTCATTTATTGTGCTTTTTTCATTTTAAAAAAAGTGTTTACACCTCAAAAAAATTACACATTTTAGAAAACACTCATTGATCAAGAAAGTTCTCTGCAATTTGACAAAAGATGGCATAAATCCATACACTATGGGAATATGGCACCAATAATGTTTGTAATTGCAATCATCTTTCAATCTTGTCTCATGCAGAGAATTCACATAACCAATGTGGCAAGAATGACAAGAAGAAATGGGCAAAAAGTTTCAAATGGTAGCAGACCTGGGACATTTTGTGATTGGTTTAAATCCTAAGCAAATAATGGAAGGATGAAAAGCACTTTCATTTACTGCATGGCAGTGGTAGAAGGGACCTCTAAATGATAGTAAATGATTCCATTAGTAATTATTCTTAACACTCAGCTATGACCTGAAAGCATTTAAGAAACCTAAAAATAATGCTGAGAGGTGGAAACAAAAATGTGTTGCAAGTCTTTGACTGACACATAGTTCACTCATTTACTTCCAGAGAGATAGCTTTCAAAACTCTATATTTTGTTTTGTATCCTGAGATCCATTTTTAAAGTAGTAAAATGTTAAAAACAAAGCATGTGGATTCAGTTTTGGAGTCATTATTATTACTTCATCTAATGATGGATCATGGAAGATACATAAGAAATGCTTCTAGAAAATTTGGCAAAAAATTGCAAAGTTGAAAATTCAATCCCTGGTTTTCTGAACTTAATAGATTTTAGAAACATATTTAAACACTAGATTTGTTATATACATGATATTTTCTCTGATATAGAAAAGTAATTATCATGTGTTAGTAATCCCTTATACAACTTGGATAGGAGAAAGAAGAAAATAAAAAAGGGCAAATATTATATGTGTATGTATAAATACAACATAGATAATTATACTATTAAGCTCTGTAAATTCATCAAAAAGAACAGTTTGCGTTTTCACTGTTTGATTGTTTGATCCTTTTTATGCCTAAATCTTGTAATCTGAACAACTATTTTGAAGATAACGATGTGCAATATATTAACAAGTGTTGATTTCCTACTATTTTTTGAAATTTGTTTTTAAAATAGAACAAAAGATCATCTGAAAATATCAGTATATATATCCATCAGAGAGATTCTAGTTCATTCACTCTGATGAAAACTGGGCATCATTACTCTCAAAAATTTCTTATTTATGCCACTGTACCTGCAAAGTTGAGAACAACTGGAATCAGACCACACAGATTGTGCTTCCAATTTGAGGTCATGAGTCTTTTAGGAGGAGATAAAAAAACAGGAGACAGTCAACATCAAGCATCCATTTCCAGCATAAACTAAAGTAGATAAAATTTTTGTCACATTAATTCTATAATTATTGGCATATTTTTAAAAGTAAGTAGTAATTCATAATATGAGTCTGCTTATTTATTTGTCAAATATATTTTAAGTGATTGTTGGGTGTAAACAATGTTCTGGCACTGGGAATATAATAATGAGCAAGGTAGTCAAAATCCCTGCCATGAAGAAAGAGAAACCAACTCTCTTTTAAATAAAATATTCAAGTATATTTAACCACTAACAACAACAACAACAAAAATCAGTGTGCATGAACACTATGCCTAGATTAGTAATCAAGACAATTCTTCAGGGAAAAATAAGAAACTGGAGGGAAATAGTAGAGGGCCTTCTAGATAGAATGACTGTATATGAGAAGGGCAGAAACTGACTAGGAGTTTCCTTGAGGGTCAAGAACCAAAAAATGTCATTGTGATCACAATGTTTTTAGCTAGAACTAGTAAAGTGGGTTTGATGAGATCATGAAAATGGAGATCTACTGTACTTAACTTCTGCGACAACTGAAATGAAAAAAGAATGAAAATAGGGAAAGGGAACTTAGAGGTTGAGGAACAAAGCTGAGTGGGAAGGGGATTAAAGAAAGAGACAAGCATCACTGTTACGTACCTATTCCTCCAGATGAGTGTACTGCATACATGCTCTATTATCATAGAGCTATATTTTGCATAAATCTATGATACATATAACAACTTTACATGTAACAACAAAAATTTTAAAATTAAAAGTGGCTTGTGACTTCTTTGTAAAATAGCTGAGGTCCTTTTCTGAACTCAAGAGGTCAGAAACTGATGGGTTTAGCAGGTACTTTTCACACAGCTCTGTGAGGACTGAGATAGTCATTTATGATTCTCAGCACTTAGCCCCTTGCACAGCTCATTCTGACAAATAATAGCACAAAACCACATACTCTTCCAGTTGCTTGACAGAACTCCAACTTGAAAGGTTTTCTTCAATGTTGATTTTTTTATGTTTCTACCTTGTGAGAGAAGCAAGACTTGTTGTAGCTTGCATAGGCTTGGAAGTTGAGATATTTTTGGATCCATCTAAGGACTAGAGCAATCATAGAAATGAAAATAAAAGATAAAAACCAGGAGTAATAAAATGGGATAATAATATGGAAGATTCCTGGGATATGCATCAAGCAGTCCTTGGGCAAGTAGACCAGTTGTCAGGAAGTGTCTTCCAAGGATAATGACCTAGCTGATGAGGCCAGATGATAAACTTCTCTAAGCAGTAGCAGTTCTCCAAGTTTTAGTGTGAGATGGACCCATGTTGTGGGTTGGTTGGTGTGGAGGAAGGTTGGAGCACATTCCTGGTAGCTATTATGCTGTAGAAAAAGAAACAACAAAAAGAACTCATATTACTCTTAGAAAAGTATATGTACCAGTTAAGAAATGCAGTACTCAATTCAATGCTTCATTTACAGGGAGGTGAAGTCCTTGGAATAGAGTTGTAAAGTGGAAGAAATGTACTCATAAAAATGTATGATTGCAGCAAGGAATACGGCTTGCAGGGGAACATCAGTACTCCCATTGGCTGGCCAGCCATGTCCTGAATTCCCCAAAGATCCAGTTGATATATTTCAGCATGAAAGAATCACTCCAGTTATAAACAGAGCTGAAGACTGTGGCTCTACTCCAGGAAAGTCAAAGATCATTGCCTGTAGCAACAGTTAAGGTCAATCATGGGAGAAATTATGGGACACAGAGAGTTGTCCTTGTCAATTATTCTCATGTTCACATCATTCTTATCTCATCTGGACCCTTGAATAATTATGATTTTGGTACCTTGATGAAACATCCTGGCTGCCCCAATTCCTTCTTGTAACTCAGTTCACCACCACAGAATGTCATGCCACTCATCCAGCCTTCTCCCAACTGGCATTAGCATTCAGTATGAACCACCGTGCTATATTTTAAGCAGTGGCACTGAAAGATGAAGACCCTCTGGCTAGGAATAGAGAAAGTAATGTTTGATGGGATCGTAGTTTCTAGAGCAAGAGTGGGTGCATGTATATTCTTACTAGCTGTAGGATCATGTGAAGTTTCATTTTGCCTCAATTTCCTTATCTATAAAACAGAAACTGTAATAAGACCGCTTACCTATTTAGTTGTTATAAATAATGAATGAGAGAATGTAGGCAACATGCTGGGCACAGTGTTTAGTACAAAATAATTTTCAAGACATCTTAGCAATTATTTTTTCACATTCTTCAATCATCATGGAGTACGAACATCTACTTATCCAATACAAGATGAGAGATAGGACCTAAAAGACCTAAACACATCTGGGATGCTCAAAACCATGTAAATGTATCTTTGAACACTCTGTTATGGAAAAAATAAGAGGTAAAAATTGCTAAAATCCTGGGTGTTCCACCACCTATAAACATATTTCTTATAGGATGCTCATTTTGCCTTTTGAGTTTAGTATTTATTAATGCCTTGAAAGATAATAGCAACCATTATTAGACTTAGCTGAATTCATATTTTCATCTCCCACATTGCTTTCTATACTTAAATTTTTACCTATTTAAAAACAACAAATTTTTGTTTATTTAAGTATAATTTCATTTTTTTCTGCCCCATTACACCTCTTCACATCTAAGTAAAGGTTTCTGTGTGTATAATAAATGTACATCTGTTAGTTAACTAAGACGTGTGTAACAAAAGGTAAATGGATTTTATAATTAACCTTACATAAAATTGAATAATTGATGAGTAAATGGAGAAAAATATAACATCTAAATTTTTCTGCTTTTACTAAGTTGTAAATAGGAGCTCTGAATCATAATTCTTAAGTAAATGGCTTTCTTGTTACTACTTTTATTACTTTTAAAGTGATATAATATGCAAAAAATTTTTCACTGTCAAACATAAACTTGGTAAAAAGTCAAACTTCCATATTTTATTGTGTAATCTTGGGTAAGTCACTTAAGCTATATGAGTCCCAGTTATATCATGAGTTATCTGAAGATAATAAAATTATTTCCCTGATAGAGTTTATATTGAAGTTTTCAAGATTTCTCCTGCTATTGATTTTAATTTTCTCAAACACCATACAGTTTTTGTGAGAATAGTCTACCATTTGTTTCCTCAGATATATTCGGGACAACATTTAATTTTCTGTACTTGAAAGATATACTTTATATGACGTTTTTAATTCTTCTGGGAAGATACTCAGAAGGGAACAGCAATATATGTCCACCCAGGATTATAGCAGCACAATGTGTAGCAGCTAAATCTTGGACACAACTCACACACCCATCAACCAAGGAATGAATAAAAAAGATATGATATTTTTATACAATGAAGTTCTACTCAGCCATAAAGAAGGATAAACCTAAGATTTTTATAGGTAAATGGGTGAAACTTGAGGCCATACTCATAATAAGTTAAATAAATAATAAGTTAAATAAATAAGACTCATATATGTATCCATCGTGTGAGACACTTAAAGAGTAAATAAGGTCTAATATTTACAGTAGACATTGTGAAAAGAGAAGAAATTATTTGAAAGAAAAAATGAACTAGGATGGGTGAAAGAGGAAAAGACAGTAGGGAAAAGTGCCAAAGTGCAAGTCAGTTATACTATTAGTGTCTCTTAGTTCATTAAAAAGGAAAGCTTGTGCTAATATGTATTGGCGAAATTTTATGCCCATATTTTGTACCCTGAGCAACTACTTCAAAGATAGCAACATGTATCAACTATTGTTATTCTTTTATTATTATGTTATGAAATTATGTTTTACCTTTTTTCTATAAAATAAAAAATATACCTACTATTATTTCCATTTTAAATTTGTTAAGACCTCATTGGGGACCTAACACATCCATTCTAGAGAATGTTCTGTTAGCAAGTGAGGAGAACGTATATGCTACTGCTGTTGGATAGAAATTATGGAGTTACTTTAAAATAAAGTGAATTAGTTCTAATAATATGCCCAGAACAGTTTCAGAGAAAAAGCTATGTTCTTTGCTAATTTAAAATATAATAGTCACACACAAGAGTAAATTCTAGTAAGACATGCCTCTTGCAGTACCGTAAGGCAGGCTTGTAAAATTGCAGATTTAAATCTTCCAAGCTTTCAGACACAAAAGATAGAGACAGGATGTGTGTGTGTGTGTGTGTGTGTGTGTGTGTGTGTGTGCATTTGTGCATGCATGCATGTTTATGTGTGCATGTATGTTTCTTGGCATCTTTTTAAATATAGCACAGCTAGTTCACACTCCACTTAGCTACATGAAAAATGTTTACACTCCCTTGAAGATGTTGCTCTTCGTGTCCCTCTGGCAGCAGATGTAAGAGAATAACATCCTGTTTTGCAAGGCTGAAACTTCCTCAGCTGCAAGAATGTTGTCCTGAATATATCTGAGGAAATAAATGGTAGACTACTCTCACAAAAACTGTATGGTGTTTGAGAGTTTGGGTTACTGCCTTACAAGTTTCCAAGCACCTAATATTTCTCCTAAAATATTACTGATCTTTTAGAATGTAGTCAGAAGTTTAGGAAACTGATAGTGTTCACACAGCCCACCTGAGTGTGTTTTTTCCATTTTGTTTTATTATCTCCAATTCCAAAGGATAACTACAAGTTTTGGTAACAACTGAAAATTTTAATTCTGTATAATGGAAGCCACATTTGTCACTAGCATACACACACAAACACACACACACACACGCACATATATATATATATATATATATATATATGATAAGACTTCTGTGTTACAGTCTCAGTTTTCTTTAATTCTGTTTGGAAAGGAGAGGAAGGAAAGTGCTATTAACTCTCTTCCTGAAAATATGTATTAAAACTATTCCAAGTCTCAGAAGCTTGTCACCAGTACTTAGTTGCCAGGCACTGTCTTCATGTCTTTAATTTTGGATTGATTTCACTTAGGCTTAGTTTAACTTGACTCAGTAGATAGATTTGGTTCAGATCTGCTGCATGTCTATAACATTTTCTGAACCAGTAGTAAGGTACATGTAAAGCATGTTCTTCTCATGTCAAAAGTAGGATTGTAACAATTTAAGCTCGACAATGCAAGCTCATCTCAAGGAAGATGACACCTGCTACTCTAACATCTAATTTGTTGAAATAAGTCCCATGAGTGGGAATACACATTCTTAACACCACGACACCACAGACTAAGTTGAAGGCAGGAGAGGGCAACAAGCAGGGAGCAAACACTTCCTCAGAATGGTAGAAATAATTACAGGAACAAATGAGTAGTTAAACAACTTAGCTTCAAAAGTAAAACCATCAGGATGATGCTTTGCTGGGAATTAATATTGGTTGAATTTTTCTTTAACAAATATAAATATATGCACTTAATCTCCTTTGGGACATTCAGACACTAAAGAAGAATATCTTATTTCCAAAATTGCCTCCTCACCTCACTCCAAGGACTGGGTCTTCAAAAATCATCCTTGACTTATGCCTCAGTCTATCTAAATATAAAAGGCACTTTCTACTCTTATAAAATTTACTGTTCAACTTCTGAAATTTTGCTACCATTTCTTATATCATAAAACATATACCATTTCTTATATCATATATGATATAAGAAATTTTGCTACCATTTCTTATATCATAAAAATTCTCATGTCAGTTTTGACATGAGAAGAACATGCTTTACATGTACCTTACTACTGGTTCAGTTTTTTGATATAAAACATAGTAGATTTTGTCAAATCCAGAGCAATTTTTTTCTTTTTTCTGTTTCTTTTCTTAAACAGAAGTGGTAAGAGATAGAGGACCAATAAAAGGGAGAGGGAAGATTGACATAATGAAACATGATATAAGCATGTACATAAATTTCACAGTGGAATACACTGTAATGTGTGATATGCGTTTATAGTAATACAATGAATGTGTGACTCAAGAAAGTTTGATAACTTATTCATGAATTATAAAGTATGATAGACTGTATAAATTCAAAAATAAACACTACAGCTGTGATCCCTGCTATTTGTGAAAGTACAACTGTGAATGTAAACCACTATTATCTAATAGCATATGAAAAACATCATGATAAAATGGAGTAGGTTGTGAATGACCAATAAGCAAAAAGTAATAAGGAACTATTTAAAAATTATGATACACTGTATAATAATTATTATTGTTCTTTTATTATTTGCTCATGAAATTTTGCTTTATTATTCATAAGATAAAAAATTTACAGTTACAAATAAGAGAAAACTGGATTTCTTTAGGAAGTGATATGTAGCCAGGTATTTTGGCACATACCTGTCATCTCAATCCTGGAGAGGACAAGGCAGAAAGATCACTGTGAGTTTAAACCAAAACTACCTACAGAGCCCAACCTGAACTACAGAATAAGACCAACCCTGTCTCAAAAACACAAAGCAAAACAAAACAAAATGAAAATAAGTGGTAATATCTAAATTGACATGCAAACATTTAATGGAGCTAGACAATGGATGTGTAGAATGTGTGTGTGTGTTCGTATCTGTTGTGTGTCCGCATATCTGAAGGACTATTGAATTTCAGAAACTGGAACACATATATAACAAATTATACCACTGTGTAAGAATGAAGATTCTTCAAAATTAAACATAGAGTTGCATACCAGTTGATTGACCTATGCCACTTTGGTATATTCCTGAAATCAATAAAGACTGCCTACTGTAGTGACATATGAATACTCACGTTTATTGTACAACACACCATAACCAAGCTGTGGAGGCAGCCTAGATAGCCATTCCCATAAATGCATTAATGGATCAACAACATGTGATATATATATATATAATATATATATATATATATATATATATATTATATATATACAATGTGTGTGTGTTGTGTGTGTATGAATACTATTCATCAATAAACAAAAATTAAATTGTCATTTTCAGGAAAATGGACAACTGGAAAACAGCATTTTAAAAGTAATAACACAGACTCTCATATGAGAAATCTTCTAAAATTAGTGAATTAACTAATTAAAATAATGATGACTGAAAAATAGAAGGTAGGCCTTTAGAGAATTGATAAAGGATGGGAAAAAGAAATAACTTTATTATTATTATACATCTATAATAAATAATGATTACATTAAGGTTAGAAAATCAACATATACATACACAGATATCCATGTGTATAAATGGTATGTATATAAATACTTGGTACACACACAAACACACACACACATATATATATATGCATATAGACATACGGTATATTAACACATAATTGTGAGTATATATATATATATATATATAATATTTTGATCATTACTAATTCTTCCTCACACCTCTCTCCTTATTATCATTCCCCCGATCCCTTTACCATACCCCAAAATTGACTTATGTAATTTTTACCTTTCCTCCTTTATTTTGCTCTTGAAATTATTAGTATTTTGGGCTTCTCATATAAGAGAAGCTACATGATATCTAGCTTTCTTGTCTGATTTATTTAATTTAACATTCTAATCCTAAAATCTATCACTTTTCTAGCAAATGACTCAGATTATTCTTTTTGCATGAGTAATAATAGTCTCTTGTGCATATTTAATGCATTGTTTAATCTATTAATCTGTTGATAGAGAATTAAACTTGTATTAGTTACTTTTCTCATTGCTGAGGCAAAATATCTGACACTCAAAATTAAAGGAAGAAAAGTTTATTTGGTTTACAGTTTTTAGAGGTTTCAGTTCATAGTTGACTGGTTTCAAGGCAGGATGGCATGGCAGAGGGGCACTGAAGGGAACAAACAGTCTACAGTAAGCAGGCAGGTGTGATCAAGCAAAGGACCTTAGAAGCTTTTCCTGCCCTTTTATATTTGATCTAGGCTACTGAGATTAGGGCAGTGCCAAACCAATCAGTGGACTGATATAGTAATCACATACCCTTAATCCCAGCATTGCACACTCTAGATTCAGCCACCTCTTAAAAAGCCCCTCCTATTAGTGCATGAGACTTCAGAGAAGTACACGTAGACACAAGTCATACCAAGACCATTTCTGTAACACAGCTATTTTAAATCGAATTGCTATAAACATGGGTAGTCATGATCATAGTAATCTGATGATAACCAGAAGAGGTAGAATTGGGTCAAATGGAATTTCTACTTTTAGTTTCTTGAGGAATCTCGTTAGTGAATTCCATACTGATTGTGCTATTCTACATTCCTACTAACAACATCAAAGAGTTCCTTTTAACTACAACCTTGCCAGCATGTGATGTTTTATTCAATTCTTGTTAATAGAGACTCTTACTGGAGTAAGATCCAGTCTCAGTGTTGTTTTTATTTTTATTCTCTTCACTGTTAAAAATGCTGAATATTTTCCATTTACTCTGACTTCTTATTTTGAGACATATCTATTCATTTTAATTGCCCATTTTGAGTGAGTTTTTTGTTACTTGGGGTCTACTTTTATAATAATATAAAATTATATAAATTTTTACACAGTCTTGATATTAGTTCTCTATCAGAAAAGCATTGTAGCTTGCAGAAATTTTTTTCCCATTCTACAGGTCATTTCTCCAGTCTGTTTTATACTTCACTGTTAAGAGTGTTTTACAGTGGTATCATCCCATTTGTTGGTTCTTGATGTTATTCTTTATGCAATTGTGATCCTGTTAAGGAAAACCTTGCCTATGCCTAAAATTTCCATCAGATTCAGTGTTTCTAATTTTATAGCCAGGCTTTTGATGAATTTTGATTAGATTTTGATGCCAGGTAAAATCTAGATTCATTCATCCTCACAAGTATAGCCAGTGTTCCCAGCTCTGTGTATTAAAGTGGCTGTCTTTCCTCCTGCATTTGTTTTTAGACACTTTGTCAAAAATCAGATGACTAATGCTTCATGAACTGCTTCAGTATCTTTTATTTTATTCCACTGGTTTACCTATTTTTATATAATTTCATGCTGTTTGTATTACAGCAGTGTTTTAGCATAACTTTAAATATGGGACTGTATTGTCTCTTACTTGGCCATTTTGCTCAGAATTGCTTTATCTATTTTAAGCCTCTACTGATTTCACATAAATTTTAGAAATTTACTTTCCTGGTTCTGTCAAGAAAACTGGTTATATCTTGATTGAGATTGCATTAACCCTATTTATTGTTTTTGGTGAAATGGTAACTTTGACAATATTGATTCTGACCATCCAAGAAAAAGGTATATATTTCCATTTTTTAAAAACTCTCTTTCAATTTCTTTCTTCACAGTACTATAGTTTTGCTGCAGAAATGTTACACTTACTTGGTTCAGTTGATTCTAGGTACTTAAGTTTTTGGCAGATAGGGGATTATTTTCTTGATATCTTTCTCAGTGAGTAGTTCATAGTTGATATACAGGGATACTACTGATTTTTGTGCATTCATTTTGTGTCCTACTACTTTGCTAGATTATTTTATTAGACATAAGTGCCTTCTGGTGGAGTTTTATCAATTTTTCCATAAGAAGGATGATGTTACATTCAAATAATGGTAGATTAGCATCTTTCTTTTTGCTTTATGTTGCTCTCATTTCTTTATCTTGTCCAATCATTCTGGCTACACTTTTAAATACTATATTGAGCAGAAGTAGTGCAAGTGGATGCTCTGATTTTAGAGGGAAATTTTCAGTTTTCCCCATTTAATATGATGTCGACTGTGCATTGTCATAAATAGATTTTTATTCATTTAAGGTAAGGTCCTTCCATACCTATTTCATTAGTGGTTTTATCACAAATGGATATTGGGTTTTGTTCTAGGTTCTTTCTGCATTAATTGAGATGGTCATGTGATTTTATGTTAATTCCATTTTGTAGATTATTACATTTATTAATATATATATATATATATATATATATATATATATATATATTGTACCATCTTTTGTCTCTGGGATGAAGCCAACTTGGTCATGGTGTGTGATCTTTTAAAACATCATAATGTATAATCTTTTACAATCTGTTTACAAATACAATGTCCTTTTTGTTTTTTAACATTTTTGTGTTTTGTGTTTGTAAAGGAAATCGGCCTATGGTTTTTCCTCTTTTTGTGGAGTGCTTGTTTGGATTTGGTGTCAGGGTAGTGTGGGCTTTAGGTATTGAGTTTGACCATATTTCTTTTATTTCAGTTTCATGGCAGAGTTTGAAATATTGCCATTAGTTTTTCCTCTAAATTTATAGTTAATTCAGCAGTGAGGCTTTGCTCTTTCTGCTGGTTGATGGATCAGGATTACTCAATGGAGTCCAGTACTCTTGGAGAAACCAGGAGGCCTCATCCTTTTTTTTTTTTTTTGGACCAGGGATCAAACTCAGGACTGCATGTTTGCAAGGCAGGGGCTTATACCTCTGAGCTAAATCCCCGGCCATAGGTCCCATCCTTGCCTGTATCCCATGGCATCGCCTAGTGTCATATGTGGTGGGGGATGGGGTTCCAGATTCTGAGAGAGGCTTGAGGGTGTGGTGGTAACTTGGGTGGTTTCTCTGCACCTGCCCACCCCACCTGGTCCCCTGCTACATGGCACTGCAAGAATAAGTGAGTTTGGTGCATATGTTCCATAATATAATTCAACCAATGTACTGATTTTAATGGTTTTTCAAAAAAATTTTAAGCACCAGTGGCACATGCTTGTAATCTCAGCACTTGGGAGTCTGAATTAGGAGAGTCATTTCAAGTTTGAGGCCAGCCTAAACTACAAAGAGACTTCAGGGCCAGTGTGCTCTACAAGGTGATACATTGTCTCAAGAAAATGAATAAATAAAGTGTATTATTTCTTCCACCAGGAACATTGCTGAAGCCCACCCCAGGCCTCAAACTGCCCCGGACTGCTTCTGCTGGGCCCACCCTTCCAGCAGGAGCATCAGGCAGTCAGACCATACCCTGTGTCTGAGACCACATCAAGGTGCACACAGGGATGGGGGACTAACTGGGCCACGCCCAGTGAACTCCAAGTAGGGAGCAGGACCCAGAATACAGCCTCAGGACCTGACCACGCCCTCTGGCGGAATCCCAGCACACGGAAAATATTTGAAACTTCACTCCCAGGTGGCAAACCTTGGACTACAATGGAATAACTATATCAGTGTGGTGAGTATGCCCCTAAAATAGAGGTGTACAGTGGATAAATAGGGCCAGTAGTAAAGCTCCCTCTAACTAACTGTAAGACCTTGGTGAGTTTCATGAGTTTCATGAGTCTGCAGAATTCATGAAACAAACTCAAAGAGACATCCAAGAAACAAAAAATCCTATGAAAAGCATGCAAAACCATTTTAATGAAGCTGAGGATAGGATTTCAGATCTTGAGGACAGGATTGCAATTAGTGATCAGGAAAGGATAGAACTTTTAAAAATAACAAAGCAGCATGAAATGACAATCCACCAGCTTCAAGATGATGCCAAGAGAAAAAATATAAGATCAATAGGCATCAGTGAAGAGGCAGAAGCCAATGCAAATGACATAGCCAAAATATTCACAGAAGTAATAGAAGAAAATTTCACAAAAATGGGGAAAAGAAGCTGATATGCAGATAAGTGAGGCATATAGAATGCCAAACAGTCACAATCAACATAAATCCACACCCAGACACATAATAATTAAGATCTCAGACATACAGCATAAAAACAGAATACTAAAAGTTGTTAGAGAAAAGACACAATTCACCTATCAAGGAAAGCCCATTAGATTCACAGCAGACTTTTCAGCACAAACTCTCAAGTCAAGATGAGCTTGGGGTGAGGTATTTCAAGCCCTGAAAGAAAACAACTTTCAACCCAGACTGATGTACCCAGCAAATCTTTTGTTCAAATTTAATGGAGAAACAAGATACTTCCATGACAAAGAACAACTGAAGAAATTCACATCCACCAAACCAACCCTAGAAAGAGTACTGAAAGACATACTAGACAGAGGTAAAAATAGCCACAATCCCCAGAACAACAACAGAAAGAAACCACCAGATAGGACAAGCAATTAAACAAGGGGAAAAGCAGAAAGCAAAAAATTGGAATGTAACATGGCAAAGTTGAGCCAGTACATATCAATGATACCCATAAATGTAAATGGCCTCAATTCACCTATAAAAAGAGTGAGAGAATGGATCAAGAAATATGATCCTGCAAAGTGCTGCATACAAGAAACATATCTGACCCAAAAGAAAATTCATAGATTAAAAGTCAAAGGATGGAAAACAGTATTCCATGCAACAGGAACACAAAAAAAAGCAGGGGTAGCTATTCTATTTGCAGACAATGTGAACTTCAAACCTAAAATGATTAAAAGAGATAGAGAAGGTCACTACATACTTGTTAATGGAAAAAATCAAGGGGAAGAACTAACAATTATAAATATATATGCACCAAATACAGGAGCACCCAACTATGTAAGACAGATACTAATGGAAATGAAAAACCAAATACACAAGAACACAGTTATAACAGGAGATCTTAACAGCCCATTGTCACAAAGAGATAGATCAACTAGAAAAAAAATCAGCAAAGAAATAACAGAACTGAATCATATCTGTGAGCAATTGGATTTAGTAGACGTTTACAGAGTGTTCCACCCAACCACATCAGAATACACATTCTTCTCAGCTGCACATGGGACATTCTCCAAAATAGACCATATATTATCCCATAAAACATTCTTAAGTAAATGCAAAAGTATTGAAATCATACCATGCACAATATCTGACCATAGTGCAATGAAATTGGTAACAAATGGCAAAAGAAATTGTAAAATCTGCATAAATACATGGAAAATAAATAACAGCCTTTTGAACAACCAGTAAGCTACAGATGAAATTAAAGAAGAAATAAAGCAATACCTACAATTCAATGAAAATATAGAAACAACATACTGTAATCTGTGGGATGCAATGAAAGCAGTCTTAAGAGGTAAATACATAGCAATAAATTGTCATATCAAGAAAACAGAATGAGTACAAATAAACAACCTAATGCTCCATCTCAAGCTTCTAGAAAAAGAAGAGCAAGCTAAACCCAAAGCTCATAGAAGAGAGGAAATTGTAAAGATTAGAGGAGAAATCAATGCAATTGAAACTAAAAAAAAAATACAAAGAATTAATGAATCAAAAAGCTGGTTTTTTGAGAGAATAAACAAAATTGACAAACTCTTAGCTAACTTTAAAAATAGAAAGAAAGAAAAAACCCAAATTCATGCAATAAGAACTGAAAAGGGAGAAATTACTACATATCCCATGGAAATTCAAAAGATCATGAATAACTACTTTGAAAATCTCTACTCACATAGAGTGGAAAACACAGAGGAAATGGACAAATTTCTAGAAACATGAAATACCAAAGCTCAACCAAGAAGATATAGCAATTTTTAGTATTTTTTATTTAAAGAGAAAAAAAAACAGGTAAAGGGTAGAAATAATACAGAATTTCAAAAAAAAGATAAACAGTGAGAAATCACTAGTTGATAAATTACATATCATCCTCTTAGAAATATTTGTTCAAGTTACAAATTAAAGCATATAAAGTAGATGTTCAAGCAGTGAGAGTGTAAAGAGCTACATGTGCATGATTCTCTACATGTATTTATATCCTTTCTGTATTAGAGGAAAAAACAAAACATAGCAAGACAAAACAAAACATATTCCTATAATGACATGACACAAAAAAGTCCTATAAAACCACAGTACAAAGTGATCTACAATGATTACTGTGTTGTTTCTTATTATCTTCAATAGAACTGTCTATATCAGGCATAATTGAATATAGCAGTATAATAGAATATAGCAGTACATAACAATATTAGTAAAAATAAAACATTGTGGACTATATAAAACTTCAAAGGCAAGTAATAATCAAACCAGAGTGGATATTCTAGTGAATCTTGTCCTCTTAAGTGCAGTTGCCTATACTCTCAGACTTGATACTATCAATCATAACAGCTTTGAATAAAATCTATCAATACAAAACAGTGATCTAACAAACCAGATCTGATTATGATCAGTCATGGTAAAACAGTGTAGGTTTTACAGAGCTTTAGATTAAGTTAATAGGAAATTAAGGATGATTACCATACTATGTCCTGTCATTTTTGGGATTACTGTCTGTACCCTCAAATGTGGTACAGGTAGAATGACTGGAACAGAATATAATACATCTAAGCAGAGTAGTGTGAGTAATGTGGGTTTTAAATCCTGGAGCACTATTAAAAATAAAGTGTATCAAGGCCATCTATGTTAGAGATTCTAGGCATCCTTCTCTGCCTCATTTCTGCTATGCTATTTTTCTGCCTTTGTTTGTCTATTTTTTTCCTTCATTCTACTGCCTGCCCCACTCATTGAAGCCTTTCTGCCACTGTTCTAAAATCCTGGCATTTTCTTTTCCTCTCTCTAGAATGTCCTTCAGTATTCTCTGTAGGGTTGGATTGGGAGTCACAAATTCCCCCTGTTCCTCTTTGTCATGGAAGCATCTTGTTTCTCCATTACAGCTTTGCAGGGTACATCAATCTGGGATGGAGGTTATTTTCTTTCAGGGCTTGGAATACTTTGCTTCAAGCTCTTCTTGATCTGATGGTCTGTGTTGAGAAGTGTGCCATGATCTTGATGGGCTTACCTTTATCTTGCTTTACCTGATTTAATATTTCAGTTTTGAGCTCTTCTACAAGGTCCTGAAGAGATCTCTTAACGTCTATTGAAGCTATGTCTGATGTTGCATGTTTGCTACCCTTAGTCTCCCTTGTTTTTCCCTCTCCTGGATTAGTGCTCTCAGGGTTCTGGGCTGGGGGCCTCTTCTTGCCTCTCTCTCCTGTCATGGTTGTGGCCTCCTCCACACAGGTGTACAGGGGAGGTCTCAGCCCCCTTCCCTGTCAGCCTTGGTTCCTCTGAAACATGTTAGCAAGGGACCTCCGACCTCTCCTGCCTGCTCTTGTCACTGAGGTATAAGCAAGGGCTGCATATGCTAGCCCCTCCCTTCTGGGCCAGCCAAATTTCAGGGGCCTTCACCAGGTTAGTGCATGCTAGGTGCAGGGAATTGATTTGGGATGGCTTATTAGGTCCCAGCCAGCAGCGTGACCGAGTCCAAGCAAAGCCCATGAATCTACTCTGGGGAGGGAGCAACCAACTGAAGTCAATGTCACTCCCTAGTTCAAGCTTCTCCTGCCCCATTCCAACATTTCACCCATTTGGTCGTGCCCTTCCCATGGGGGGTGTCTCATTCCCAGTACTGACCATGGATTAATGAGGGTCCCTTCATCAGCTCCACTCTTCAGTGGGCTCACCAAGCCCTGACTTCAGCTCAGCTGTGGCTCCTATGCATGGCAGCGAGAATGAGTTTGGGCAGCTCTGAGAGCTGGTATGAATTTGCAAATTCAGGCCAGTGCAAACTTGGTGGGTCACAGTGAAAACACTTTGTCCAGAATTTTAGCTGTTCCAATTGTAGCCCTGAGACTGTGTACTTAACAAGCTTTTTTATGTTTTGATTTCTTCCTGTTTCAAGATGATCCATCTCCCTCTGTCTGGATCTCTCCAAGATGTTTTATTCTGGCATATGAGTTATTTCTCCCATTAGGCTTTGTATTTTGTCACTCACTGATCAGCCATCTTTAGCTCCTCCTTCGATATAGCAATTTTGAACAATCCAATATCAGCTATTGAAATTGAAAACATAATTAAAAACTTACCACCAAAGAAAAGCCCAGGTCCTGATGGATTCACAGCTGAATTCTACAAGAAATTTAGAGAAGATTTGATGCCAATACTCCTTAAACTCTTCAATGAAATTGAGAAGAAAGCAATCCTCCCTAAATAATTCCTGGAGGAAAGTATTACTCATACCAAAACCACAGAAAGACCCAACCAAAAAGGAAAATTATAGGCCAATCTTACTAATGAACATTGATGCAAAATTTCTCAATAAAATACTGGCAAATAAAATGCAGCAAATCATCAAAAAAATTATATATCATGACCAAGTAGGGTTCATTCCAGGAATGCAGGGATGGTTTAACATACACAAATCAATAATACACCACAGTAATACACCACATCAACAGAGCCAAAAACAAAAACCACTTGGTCATCTCAATAGATGTAGTAAAAAGCTTTTGATGATATCCAACTCGTGTTCATGATAAAAAGCCTTCAGAAACTTGGAATACACGGTGTCTACCTCAACCTTATAAAGGCCATCTATGACAAACCAACAGCCAACACTATACTAAATGGACAAAAACTGAAACTTTTACTTTAAAATCAGGAACAAGACAAGGATGTCCACTATCACCACTCCTTTTCGACATAGTCCTGGAAACACTAGCCAGGCCAGTCATACAAGAGAGAGAAATAGAAGGAATAAAGATAGGAAAGGAAGAAATTAAATTATCACTATTTGTTGATGACATGATACTCTATATAGAAGACCCAAAAAACTCCATTAAAAGAAAACTATAGGTAATAAACAAGTTCAGCAGCATAGCTGGGTACAAAGTCAGTGCTCAAAACTCAACAGCATTCCTGTACACAAACAAAAAAACTCACGGAGAGAGAAATTATGGAAATATCGCCCTTTATGATAACATGTAAAAAAATGAAGTACTTAGGAATCAACCTAACTAAGAATGTAAAATACCTATATGCTGAAAATTATACTATGCTGAAAAAGGAGATTGAAGAGGATATCATAAAATGGAAGGATATTTGTTGCTCTTGGCTAGGAAGAACCAACATTGTGAAAATGGCCATACTCCCCAAACTGTTATACAGATTTAACATAATTCCAATCAAAATATCATTGATATACCTTGCAAATCTAGAGAAAACACTTCGAAAATTCATTTGGAAACAAAAGAAGCCTAGAATAGCAAAAGGAATTCTGGGCAACAAAGGCAAGGCAGGAGGCATCTCAATTCCTGACTTGAATTTCTACTACAAAGCCACAGTGATAAAATCAGCATGGTACTGGCAAAGAAATAGACCTGAGGATCAATGGAACAGATTAGAAGATGAAAGCACAACTACAAAGACACTCAGCCACCTGATCTTTTACAAAGGAGCTAAATACATCCACTGGAATAAGGATAGTTGCTTTAATAAGTGATGTTGGAAAAACTGGCTCTCCACATGCCAAAGACTGAAACTAGATCTAGCATATCAACATGCACAAAACTAAAGTCTAAATGGATCAAAGACCTAAATATTAAAACAAAAACACTAAATCTACTGGAAGACAAGGTAGGTAGAAGTCTTGGAGACATAGGAGTAGGCAGAGAATTTATGAACAAAACACAAACTGCATGGGAAACACTTCAAAGAATCAACAACTGGGATCTCATATTATTGAAAAGTTTCTGCACTTCAAAGGAAATCACCAACAGAGTGGGAAAAAATTTTAACCAGCAACCCCTCAGACAAAGGATTTGTGCCCAGAACATATAAAGAATTGAAAAACATCAAGTCCCCCAAATTCAAAGACCCTCTCCAAAAATAGGGATCTGAAAGGAACACACAGTTCTCACAGAAAGATACACAAATGGCAAATAAATACATGAAGAAATGTTCACCATCACTGGTCATTTGAGAAATGCAAATTAAAACAGCATTGAGATTCCACCTTACTCCAGAAAGAATAGCTGCCATCAAGAAATCAAGTGATAACAAATGTTGGCGAGGCTTCGGGGGAAAAAGGAACACTGCTCCACTGTTGGTGGGAATGTAGACTGGTGCAACCATTATGGAAATTCATATGGAGAATTCTCAGAAGACTAGGATTAGAAGCCCCATTCAATGCAGCTATTCCCCTCCTGGGCATTTTCCCAGAAGAACTGAAAAGTTCATATCACAGTGATATATGTGCACCCATGTTCATAGCAGCACAATTTGTAATAGCTAAATCTTGGAAACAACCAAGATGCTCATCAACTGCAGAGTGGATGAAAAAGATGTGGTATTTTTACACAATGGAATATTACTCAGCTATAAAAATGATGATCTTGAGGCCTTCATAGATAAATGGAGACAACTTGAGACTATCCTCATTAGTGAAATAAATAATCATATTATAAATATCACATTATGTCTCTAGTGTAAAAAGTGATAAGAACTATAAGAGTAATAAAACCCAAAATGTGTAATTGCTATTGTAAAAAAGAGGAAAAGAAAGGGCTCTAAGGGATATAACTGCATGTATGTTTGAGTGTGTAAAATAGATGAGCATATTGCTGAATTTTTGTTGGATCATTGAGCAGGACTGTTTGCATTCTCACTGTTTGAATGTTTACTATGTATCGGTTAATTTTGTAACTTGAACAACTATAGCCAAGATGACAATATGTAATTTATCAACTAGTGATTTCTTAGTGTTTTTTCTCTTTTTTTCTTTTAGAATTCTGTATTGTTGCTGCCCTTTTTTTCTGTTTTGCTCTTTTTTTCTCTTTAAATGAAATTTTAAAAATGTGTAATTGCTATTGTAACAAAGAGAGGAAATAGGAAGTGTTATAAAAGATACAACTGCATGTTTAAGTGTGTAGGATTGATAACCATATTTCTAAGTTCTTGTTGGGTGGCTGAGCAGATCTGTTTGAAGTCTTGTTGCTCGAATATCCACTTTGTATGTTTTAATTTTGTAACTTGAACAACTATTTCTAAAAGGACAATATGTAATTTTTCAACTAGTGATTTCTTACTGCTTATCTTTTTTTTGAAATTCTTTAATATCTCTACCTTTTTTCTGTTTTTTTTCTCTTTAAATAAATAAAAAAAGAGTGTATTATTCAAAAAAAGTTAGCAGTGAATTCTTTTTTTTGAAATTCTTTAATATCTCTACCTTTTTTCTGTTTTTTTTTCTCTTTAAATAAATAAAAAAAGAGTGTATTATTCAAAAAAAGTTAGCAGTGCACCCTGAGCTTTTGTTATCTGACAGAGTCTTTGTCATTGCTTCATTTTCATTGCTTGTTTTATTTAACTCTTTTATATCTTTGTCATTTAATTTTGTTAAATCATGAGTGTCTCACAATATATTCATTTATTCTACACTCTAATTTGTTTGAACATAAGTTTTCAAAATAACTTCTTTAATCTGAATTTCAGCAGTGTCCATTGTGGTTTAGTCTTTTTCATGCTGAATTGCATTCATTGGGTATTTTCTTTCTTGGTTTTGGTAAGTTTGGCTGTGAATTTACAAATTTTACTTAGCCTTTCAAGGAATCAATATTTTACTTCATAGACCTTTTGTGTTACTGTCTTAATTTTATTAATTCCTCCGCTGATCTTTAAAATTCTTTCTTTTCACAGGTTAGGATTTGGAATGATTTTGTTTTCCATTTAGAACACTTGAGATTGCTCTTGTTGTCTAATATAGGCACTCAAGGCTATGGTCTTTCTTCTTACTGATCATTGTGTCGCACAGGTTTTGGGATGTTGAATCACCATTGCCATTGATTCTAGGAACTTTTTAGATTTGCCCCTGTTTTCTTCTATGATCCATTGATTATTTGAGAATGTATTATTTATTCTCCACGACTTTGTATGTGTGCTTTGATTTCTTTTGGTTTAGATTTCTAGTTCTATTCCATTGTGCTCTCAAAGAAAGCAAATGTTTTGTTTTGTCTGTGTCTTTTTGAGACAAGGTTTCACTATGCAGTTCAGGCTGGCGGTGAACTCATTTTGCAGCTGAGGCTGGCCTCGAAGTCACAGTGATCCTCCTGCCTTAGTCTCCCAAGTGCTGGGATTACAGGTATGAGCCACCATAGCTGGGTTGGTCTCTCCATTTTAAATTCTTGATTTTGCATTTCTTTGCCTAAAACTTCCTCAATTAAAGTACCTGTCAGATCCACTTTAGGGAAGTTAGTAATTTTGTTTTACTTTTTTTTGTTTTAAAGAGAATAAAACCAAGCAAAATAAAAATAATCAAAAAAAAAAAACAACCAAACAAACAAACAAAAAACAATGTAAGTGACACAGGACTATCAAAAAAATACAAAATCAACAATGGTTACCGTAATGCCTTTTTTTATCTTCAAAATAATTGCAGATACCTTCAGACATAGTAAAAATCAAACAGAACAGAATAGAATAGAACCAATAAAAATAAATCAATGAATGCAATAAAGGACTTCAAAACAAGGCAATAGTAAATCCAAAATAGCTACCATAATATGTCTATCTTTGAAATTGCTGCCCATGCCATCAGATAAAACAAAATCAAACAAAACAAAACAGAATAAAACCAAACAAAATAAAACATTGAAAATGATACAGGACTTCCAAACAAGATAATAGGGAATTAACAGTGGCTAATGGTTTCATGAGATTCCCCCATAGATGCCACATTGTGTGCCATTATCCTCTGAATAGATGATCAGACTACCAGCCCTAGACCTGCAAAGTCAGGAAACATCAAACACCACAAGCATCCAATTGCATGTCACTTCAATAGCTACCATCACAGCTTGTGTTTCTCTGAATTAGCTGGTCACTACACAGTGAGAAGTTTGGCTTTTCTTCTTTCCCAGCCCATGCTGAATCACAAGGAGGGCTTGCTTCTTGGTGACTTTTTCAGAAGCTAGTAATTTGAAAGCATTTTGTTGCTCTCTTTTTATTCATGATTCTTCTGTTTTTATATTGAATGTTGTATATCCTTTGGGCTACAAAGCTCTGTCACTCAAACAGAGACTTCTTTAATATGTGGATTTTTCCCTGTATGGGTCCCTGACTTTACATGTGATTCAGTACACAGATACACACCCAGCTGAATCAAAGTGCAACGGCAGTCTACAACATGGAATTCCAAAAACAGAACTACTGGTAGAATCAGTATCCAAAAATCAAATCATGTATTAATATATAATTTAAATTTTCTACTGTTTCAAAAACTCATGAATACAAGGAATTAGTAATGATACAGGAAAGGCCAGTAGACAGGGGAATTTAATATACAAATTGTACAAAAATGTGTGAGAAGAAAAAAACAAGAGCAGATTAAACAGGATCAAAATAAGATGAAAGACAAAAAGTAGGTTTTTATGATATTATTTATAGACCTGGAAGGAAGGGAATGGGGAAGGATCTTGAGAGAATGTCTGTCACAGGGAAAGAGGTAAGGGGAGGGGTTTATAAGTAGAAAGTAGAATAGTCTTTGTAGAAATCATATACAGCTTATTAGTCAGCAGAAACCCTATTTTGGAAGACATAAGCAATGGCCTTAGGTGACAAAATCCCTGAAAATTCAGTGTAAGACATTGAATATTTACATACAGTGGTTCATACACATATGCCATTTATCTACACTTCAACCAAAAATAGAGAGATTTTATGATAGTTTTTTATATACAGACAAAGAAGAGGAAAAGTGAAAAGACTTGTGAGCATTTGAAAGGAGAGAAAAAGAAAGAAAATAAGGAGGGTAACTTTTTTTTTTTCTTTTTGTACCGGGGATCAAACTCACGACCTTGCGCTCGCAAGCTAAATCCCTGGCCTGAAGGAGGCTAACTTTTAAGTGGATCACGAAAGAGGATACAGGGAGACTGAGTCTAATTAGTGACCCAACAGAAACACAAACTGTGGAAACCCTAGGAGAAGACCATTGGGATAGTTTACATATAAAACAGAGGAATATGTAGAAAGGGATAGAAAAAAATTAAAGATTAAATTAGAAAGTAACGCAGAGGTACTGAGAGAAAAGAGAAGATACGAGAGGGGAAGTAAAGAACTTGATGAAAAGATGACATCGCAGGTGGGAGGTGAGAGAAAAGATAGGGAGATTGTGTCCAGTTGTGGAATTAACAGCAAGCAAGGTTGGGTGACAGCCTTCTGGTTTTCTCAGAAGGCTGGCGGATCACAGGGCGCGCCTCCTACTCACAGGTAGCAACCTCAGCTTCTCTGGTGAGATTTTGCCACAAGTTCTGCTCTTTGCTTCTCCTGGTTCGTCTCTCTCAGCTTCCTGTGGTCTCCATTTGCACTTGTCTCGGTTTCCCCTAGCTTTCCTCTGGCCTGAAACTTCAGGGGCCCCTACAGTGAGGCAGGAGGCAGTATCCCCACCTCTGTGTGCCTTGTCAATGTTCTTTCTCTGTCCCCATTAGTACTCTTTCAAAACAGTACTCCAGCTTTTCAGTTTCAGCTTGACTCAGAATGTTAGTGGCTTCTGGGGTTTGGAAGGAAATAACCTCCATGGTCACTGATCTGGATTGTTTTGTCCACCCCAGTGATCCCACATCCAAGTTATTCAACTTCACTCAGTCTCTTCTTTCTTTTTTTTTTCACTTTACATTTCAATTTAAATTTTATTTAAAGAGAAAAAAAAGCAAAACAGAAAAAAGGGTGGCAACAATACAGAATTCAAGTAAATAAATAACACTAAGAAATCATTAGTTGATAAATTGCATACTGTCATCTTAGGCATAGTTGTTCAAGTTACAAAATTAAAGCATACAAGTGGACATTCAAACAGTGAGACTGCAAACAGTTTTGTTCAATGATCCAAAAAAAAACTTAGTAATTTGGTTATGAATCCTACACACTTAAACATACATGCAATTATATCCCTTAGAGCACTTTCTTTTCCTTTCTTTTTTACAATAGCTATTACACATTTTGGGTATTATTACTCCTACAGTCCTTATTACTTTTTACACTAGAGACACAATGTGATATTTATAAATATGATTATTTATTTCACTTATGAGAATTGTCTCAAGTTGCCTCCATTTTAATATGAAGACATCAAGATCATCCTTTTTGATAGCTGAGTAATATTCCATTGTATAAAAATGGAATATTATACACATATTTTTCATCCACTCTTCAGTTTATGGGCATTTTGGTTGTTTCCAAGATTTATCTATTACATATTGTGCTGTTATGAACATGAGTGCACATATATCACTGTGACATGACCTTTTCAGGTTTTCTGGGAAAATACCCAGGAGGGGAATAGCTGGTTTGAATGGAACTTCCAACCCTAGCTTTCTGAGTAATCTCCATAGTGAATTCCATAGTGGCTCCACCAGTCTGCACTCCCACCAACAGTGGAACAGTGTTTCTTTTTCCCCGAAGCCTTGCCAACATTTGTTATCAGTTTTTTTTTCTTGATAGCAGCTATTCTTTCCAGAGTGAAATGAAATCTCAGTGCTGTTTTAATTTGCATCATTCAGCCGCTTCTTGACTTTCACATTCAAGGGCCTTTAGTGCTTGGTGGAAGAAAGCCCTCCTGTGTGGAATTTTGTGCTGTTTGGGATGGGGCCCTGGGAAGGGCTCACTCTGTCCTAAGAGTTCAGTCCCTTTTGCAGTGTAGTGGAAGAATGGCTGCTCCAATGTTTTTTCTTCACCCCTGAATCCAACCCTGTCACCACCACTGCAAGTCCCTGCTGTCCTCACTGTTTCATAGATGCTTCGAAATTGGTTCTAGGTCTCTATTGGAGAGTTCATAAATCATGCCCTTTGTCTGTCTTATTGGATCTAAATTGGTCACTGCTGTCTAAGTGATTCTCTTCCTTGCACTTTCCTTAGTGCCCTGAGGTGAGAAGGCCCTTTCTTGTAAATAACCCATTTTCCAGACCCCATCTCCTTGAGAAGGGAGATTTAGGACAGGTGAGCCCTGGGCAGTGGCCGCTAAGCTAGTTGCTGATGGGTGAACTGACAACCACGTCTGCACTTGTTTCTACTCTCACAGGGATTTGAGCTTTCCCAGGATGGAGCGTTCTGCAGACTTGATCTGTAAGTATCACCACGGTGGGATAGAAAAATAGTCCTGCTTCTTACTCTAAACACTTGTGCTACCAGATTTCTTATGATGGGATTAAGCTTCAGGGTGCTTCCCCAAGTTGAGGTTATGTTTATCCCCCTGTCCAAATACCTGAAAGCCATATTGAGTAACACTCCTGCCTCTAACTGACCACGAAGTCTCCACTTTCCTTTTCTCTGACAGAGAATTACGTCCTCAAATTCTTCATCTGTCTGTTTGTTAAACATTTCCTTTCTGCCTCCTCTAAGTCTCTAAAAGCTATGAGCAGTTATTCTGTTTAGCATTGAGTGCTTATTATGGCAATGCAATAGAAGCACTCTCTTGTTTAGGAGCCCAGTGTGAAGACTTAAAAGAGTAAAAAGCCCCAGAAGATATCTGACAGGACATCAGGTCCCTTCAGTGCAGTATAACTGTGTAGTCCATGTTTGCCTTAGGAGTAGAAATTCACTAATACTATATATTTGAAGAAGACTGGTGTATTTTTTTTCAACTTCATTCTGTGAGGTAAGAAATGTAACATAGAAAAAAATGCTAAAAGAATAAATGGAAATTATTCTGCAGAAATAGTTTGCATCTCTCCATAAAATAATCCTGAGAAGATTAGAGATGAATCTTTTAAGATTGCAGATGCTTCTTAGTCTTATTATGACTTTGTAATTTAACTATCCTCCTTAGCATTGCACAAGGATGATTTATGGCATGGATAATGTATATATCTTTTGTGTTCAATAATCACATTTATTATCAGATAACACAAAATGTTGTTTGTGCTTTATATTTTAAAATGGCATATAAAGTACTGAGTAAAAGAATTCATCAGAAGTGCTGACAAGATTTTTAATTTTTTCTGTTTCCTTTGATACTTTTCTTAAGTAGAATATGTAAGCAATGCAATCCATATGTAAAACACATCTCCATTTATGTTTATTCTATGTTTTATTGCACATTTTAAAATTAATAATTCAATGTTCTAATATTAGCTGTCATCTTAGCTGTGATAAAATTAATAATTCATCAAAATGATGTCAAACAAATGGTGCTTTTTTATTCTGCATAAAAAAATGGTCCTTTCAGTTTTGAGAAACTACAATTGGCAAATTTATTTCTTTTATTTTGGGGCAAACAATATTTAGTCATTTAAGCTATAATTTTGATGTCTTCATTTTAAATAAAGAAACCTGCATATATCATAGTTGGTATTATAAAAACAGTTTCTCTTGTTACAAAAGATTTTATTCTACCCTTGTTCATATCTTGGCATGTAACTCTTCTTTAGAAAACTACAATACAAGAATTAGGTTTGGGAAAAGTCAGACACAAAATTGAAATGGTTTCTTCCATGTTTCTGGCCAATGTGCTCTTCTTCACCTTTTAGGGGCTCGAGTTCAGTGCATAAAACAGAAATCATGGATAGAATAGTAAGATCCTGAGCACATTTTCTGAGCAATAGTACATTTAATTGTGCCTAAATGAACATATTTTTAGTTAAAATAATATGATCCAAAACTTTTTATAACTTCAAAATATGATCCTACAGTAAGCTTTCAAGAGTAATTACACTGGGCAGGGGATTTAGCTCCGTGGCATAAACACCTTCTTTGGAAACATGAGGTCACCAGTTCATCCCCAGTACAAAAAAAAAAAAAAAACTATACTTTCTTAAGAGAAGTTTTTCTCTTTAATTTACAGTTATTGTTTGAGGGTTCCTAGTATCAAAGTCATCATAAAACAGTTTGCTTAATCGGTCCCTTTCTCTTCCCACGTTTTTCTTAGGGGTTGTGATGACACAGGATAAAAACATTGCATGTATGAAGGCCTGAGTTCTCATCTCCAATGCAGTCTGATTTTATTGGAGATTTTTAAAATAAGAGATTTGTAACATATCAATGACAATCAAAGTCCTACTATAAAATTCTGTGTTCCAAATTTCATAAAGCTTACCAAGTTTTGAGACAGCATACTCAAGTGTAGCGAAGACAAAAAATTGTGTGTCCTTCCCAGAGAACAGTGAAGTGTTACGACTTGCATCTTCACTCTGAATTCCCCCTTTTTAAACTAGTGTTTCAAGTCTTACATCTCCTGTATCATTGTGCATGTCCATCATAGGTCTTGTTCAAATGTGGAATCTCATCCAGTTTTAGAGATTCTGATTTATTAAAATTATTACAGAGGTCCAAGTTAACATTTTAAATGAGCACCCCCAAATAATTCCAACTCAAGTGCCCCACTCATGCATCCAAGGTTGGCTAGGTACTCCTAGAAGTACATTTAATTGTAACAGCAAACATATTTTTTTATTTGTTTTCTTTTTTTATGAGAAAAATTATCACAACCAAGTAATAGAATAATAATAATTGTTACACTGTATATCATTTTCTTCAAAGTAGTTACTCAGTATTGACATAAACTAAAAAGATTCTTACAAAAAACAAACATAACAACACAAACTTTCAACCAGTATGAAACATCATTATAAATGAAATAAATTATTATATTTTGAAATATTTTTAAAACTACACAATAAATAATTTAGGAAAAATATAAGAATAAGTAATATGGGTAAATATTTTCCCTATTTCCCATTTATGTCTCTTCTATTTTGTCTTTTATTTGTATTTACTACATATATCTAGAAATATAAATATATACTTATACATATATATTTATATATAGCATTTCTCATATAAGAGAAATCATGTGATATGGGAGCTTGTGAGTCTGAATTATTTCACTTAACATTATGCTTCCCAATTTGTTCCATTTATCTATGAATGCATCAAGGTTTTCTTTCTTTATGGAATTATAGTTCTCTAATGTGTATAAATACTGCCAGTCATCAGAAAATGCAAATTAAAACTATACTGAGATACCATCTTACACAGGAAGATTGCCTATCATAAAAAATTTAGTAATAACAAATACTGACGAGACTGGGCACCATTATTTATGAAAATATAAAGTAGTATAACCATTATGGAAATCAGCATGGAGATTCCTAAAAAAATTAAAAGTAGAAATTTGACCAGCTATATCCGCTTCTAGACATCTTCTCCACAAAAGTTAAAATTATCATATTACAGGGATACCTATTTTAGCCATGTTTATAGCAGCACACTTTATAATACCTAGATCTTGGAAACAATGTATCATTAGCAGATGGCCCTTGAAAGTAGTTTAATTTGGACAATAAAATGATTGCTGGACACATAGAACACACTTGAAAGAGGACAAGATCATTACTTCTCAGCTAAGCCCAGTTCCTGTGTTTGAAAGAAGCATATTCATATCATGTACTAGGACTGGTTCTTAAATTAACAATAAAATATTAAGCCTTGTCCTTGGAATTGTTTTCTTTTTCTTCTTCTGCTCCTGCTTCTTTCTCTTGTTCCTCCTCAGCTCCTTATTCCTCTTGCTCCTTCTTCTCCTCCTCCTCCTCTTGTTCTTCTTCTTCTTCTTCTTCCTTCTTCTTCTTCTTCTTCTTCTTCTTCTTCTTCTTCTTCTTCTTCTTCTTCTTCTTCTTCTTCTTCTTCTCATTCCTCTTCTTCTCTTTTTCAATCCCCTTGGTGTTATGTATTCACTCTTTTTCTTAATACATTCAAACACTATTTAGTTTGTGTTTGGGTTATTTAAATAAAAGTATACTTCAACATTACTAGCATTTATGCTAACATATGTATTCTGTTTCTTTGTATTGGGGTTTTGTTTATCTGTTGATTTGCTTTTCATACAGGTTTTGGGTATGCAAGGAAGGTAGTGATCCTGCCACCTAAACCTCAGAAGTGCTAGGATTATAGGCCTGTGCAATGATGCCTACCTAAAATACAGATTTTTACCAAGACTGTGAACCTATAAGAATTTATTTACTTCATAGTATATCAGTCATAAGAAAAAGACCTGATAAATCTTTCAATGCTAATAAAACCGAGGAAGATATATTAAAAATAGAGGTATTTTAGTCTTATTTTTTTAATCCCATTTTTCACAAATTAAATTGATTTAATCACAGCCAAGAGAAACTGTCCTAAAATTTTTGTGTCATGACTGAATAGAAAATATTTCATTGTAGTAACTAATTTTAAAGAACAATAACTAATTTATCACATTTTTATTTGAATATTCTATTTCAAGTATTGAGTTCCCAATACATGGAACATGCAATGGCTTCAACGTTATCTCTAAAATTCAGGTTGAAATTTAACTGCCATTATATCAGTATAGAGAGGTGGGATTTTAAGAGGTGATTTGGCATTGAGAACTTTTCTCCCCTGATTAAGTCAATTCCATTATTATGGGAGTTGTTGTGCTATCACTGGGGTGAGTCCAGATAAAAGGATAAATGTGAATCACTTATATTCTTGATGGAACAAAATATCTGACATCCATAACTTATAGATCAGAGTTTCCAGTGGGTCCAGTCCAGAGCTGTTTGGCTACAAGACAGAAATGGCATGGTAAAAGGGTCTGGTGGAGTACAACTGCTCACCTCATAGAAGCCAGGAAATATAAAGAAGGAGGCAAAAGGGTCAAGAATACCCCTTCTGGTCATGCCTCCTAAGCCCCACATCCAACCAAGCCCCATGTCCTAACAGCACATTTTGCTAATGAACTCATCAGCGAATAATTATACTGATTACTGCTGTGCCCCCATGATCCACTTACTCCCAAATACATGAGTCTTTTAGGAGATATTTTAGATCATAAATCATAACAATTTGTTGGGCTAGATTTCTTCTCTGACTTGCTGTATCACTTGCACTTTTGCCATGTTGGGATGCAACAGGAAGCTTTTCACTAAATGCCAGTGGGATGCTTAAGAGTGTTCCAGCCTACAAAACCATGAATAATTTAAAATTATTTTGTTTATATATTGCCCAGTATGTAGTATCCTGTTATAATAATAGAAAGTGGACTAAGATAGAAGGCTGTGTATTAGGTCCTATAAAAATAAAGCTAAGAAAAAAATAACCTATTCCTTTGAAGCCATATTTTACTACAAGAAGTAGATAGACAAAACAATTATTTAGGTGATGAAATACTTTGTAGTGGTGTCATTTTCAGTAGCCTGTGGGAATATACAGGATGGACAACACTAAGAGTTAACTCTTTTTTAAACTCTAACAATGTAGTAGGTAAGTGATATTTAATAGAAATAAAATTTATGTTTTGTTTTATTGTTTGAAACAAGGTCTCACATGTCTTGAGTGCTTGGATTATGGGCATTTACCACCATGCTTGAGGCTTTAAATGAAATTTTTACAAAAGTTTAATAAACCATAAACATTTTTTAAGAACTTGCTATGTGAAAACCAATTTGCTTGGAACTGAAGGTAACTGGAAGATCAAGTAAGTCACACTTGCTGCCTTCAAAAAGTATACTGACATGGAATATAACATAGGTGATAGAAAGTACTGAGCATAAAGAATGTGATGTTAATATAATGTAAGCTTGCAGGTAAAGACAACTTTCCTTTTGCCATTTCTGCTACAGGTCATAGATGTTTTTCTTGAACAAAATCTTATGGATTTCTCAGTATATATTTTCCTGTCATAATTTTGTAACCAACATATTGTTTTAAAAAATGTTCTCATAAAAGTAACATGATCTTCTCTGTTCTCTTTATTTTGTTTATTACTTTAATCTAAGCTCTAATACAGGCCTATTACCCATTCAGTAATGCATCTTATGTCAAATCCCAAAAACTTTCCCTCTGATATGACCACATCTCTTAGTGCTGTACCTATTGCACACATTTTGCAATATGCCAAGATTTGTGTTACTGTACAACGCTTTCTAAAATACTCCTTAGTGTTTGATATTCTCTGTTAGCTTGAAGTAGATGAGGCAAGAAATGGATAACAGATGCCATTTGTTTTTCTTATATAGTAATACTCTACTTTTAGAGAGGAAATGTTGACCAACTTTCTATTGTCTGGAACCAATACGTTATGAGGGATTGAAAAAGTCTTAGAAATCTAAATTCAGAAATTACATAAATATTTTTTCATTAATTGCATATTTGTGTGTTCACAGTCTATCACGTTTGTTGGTACACACATGAGATCTAGAGATGAATAAAATACAAATAATCTAAGAAAAACCTAGCATACTCTTTGGTAACAGTGTTTCAAGTGTCATTGGTTTAAAAATTGAGCGAAGTTCCAATACAGTATCAAATATCATCTCGTTTGTTTTCTTTCTTCTTCTACATTTTATAAACAAAAGCTAAAATGAGGAAAGAATTTTAATAACCAGTCATGCAATGATTAGAAATCATTTATCACAACAGAAACATTGAATGTGTATATTATGTGGTCTATGTTCTCAGTAGTACTAGTTAGAAGTATTTCTCCTTTATACTCCTATGGGAAATAATATCTGATAATGGTTGAAACTGACAAGTTAAATTTGCTAAGATAATTTCAAACCTGCACACTTTTTGATTGGATATTTCCTTTTTCTACCAACCATGCAAATATATTGAACTTTACTTTTTGTTAGTATCAAAATCTATTGATTTGCAAGATAAATATTGACCTGACCTTGCCTTCACCTCAGTTTATATCTACTTCTTAAGTCAATAAATCTAGAAACTAATCTGACAGCAGTCAATATTAGTTTAAAATTCTTAAAATAGCAGTCTTGCTAAAGGTAATAATTCAGTATTTTATAGTTTCTATCGCGAAGAAATGAAAAGGCAATGCAATTTAACAGTTTACCAGTGAAAAGTATTTCTTTATCACTGGGATCCAAATACAAAGATCCTACTCATACAAAGAACATCTCTAATGCCTATAGATCTGTTACTCTCTGACCCGAAGTATTTGAAATACTTTATCGGACTTTCTGTTGGCAGTTGAACACACATATCTTGCTTTAATTCTAATTATAGTTAAGCTATGTAATTATTCTCCAACTGACTGATGCTTTCTGTCGGTCTCACTTCCCACTGGACTGAATTTTACCTGGAGGTATAATAAATAGAGTCAATAGCCATACTAGAGTTTGGAATTTAAAGGCAATAGTACATTTGTTACTTCATTTGTCAGCTTGTTTTTATCTTTTCAAAGTCTAGGAGGTTTAAAACCACAGGTCAAGATATGCATATATACATTTTTATTATGCATAAAAAGAAAAGCTTAGGGGGCCTGGTCATGCCAAATGCAATGTGATGCACGATTTATTACTTTTTTTAAGGCCAAAGCACTCATCTTTTACAGTACTTCCTTGTGCTTTGGGGGATGGATGACATATTCATACTTCAGAATACTACAATAAAATCTACTAACTGCTTAAAAATGTTTCCATATAGTTAACAAATAAATTGTGCTTGAAAAGAACCAATATTCCATTATTTTATGAAAAGATAAGTTATAATTTCCCTATGTACTTAATCAGATCATCATTTGGAGTTGAATTTAAATGTCATGGAATGAGAAGATGAGTTCCATGTAAAATTATACTCTTCAGTTTTTTTCTTCATCAGTTAAAAGATTTCTACCACAGGGCATTTCAAAGTGATATGTGAGAGAGAAGTTACCAAAAGCTTCATCCACTTTTATGGATGACCACCTACCGATAGACAACTCGTATAAACTGGCCAAGCCCCACAAGGCCAGCACTGATACTTAAGGAAATACTTATATCTTGTTTGATATCATATTAGAAAATATTGTGAGTACAACACTCAAAAACTTTCCAACAAACTCTCAAGTGTTCGAGAACAAATATGTATTGTTCAAATGTGTACCTTGATGTATCGATTTGTATACATAACATGCTTTGCATGTATGATTCTCAATAAATTCTTAAACTTACCAAACACACACTTATGCCAATGATTTTTATTCTGCTTTAGCCATCTTCTATTTGATTCAATTAAGCATTAACTTTACATTTGAAATTAACTTAGCACAGTAGTTAATTATATGTTTTAATTGTAAAATGACAAGTATTATAACATATAATGATCAGAGTCCAAGTCATGAAGAAAACTCTATGGTAAATATTAAAACATCATTATAGACTTATTCTTCCATTTATTACATTTTAATTGCACTGTTCTTACAATGTGTAATTTCTTTACATCCTGCCCTTTTCTTATCATCTACACCACGATGGTGACTCTGTTTATACTTAATTTAGCATATAAGAAATATTAATTGCACTACCTACTTAAAGATGAAATTATTAAGAAAATAAAATGTCGTGGGATTATTAAAATTCAATTTATAATACTTATATAACCAATAAATTCTGGTAGAAATATTCCATTACATTTTTTTTTACTTTTCATACAAATAATTCATATTCAAAAGAATAGTCCAAGGGAATACCTTTTACAATTACTGTATTCCACTCTCTCTCCACTCATATACCTAAAAACCTAAAAATGGTTAGAGACAGTTATTTCCAGAGACCTGACACTTGAAATTCAGTAAAAGAATTCCTCCTCTTACCTAGAATTCTTTATATTTTTCATACTTAGTTTTGTTTAACAGAGAGTGCTGCTTACAGTATCTCTCATTTGTGTAAGTGAAAAATAACTATGTTTTTATTACTTAAAATATTACAAAAAGGGACAATATGCTAAAAATATGCAGTGAACAAATATCATCTGTACAGACTGGAAGAGAACCTTCATAAATTAACCTTATTAGTGCATTACTGTAAGCGAATGCCAAAAAAGCTCCTAATTTGCATTAAGATAGATTTTTCAGGTTGGCTGCATGATTTAATTAAAGAAAAGATTAAGAATCATTAAACAAGCTGCTCTACCTTGCAATAACAGAATTCATATCTGATTCAGGTTAACGAAAACACAGATGGTGATTCAGTAACTGTTGAGTTGCTGTAACAGAATGAAAATGATCCCATTAGTTCTCTGGAAATGTGAGGGAATTTGGAAATTAGTATGCAGATACATTGTATGGTGCTAGACAGCTTGGTCTGCTCGGATCATCGCTGATTATACTTTGTTTGGGTTGGCAACACTGAACTTAATAAATGAAAAAATGTTTCAGTATACCACAGTTGGAAACTGTTCAAGGTTGAAATAGGTGTGCAGGCTTTCAAAAGGAGAGACTTAAGTAAACAAATGTCAATCAATTCAGAGCTGGCAACTTTTTTTTCTTTAAAGAGTATGTTTGTTCTTAAGAAGCAAGTGTCATAAAAATGGAAACCTTTTACTGGATACATATGTCTTTGTGGTATTTGTTATTACAAAAGTATTTTACATGCATTGTATCAATCTGAGGGAGATGTGCAAGCTTTTTAGTAGTTTCCTTTCTGATAGAAATAGAAAAATTTAGTCACTATGAGGATTATTATGCTTTTCACAAAAAGAAATCAATGTGTTTCTGATGGAAAATGTTATGATGGGATAAAAATGTGTAAGTATAATGGCTGTTGAAAGTTAAAGGTAATAAGGGCCACAAAGTAAGCTTCAAGGATAAATCTGGGAAAGAATGACTTAAACAAAAGTAGGATAGTCAATTCTGGCAGCTGGCAGAAATCACCCTTGTATCAACAGCCCAAACACAGGAGCAGATTCCATTTTTTAACCTGTAGTTCATGCCACCCACTGGTGTGCATCGTGTCTGAAACTTTAAAATGAATCACAGGGTAAACACAAAAGACACAGGTGAACAAAGGTTCTCAAACACAAGCAGCAAGGGACTCTGTTGAGGTAATTTGTGACAGTAAGTAGATTTAAGCGTTGCTGAAAGTCCACCTTTGCCATGTGATTTTCTAGCAACTAACTTAAAAGGCCAGAATTTTGATCATGGGGAATGTTCAGGGGCTTCTACTAGAAACAGAGGTTAAACATCCCATATTTAAATGTTCCCTGTTCATTGTGTATTACAGTTATTTCAGAATGTGTTGCACTGTGACTCTGTCCTACATAGACAACCACCTTAAAGCATAGAAAACATTAATCGATATCATTTAGTCTTGGGTAGCACATACTGCTGATGCAATAACTCTAATATTGTGGAAAATGTAACCCCATCTTTAGGGTTAGCACTGAAAGGCCCTGGGCAGGCTGCCTTTCCTCTATTTCTGTTTATTTCATTAAACTCTGAAGGAGATTTCTGCCACCATTTTCCCCTAAAATCTGTGTACTAACTGTTAGACTCTACAGCCAATGACATATTCTGCACCTTAAAATATTTTAAATTATATATGTTGTTATAATCATGAGTATCACTTACAAATAGCATTTACATAATCTGCCATCGCAAGTGCTATTATGGTTCTAGAACCAGATGTTAAGAAAAAAAAATTAAAAACCACAACATAGTATCCACACAATGCAGGACATATTCACTATCTATGATTATAAATACCTTGCACCTCCTTTTCTTTTAGCTGCAACTTTATCTGTTCTTTGTTTAAAAAACATTTTCATTTTATAAGAAAATCTCTTTAGGTTTAAAAGTCTGGTATCAAGAAAGACACTCAGTGTGCATGTAATATATGGGACTATTTTAAGTTGAGATGCTTAAGAATGAAAGTAGTCAATTTATTTGCCACTTTAGTATTGTCATTGCTACAGCTGAGGTAGGAATCACCTTCACCCCAGCCAAATCATTTGAGTTGCATTTAAATCTGATTAACTGAACACTAGCACTAACGATCCTCTTTTAATATGTGGCTATGAGTTCAGCTAGACTTATTTCTTCAGAAATAAGTCAGAGATTGAGGAAAGAATTATGCTACATGACTATATTTGTATGTTTCTAAAATTGCTTACCCCGTTTCCTTTATAAGAAGACAGTATCTTGTGGCAAATTGATAGTCACTTTTTTATTGTCACAAAAGCTGTTTATAGGTGTTGCAATATTAGCTCTGCAATGAGAGAAAAGTTGATCCATAAAACTAAATAAATATATATATATGAAAGATTAAACAATAGGACCCTTTATTATTTTAGAGCTGTCACCATAGTAGTCTTTATTATAAAAACTTAATTATTGTAGATAAGATTTATTTATGCCCCAAAATAAAATATTTACTCATATTTTAAGTAAACATTCCTATATGACACTTGAATAAGTAGTATATAAAATTTTTTGTTATATTATTTTAATAGGTCATTAAATTTAAAGTGTAATTTAAGCATATTATTTAAATACATTTAAATGTAAATAAAAACCAGAGAAAGCTTAGTTTTGCCTTTAGTTGATCTTCATTTGCTTCTTTATTTTAGCCTAATCTTATAAAATAACCTATCATATCTCATGTGGTACAATAGCAAATATCACAAGGTTTCCACTATTTTCCTATACACTGTCATTACTTTTAATTCATATATTCTGAAATTGGAATTTGGTTTACCAAACTTGGCACAACTAAACAGGATTTGAACACAGTGCCTATGCTGCCAAGTTTTTTCCTTTTCAGTGGCTGTTAACCCTATCATTGGCAACTGTTGGAATTCTTTAATGATTTGAGATAGCCATTTAATGCTAAGTAATGTAGGTGAAGTACAGTTCTGTATGCATTTGTGCTGTACCAAATTGATTTCAACTCTTGACAAGTTGATTGCAAACATTTTCTTTAAATTGTTTCTCACATGCATTGCCTGTTTTCCAACAATGTACACGTAAGCAGTAGTCCACTATTGCTCCTGGAGATGGAGAATGAATATCTCTGGCATAAGCATCAAAATCAGTACTAAAGAGAATCAAACTCTGCACTGGAAATGGCCTTAGTTTAACATTTCCACAATCAATATGTTAAGGAATATATTTGTCATACATTTGTCTGAATAATTATTTGTATAGAATTGTGGCAAAGTGTTGTCTATTCCAAATTCCTGGAGGAAACCCAGGATTATTCACAGCAAAGAGGATTCTGGGTTAAAATTATTCATTAACCAAATTAATCTGTGCTATGACTTGTATTGAGATGTCTCCCCAAAGCCTCATGCAGTCGCAAGTGGGACTTTTTGGAGGTGGCAGGATCTAGGGTGTATGAATGTGGGTCAAGGGTGTGTGCTACTGGGTTAGCCCATTAATTTATGATAGTTCTGGGTGTAGGTAATAGCTCCACCCTCGATATGGGTGGGACGACCCAAAAGGCTTATAATCCTGATGGAATAAAATGAAAAGGGGGGCTTGCTGCTTCTGGCTTCAGATTAACCTGTTATGGACTGTTGCTTCTCTGCGATGCCCCTCTGCCATGCCACACACACTCCTTGGAGCCAGTTGACTGTAGACTGAAACCTCTACAAACTGTGAGCTGAAATAACCCTTTCCACCTTTAATTCATGGGCGTCAGGTGTTGTGTCTGAGCAGCGAGAAAAGTAACTAAGACAATCTGCTTATTCACTCTTCAAATTTTTGTCCTAACTCTGTCTAGATAGCGCCATTATTCTCCATCTTCCGCTTATGGCTAACCCACTCTTGAAAGAATCCTATTTCTGGGACAGAGTTAAATCCAGTATGGTAGTAGATGGAAGAAAATGTGTTCAAAGAGCTAATTATACTATCTAAATTAGGCAAGTGGGAGCAGAGAAATGGAAGGAAGTTAATAAAAATATAGAGAAACCAAGATGAAAGCAAAAATTAAAAAGGTAAATAATCTGAAAACTTAAAATGAAGAAGACAGAGAAGCAAGCAGATAATAGAGACAAGTTCTGATGATTCTACAACACCAAAGTGTCATGAGTCGAGAGTTATTTATTATCTTTCACATCAAGCAACATCCCATCTCTTTCCTCTATATTCTCATGGACATAGGGTGAGTTATAAACACTCCTTCACTAACAAGATTGTCATGCAGTCCCAAAGCCATAGTCCAAACTTGGTACAGGTACTGCATGAGATTCAAAATTTCCATTGCCTACACTTCATACGACTTTCTACACATTCATTGAAAAACAGCGTCTGGCTGTTTTAACTACCTTTACAATAGAGAATCCTACAAAATGCATAAGAGCAGTTCTTCAGTGGAAATAAGATTGGTTGTAGTCTCTTTCCTAATGTGATCCTAATTGTTTTGCCATACATGCTAGTGGGGTTATGTAAATAAAATATCAAAATGATAAAACATGAATGAGGTGAAGATGAAAGACAGAATGAAATTAATAAATTTAACATGATAGTATCTAAAAATTCTATTGTCAGAAATATTTAATACAGAAAAAATTCAATACATATTAGCTGTCATTATAGTTTTAATACACAGTACAAGAAATTTCATGTTGATTATTATACATATTAAAATTCAGATTTTAAGACATTGTCATCCTTTTTCTTCAGAGGCAGGCCAAGTTTCTCCAAAATGCAGCAGAATAATAAAAATGTCATAAAATTGTCATACTCTTTTTAGCCTGCTCATTGTATGTAGATAATTTCACTGGTGCACAACTGTTGTAAAGGTATCTGATTAGTGATATTCTTGGAATAAAATTAAAGATAAGATTTGTTTTCAACAAGCACTGAGTACTTCTGAGCAAACCAGTAACCTCATCATTTTTAACTTCGGAGTATATTAGAGCATTAAAAATACTGTCAAACAAAATAAAATTGATGACACTAGAACAGTCTTTCCTAGAGATATTATTTGAATCAGAGAAAAACTTCTAAGTTCATAGGAACCTGTTACAAACCCAAAGTACAGCTAAGGAATTATCACATATTTTGAAAAGAAAAACCGTCCATATGTGGTAAATATTTACTAGCATTTTGGTAGTAAAATCACTGTACTTTCATATGGGACAATGCCTGGAGTAAGGTGTTTTTAAAGTCAGAAATAATTTTTCCTACCACAGATTGCACAATGTTGTAGGAATTGATAAATTCCAAAGACAGAAAGAGGGTAAATAGTCAAACAATGTCATTCACCTGTTTCAACAGCAAATTCTTATTCAATGGTAGGAACCAAGAGTGTATTCTTTGAAGAAACTACCACCAATTAGAAGATGTATCAGAAATCAAGATATTATAATGTTTCTTATAATAAGAAAAATAAACAAAAACTAAGAAATATCACATTTTTATACTGACTTCTTCTAAGAATTATAGCATACACACTATATAGGCCTGAAATTTTAAGTCATACTTGGAATTTAATGGATTAAGTATATTTTCTTGCGCAGTTAACAATCTATATATTAGTTTAGTAACTAGGTTGAAAATAAAAATTTCAATTATATGGGCAGATCAGGTTGTCAAAAAAACAGCATGATGAAAATTACCTGGGTAAATTAATATCAAGCAGCAAACTGAATGTGAGATCTATGACCCAGAAAACTTTTAAAGTGTATTTCAAAGACCCAGTCAACTGACTTATGGAGAATCATATTGACATTGGGATTTAGAATAAAATCAAGAGCTCAAAATTGAAAGATAATCACTTTTTTAAAATTTTATGGAAAAAAGTAAAAATTTCATGAGAAAATAATAGGAGAATAGCAATAGTTAATATATTACATATTGTTATCCTTAAAATAGTAACTCAGAGTACAAGATATGGGCATAAAAAATTCCCCAATTGATATTAGCACTAACCTTCCTTTTCAATGAACTGAGACACTAGTGGAATAACTTGCATTTTTTTCCCTTCTCTTTTCCTCTCCCGTTTTCTCCGTCCTGGTTTCTTTATTTCATGATGATTTTTTCAAAAAGTTTTTGATCTTCTGTTATGTGTATACAGGAAGTTATGAGTCCTTCAGGAGAACAATAATCATTACTGATGAAACTAAAGTCTAGCATCCTCCAGAGAGAGATACCTTTCTAGTGCCTCCACTCACCACCAGTAGAAGGGAGCCGTGGATGGGGGACGGGCTCCGTACTCCTAAAGTTAACGAAGCAGGGGATGAACTATTCTCACGATCCAGATGTGGGTCATAGAGAGAAGAAAGCCCGTGTGCAGGCTCTTGGATTGCTGCTACAGAAGACCACAGCAATGGACCCCATGAGAGAAAGACTGAGGAGTAGACCACTGGACAAAAAGGAAACGGAGGAGCAGCAAGAGCCAGAGGACTAAACCTACAACATCTAGGCCACAAAAGTTTGTCAGAGGTATCCTATTGGTCAGGAAGACTTCATGAAATTGCCCATGAGATGAAACTCAGCTGTAAGGATCTGCCAGCCAGAGGATCTTAAGTGGCAGTCAGTAGACCCTGGGATTTGTTACAGGGGGCTGTATCTTAGTCCCATAATCACCCGTCCCTAGACTTAACCTTTACCAAGTCAGAAATGACAGCACGCTGAAAGAGAAGGGAAAACAGACTGCAAGGAAAGGCAAGTAAGAAATCCCTGTTTCCCTGTTTTCCCTCCCCTAAGTCGGCCCTGGCTTGAAGCGATGGAAGATTTAGTTGTAGATCTCATTAGGAATCAGCACTATTTCTAAGAATGAATGCTCCATTGTCTACATGGAGACTGGGTTTGTAAGTTAAAATAGCTAGAGGAGTTTTATTAACAATAAATTCCAATAAGGGAAATGGGTCTGATGGAGATTCAGCAATGAACCGGGAAAGACTTTCTCTGATTATATAAATAAGCAAACTGTAAAAGGATAATGGCAGTCAAAAATTGTTTTATTTTCATGTTCCAAAAATCCTCTATGAGGTTATAGAATTATCCACTAATATAGATGGCTAGTGCATAAAGAAATACACATCACAGTAATTGATAAAGTCAGCAATAATAAGCTATAAAACGTTTTCAAATAATTCAGTAAATTTTGTTATGAGACAGGGCATCTATTTTTATTTCCTTCTATTCCTTCACCTAGGAGGAACTGATATATCTATAGATTTTTAAATTTATTTAGAGTGGTGACTTTGAAACAGAGATTTTTCTTTTTTTGCCCAGAAGTGTTGGGTAACATCTAGAATCAATTTTGGTTGTCATCAAAAATGTCAAGAGGGGTTTGCTTCAGGCATCTGTTGAGCAGAGGAAAAGTTAGCAGCATCTCATAGTGCAGGGCAAAACACAACCCCATAGACAGTATGGTTAGGCCAAATACTGGTGCAGTTGTGACTGGGATATTCAGAGTTAGAGGCCATAGTTAGATGAGTATGGTGAGTAGTCATCAAGGGTGAGAAAAGATACCATATAGATTTTGCAGATTTAAAAACTAAAATGCAAGTAATTTACAAACTATCTACTTTCCCCACTTGTCATCTCTATTTTCTAGCACTCTGCCCTCTGATTGACCTCTTCTTGGAGCTCTCCAGGGCTCAGTGCAGCCTTGGCCACTCCTGTTCTCCTAGGCAGTGTCATCTCTTAACCACTCTAAACATTATTTTTTGCTTTGTGGAAAAGCTTGTATCGCATGATCCCTTGCTTTCTTTCCAACTATTACTTTGCAAAAGGCATGTGTTTATCAATTTTTAAACAGAAATCTAAAATGGAACATGGGAAAACAGTGTAAAATGAACAGAAAAACAGATACATACATGAACAATCTAACACATCAACTAATTGATATATAGTATAAATTTTTAACCTAGTATATTTTCCAACTAGATGAATTTAATGGTATGGAAGCTATTGCAGTTCTTATCCACCATCTTAGTATTTTGATTTATGATGATGCAAGGATGACATTCTTGGTTCTGGATATGGTGCCTAGCAGCTAAATGTTTAGTAAATATTGATAACAACAGAATGAAACATTTTCAAATGTCTTTGAAGAAACACTTTCTGTGATTTTCTAAATGATGTATGTACATGTAAGTTTTTGCTGTGGGATGAGGAAAGGTCACTCTCTTCAACTCTGACATGAATATAAGCAGGTAAAGTTGTGGTTTTTTTTTCTGTACATATTACTCCAACATATAAATAACTGGGGAAGTTAGTTGGTAAAATTAATAGCAACTCCCATGTGTTAATTTTGTTTTAGTAACTTATCTGCATAATAGCAATAGTTTGGCTAAATTGAATACATGGTCTGTAAATACATAGCTACTCTTGTGTTTAGGGAAAAGCAGAAATTAGAAAATGAGCATGGGGAAAAAATCAGTTATTCCTAAATAGCCTCTGACTTCACATATAATCTACTAAAAATTTCTTCTCTTTACTCTCATTCTTTACCCGACTTATTAGATACTTAGAAAGATTTATGACTCTTCTATTGAGACGTATACTTTTATTAAGATTACTACATGAAAAGAGAGCCAAAACATTTAACACATGAAAGAAAACCAAATCATTAATCCATTCCAACAAAATGTAAAAATTAATGTGAAATATTTTTGAAAGGGAATCATGCCACCACAACTGTTCTGCTAGACCTAAATTAAAAATGCAATGTTTAGACTGGGGGTTTAGCTCAGTAGCACAAGTGCCTGCCTGGCAAGCGTGAGGTCATTAGCTTGAGCCCCATACAAAAAAAGAAAGAAAGAAAGAAAGAAAGAAAGAAAGAAAGAAAGAAAGAGAGAGAGAGAGAGAGAGAGAGAGAGAGAGAGAAAGAAAGAAAGAAAGAAAGAAAGAAAGAAAGAAAGAAAGAAAGAAAAAAGAAAGAAAGAAATTAAGTAAGACCCTGTCTCAAAATTTAAAAAAGGAGTTCATGTTTTTTGAAAAAATGCAATGTTTGAGCTTTGTTGGCACACAGCTGTAATTCCAGCAATTTCGGAGGTCAAAGCATGAGGATCGCAAGTTCAAGGGCAGCCTGGGCAATTTAGTGACTTAGGGAAACTCCAAGTAAAAAGTAAGGTTCTAGGTAAAACACACAAAAATTGAATGGGGCTAAGAGCTGGAGACATAGCTCTCTGTGAAAGCTCTTGGCTCAATCATCAATTCTGAAAATAATAATAATAAAATAATAATAAATTAACATTTGATAAATTGGGCTTACTTTAAAGAGAAAACATAAGATCACTCTATAATTCTAGAATGTAAATTTTACATAAGTTTAATGCTAGTCTCAAATAGACTATGACCAATTTAATCAAATTAGCTTTGAAACAGAGATCCTCTGATTCACTTTCTGACTTTGTTTCAATCCTCCTCTCTCCTATCATTATTTTTTCAGTGATACTTTAAAATGCCTTAGATTCCTAATAGGTTATCAAAGAACATGAAATACCATGATATATCCTGAATTTCTACAGTTCTACATATGTGGTAGATCCACAAAACTTATCCCCTGGGTCTTTTATTTTTCTACTAATAACACAACATTTTTGTCTGCCCTTGGGTGTTCTGTTACTTTGCCTTTGAGGTATAGTGACACATTACTGACTTGCAACATTCTCTTCAGATCAAACATAATGCAGCACAGTTCAGCAGGAGTGATCATAAAAACAGAATTATCTGTCACTATGGGAGTCTGGCCTTTTGTGGTAAAGGTTGAAAGAAATATACGGAAACTCACACTCCTCTATTACTAGACTGTGACTATAACAGACTCTGCAAAGGCCAGTCAATGGTATTTTTATGTAATAGTCTATAGGAGTACACCAACAAGATAAAAGAAAAAAGTACTATTCGGATGATAGCCATAATTGGCAAGTCTTAAAAATACCAGTATTATCCAAATGCTGAAGAACTGTAAGATAAATCGCTTAGATCTAACATTCAGAATTTTGCCTTTTTGTTGTTTTTACTTTAGTGCATTTATAAACATTCATTTGTTTTAATAAGATTGTCCTTTCATAAAAGCTCCATTAATTCTAAAATAAATTTAAAATAAGTTTATCCTTAACCTTGAAGTGAAAATTTAGTAGCATTTAACTGAAATGTCGAATCTGTTTCCCACAATACCTACTCCTCCTGCAGGGAAATGAAAATCACAAACCATGGCCACCATGCAAACAAAGGGTAGGCAGCACTAGGGGATCAAGGACAGGAAGGGAATTCAGGCGCTGGTTGTACTTTTGCTAGGGTGCTGTGCCTCCTTTTTTATTACCTAGTTGCAGTACTGGAAAGGAGAACACAAGTGAACAGAGTTTAAGGAAAACTAACTAATTGAAATAGAGGGAATGAGCAGTTGATAGGGTTAAGAAATAAATCACAGAAAAAAACTCCTGGAAGATGTCCCAGCTACTACATAAAAATCTCATTAAAAGGTTCAACCGCCAGAGCGCCCTTATCTTGAATAGTCTTACTTTAGGGAGAACAGTTTAAACCAAAGATACAAAAGTCAGATATCAAAATCAAATGAAGCTAAATAGAACTTATTAGAATTGAGTATAAGGAAAAAGTACAAATATTGTTAGAAGTAGAAAAGGTGAAGAATACATAAAAATCCTAATTGCTACCTGAGAACCATCAATATCGACATCACAGCCACCTGAATATCTTCCCTGTGTAAATCTTCATTCTGATTCAAGAATTTCTGGGGAACCCTGAGATTATACACTTCTAAGAGGCTGCAGGTGCTTATGACATTGGATCACTAACTACTGCAAAGATCGAAAAAATAAAATAAAGTAGCTCAGATTCCATACAGAAAGCTAAGGTTCAGGTTTATGGAGGAGGAGGTGGAATTGTTTGACTCAAAGTCCTAGGTCACAGTTCTTGTGTTCCCACATAGTAGTAGGTGAAAAAGTCAGCATGGAGAGAACAATCCCAAGGTCCCACCACACAGCATTTCTTTGGTAGAACTCTCCCCTTTGCCTTTCACTCTTCCATGTCCCTGCTGAAGACAGGCTCACTAAAATGCATTCTCAGACAATAAGAAGTGGATCACAGCACACTTTGTAGTTGTGAGGTTAAGATTATCCATATTTAAGTAAAATGAACTCTTGTATAGGAACATTCATTCATATGCCCTTAGAGCAATATGGGAATTTAAATAAGTATTTCATGTTAAGCTGTTGTGGTTTGTTTAAACATCCCCCCACATACAAAGTCTCACACAGTCATAGAGGTGGCTGAGTCTAGAATTTGTGATTGGTTCATTGTCTAGCACTGGGATTAGCTGTGTGAATGCTGTACCCACTCAAGGGTGGGTAACTGGCATATAACATAAGAGAGGGAAGGTAAGGCGGTGTGCTTTCTTTTTTCTTTCTTTCTTTTTTTTTAATCCTGTTCGCTCTTGTCTGTTGTGGCCACCATGAACAGTTGCCTCTTAGCCATGCCATTGTGTCTTAGAGCCAGCTGAATATGGGCTGAAACCTCCCAAAACTGTAAGCTAAATAAACATTTCCTTCCTTCCTTTGTATTATATTAAAGAATGTGAGACTTCTCACCCTTCCTATTCCTGCTTTTAGGAGAAAATGCTTTCACTCTATCCCCACTAAGTATGATGTTGGCAGTGGAGTTCATCCTAAGATGTTTTTATCAGTTTGGGGTAAGATTCGTCTGTAATATTCTCACTCGTGTTTTTGCTTGAATGGACATTTAATTTTGCCAAAAGCTTTTTCTTTATCTGTTGAGATGGTCATGATTATGCCCTTTCTTCTTTTATGTGATCATTACATTTATTGATATATGTTAAACCATCCTTATCTCCTTGGTGAAACCAACTTGGTCATGATGTATTGTACTTTTATTGAGTTTTTGCCTCTTCTTTTTCAATATTTTGTGAAGATTTTGCATCTATGTTCAGTAGGGTGGTTAGCCTGGAGATTTATTTCAGAGTACCCTTATAAGAAAGACTTTGTTGTAGGTTACAGTAAAGTTTACAAAATACTTCCCTCATGGAATTTGCTTTCTCATTAATTCAATGTCAAAATTAGAGGAACAATGTGTAAAATTTCTAAAAACATTAAATGTGATCCCATCACTGCTTAAATATAATGTGAAAAAAACACTTTTCAAAAGCAAAAATGACCAAGAACTATATGACCACAAGTTTTTATTGATTCAAACCAAAAAAGAGATAACTATAAACAGCCAATAAACAAAGAGACCATGATAAAAGAAACATAGTGAAGAACTTATACATTTAAAAATAAAACTAATTCTAAATTTCTACAGGAGATGTATTATGAAATGTAATAAAATTGTGAATCTTGACAGCATATATTATCATAAAAAATAAAAACTAGAAGTAGATTCAAAGAATGCATCTTCTTTTTGCTTTGTTTAGTAGTATACTTAAAAATGTTGACATTGTTTACCTTCTCAACTTTTGTAATAATCTTTTCCCTGACTTAAGAGTGATATTTTTGTAACTAGTATGTTAACGAGTAGTTTAAAATATATCTTAGACTTTACTAATCATTAAACTGTACTTAAGGTTTGTTTTATTTGAAAAAAATAAATGCATTTTCAAAATATTTCTTTTTAAAAAATTATTTCTTTTTCTAAATCTATCTTTTTATTCTATATTCCTCTAAAACAATGATTGCTTTTATTGACTAATGACCACTTCTGGGAGTGGCTTTTGGCAATATTTTTATTTTCTTATTCATATTTGGTTCACTTATTCCTTTGATTTAAATGTATAAGCTTTAGAAAAATAGAGAGATTTTAAATTTAAAAGTAATTTTGCAGATTTTTGTTTTGTTTCCCTCTCTTGTTTTTATTTACATACTTTTTATATCACATTTACATGAATGTTAAACTATACTAACTACCTTTAAATTCTTACCAGTATTTGTTTTATCACAAAAGAAATCAAAATATTACTAGCATTTCCCAGTACTATAACAAAAACAAAGATGAGATGGACTGAAATGATAATCACTCTATTTCCAGGTGGAGGATGGAGTTCTGGAGAATCAAGGCTGTCATTTCCAAGGCAATAAGGGATTAATAAAAGTCATGTTACTGAGCTCTGTAGAGAACAAAATGCCCTGAAATTTCAGGATGGTTGTAAAAATAATCTTTGTGCAATTAAAAATCCTTGGAATATCTACGGATGTTGTGGGTGGGGAGTGACCCTTCCTGAACAGGCAACAGAATCAACAATTCTTAAAAAAAAAAAAAGTGTTAGGAAAATTCAGATAGGTCCAATCTAAGCACCATTACTTTAATCACACCTGAAAAGGAATTGGTGACAGAATTGTCAATCATCCAACTGTAACTTACATGCCAGTTAATCTAGCTATAATCATTAGATACATTTGATGTTCAGTTCATCTTTTGTTGTTATTGTTTGATGAAAGTTTGAATTAAAGAACCACATCAAGTATTCTGGTAGATGAATTCAGTCACTATATAGGTATTAAGAACTGAAAAATTTGGCTAGCATTCTACTAATGGTCAGGATTATAGCCATAAGATATCCGTCAGTATCCTGAATACTTTATGACCTGGTGGAAATTAAATCACTTTAATCAGACAATAAAATGCAAGGTGCTTTCTATGAATCAGGCAGTCAGGGCAAAGTTACATTCAATTAAAAAATTGAAAATGATGGCACTTCCAGAGTGCTGACTTCCACAGGGTCCACTGACAGCAAATGTTCTGAGTGACATGCACTTGGGTAAATCAGATGCCTTTACTTTCATCAATTTACCTGAGCTCAGTTAAGTCTATTTGTGAGTTTAACATATTTTCCATAGGTAATTGATAAAGATCCAAGTTTCAATGTGAATTGTTGACCTGAGTTAAGAGTGTATCTCCATTTGACCTTAATTATAAAATCATCCTTAACCAGAAAAAATAAACAAATTGAACACCTATGGAAGGCCATGTGACATCAGCCTTCTCCTGTGCTTCACAAATGTTTCTTAACTTCCTAACAGCTGGTAGGTGTGGTTAGCCTCCAGTGCACCTATGTGATTTCTCAGTTTGCCCGCATTGATCACTTGACTCTCCCTACCCTCAGATCTTGTTCAGACTCAAACACCCCTTTTTCTCCTGGCATGTTTTGTATCTCTTCTTTCTTCACAACACAGTTTACACTACAAATTTTAAAGACAAAATTATTCGTCTATTTCAAGCCACAGTGATCCCATCTTACTTTCTAAAGTTTTGCAGAACTGATTTCCCTTAGAATAGATTACCTGGTACTTTGTATATCACATTCACCATTACCAGTTAACACTCCTTATGCTAACTTTCCCTAAACTTGTTTAATTTTTCAGACTTTGTCTTATATTTGCTCGTTTGCTCTTTTGTAGTATAGAACCCTCCTTTTAGTAAGCATTGAGAAGAGCAAAGCATTTTTAAAATCACTTTCTTGTCCACTATGTTCTCTTTAAGGTTTTAGTGCTTTGTTCTGTATTGGTCAAAGTCATCATGACATTCCCAGAATATCATATTCAGTACTGAGATTCAGAGAAGCAAAATAAAGCTGATCACGTGTGCTAGGCACACAGTTCTGCAGATAACATCTATTTTTGTAAGCAAAAAAGAAATTCATATTGTAGGAATCACTATGTTATGTAAGCAAATGAGGATCCATGTCATTGGCAACTGCAACTGAGAAGATGAATAAAGACAGAGAGAGAGAGAGAGAAATGGAATCCCAACCCAAGATTCTTCACATTTTGTGCTTATGTTTGATATTCCTTAAATAGATATGCTAAGCTCTCTTTACATTTCTCAACACAATGGGCCCTTTGCTGGCACTCTAGTTCTTGGAGTGGTTTATTTTGAAATACTTAGTCTGCTCCATTAGAAAAAATATATTAATGCATATAAAAATGAAAGGAGCTGTGTAAGAAGAGTGCTAGATGGTAAAAATGTACAAGAGACAAGGGTCAGTGTAAACATATGATGTGCAGGAAGATTGTACATAACTGTTTGTCTCACAACATGGGGAGACTCCCTTCTTTCCCACCCTTTTGGAGTGTGCAGTCATTTGAGAACACCCAAGATCAAATCATGCCTATCAAAGCTCCACACTGAATCATCACTTTACTGATGGCCAGGAGCCAGCACTGTCATCGTTTGGTTTTGTGCTGCTTAGGGCAGAAAATCTGATTGTTCAGCAACATGTAATCAGCTTAAAACAAATCTGGAAGATGTTACCCCAAGACAAGATGATATCCAGGCCCTGAAACTCTGAGCAGACAAAGAAATGAAGAGTTTGCTTTAAGATAAAAAGCTTTATCTGTGGCAAGAAATTTGAGACATTGGAACAGGAATCAAGTCAATAAATTTAATAATGTTTCAAGAAACTGGAATAAACAACTCAACAAGCCAAGAAGATCCATAGAGCAGTGAGAGATGCCAGGATCCAAATTTTAGAATCATAGTCTTTGACTTCAGATTCTAGATATCACTTATAATGTGTTCCTCAGAGAAGGAACACTCCAGTGACAAGTAGAGTTACATTTTTGAAGCACCAAAATAGAAGCTTTAGGAGTTTCACTGACTCACAATTTATACACAATATGACCTGTGACCTTGGGCATGTCATCTGTCTTCATTAACCTTTTTATCTTTGCATGGGAAAGTAGGGATAGCAACACTAGTTGTACAAATCTTTTTCATCCCTTTGTTTTTGTATTCTCTCCTGCTTATACCTCCTGGTAAGCTAATGTAACCAAAGAGAGATTTATAATATGACATTGGTTGGACCATAGATATCTGTAGAAAATACATTAGCAAGCGATTACTCCCTGAAATGCAAAAGTCTGATATCCTTAAGACAATACACCTTATTTCCTTTCATTTCGTAACTTTGCTTCCTTCTTTTTACATCTACAGGGGCTGGCATATGACTCCTGACTTTAGTAATTATCAAAGGCATCAGAATGGGAAAGTGTCAGAGAGATCACAGGGAGTTACAGGATTTTGGGAAAGGGATCCTATGCTCAAATCAAAGTCATTCCCAAAGGCTATCTGGAAACAATGGCTTTGAATGTGTCTTGAAAGGTGATGAAAAGTAACTGATGTTTATTGAGCACTAACAGATATTATGTCAATTGCTTTTATCTTTTTAATTTACTCATTCATCATCCTTTGAAGGAAATATTCTGATTATTCCCATTTTTCAGATAATGAATCTGGGCACAAAGAAAGGTTAAAATATTTGTCAGTACCTCAAGAGTAATGAACTGTAAATATAAACCTTCAAGATCTAAACTCACAAATCACACTTTATGACATTTCTCCATTAAATACATGTGCTATTGTCCACAAAAAGAAGGCAGCTGATTGAACTAGAACAAGTCAAATAACCACAAAAGTATGAAAATATTCATGTTCAGAGACTTAAAGTTTGTGTTGAGAATACATGAGACATTATTGGAAAGTTGGCTATGACTATGTCCAGAAATGTTATGATTTGCTGATTTACAAATGGTTGAAGAAACTTAATATCAACTGACAAAATCTCCCTTGTGAGAGAAACAAAAAAATTCTCTTATTCAATGATTTCTCTTTCATCTAGGTCATTAGGCATCTATAGTTTTAAGAAGGGGGAAACTAGAAGCAGAAAATATCTTGAGTTTTTTTTATAAATGGCATGAAAATAAGAAGCAAAACTTTAATTATTGTGTCTCTCAGCACTAAATTTCTTGTGGCATAAAATGTTGAACTCAAAAAAAGACTTGGATTAATTCCTCATTAGTAAGAGAATCATAATCTTTGACTTCAGATTCTAGATATCACTTATAATGTGTTCCTCAGAGAAGGAACACTCCTGTGACAAGTAGAATTACATTTTTGAAGCACCAAAATAGAAGCTCCTCAGATAATGCAAAATAATACTACAAGTTGAAAGGAGGATCAGAGATGAAAGCAGAGAAGGAAAAACAATTTAGACAGTTGAGTTTGTCAGAAAACAAAAGAAGATGCCCTAATCCCAGAAAATGTCCAGAGACCCACCAAGTTCTGAAATTTTTAGCCATGGTGTATGAAGATAGCTTCTCAAAACACCTAGATAGGTAGACCTAGCTGCAGTATGTTTTCAGTAAGTCAAAGTGGCAGCAGCTAATGGCTGTGTAGGAGCCAGAGCCCAGCAGGCTGTCTCCTGTGACTGAGAGGGGCCAGGAAGAATACAGGATTGCAATAGGAAGAAACCCTGCATGACTTCAGGAGCAGAGGATGCAGGGTGCGAGCTAGGTCTTCACTGCTGTCATTGTGAATGGCTACTGTCAACCCAGGTCGGACAAATGGATTCTTCTTGTCCTACCTGAACCCTTGCATCTTTTGCCCATTTGGCCTTACCACTAGTAACTCTATTTGTATACGTTTGAGTGTAGGCATGAGATACTTTATGGGAATTTAATTTTAACACCTAGTGCAGGAATGCTGAAAAAGGAAAATAAGTTTAGATATAGAAAAATTGAACTTCATGGATATCTAAATGTGTGCCTTGGTATTTCATGCCTAGTTATGTGTAAACTGTTTGGCTTAATTTTGATTTTGATTTCTGAAACGCGTAAGTCAATTGACGAGCGTTTCTGAGATCAGCTTTGGAAAAGCAGTCTACTGGAGGAGGAGAGCTGAAGCTAGAGTAGAAAGAAGAAACCAGTAAGACCAGCATGGGAGTGGTGCTAACCCTTGCAAGCATGTACTTCTTATGAATGAACGATGTAGTAATTTTACACATGTGTACGAATATTTTTTAATTAACATTCCATGTGTGTTTGTCTCTGTCATGCTCCCTGTGTATGGCGACTAAAGCACTCTTTTTTTCCCATCTGTGCACACTCCACCTCATGTATGAATTTGGTAGACAGTTATTCTAGCCCTTGCTTGGACTGGTCCTGACTGCTTTAAAACCTTCAGATGATTCATAAGTCAAGACATTCTCCCTTCAACTGTCTTTTCAACTCAGAAACAAGCATTCTTTTTCTTTCTTTTTTTTTTCTTCCCTGCTGAGGCACTTTATTTGTATGTTTTATATCCCTAGAAAAAGAATCTCAGCATTTTCTCTCCTGTGTGTTTTCAGCATGCTTCTTTGTGGTCCCTGATGCCAGCTGAGGTGATCAATACAATGAAACCAAACTGATGGGATGGGAGAAGGTTATTCTGTCATTTTTCCAGGTTTTTCAGTTGCACAACAAATGTGGGACTAATCTCACCACACTTATTTAACCGGCCTATGAGGTTCACAACAATTTTTCCAGCCCTGTGGTCATCACTGAATTCAAATTCATCAGTGTAACCATGCTTCATCACCACAGTTAGAAAACGGATAATGACTTTGGAGCACAGACCAATAAGGACCTGGTGTTTGCCTCTCTTCAGCATGGTTGAGGCTCTTGAGAAGATCAGCCAGGACACTCACAGGCACCATTACGGCAGCACGGAGAGATGGCAGAAAGAGCTTTTCTGTTTTTTAATGAACTCCTTAACTCTTTTCAGTCCTTAGGTGCCATACACCCTGTTGCTATAATTCATTTTTGCAGCACACTTCTCTAAGGTTTACCATTGTGTTTACTTTGATTATTCTCCAGAATTGAAAATCCTAGCCAAGTAGTTTGATTTGATTCCAGATTTCAAAAATAGAATAATGTTTTCCACTGATGACAATTCAACCTTATTTTAATTGCTATTTGAAATGGCTATAACTTTGTGCAACTCTAAATTTTCTTAATTAAATTTCTTTTATGTTAATATAGGTTACATACTATGCTATAGCTTTTCCATGACCTTAAAATTTTTAATGTAATCCTTAACTCCACAGATAAAGATCCATTTTCATTACACCATACATCTCAGCAGCTTTTGAATAACTATGCTTCTCTTGGAGATATCTTACTTTTGTGTTGTTTTACAGGTCTCTAAGATATATAATTCATCTAAACTCAGATTTATTTTTTCTTAAATTTTACTGGTACTTTTTAGATATGCATAATGATAATGTTCATCATCAGGAATATGTACCTATTCATGATACATCTTGTGTCTTCTTTTTTTCCCACATTTCCTTCCCCTCTCTTCTTCAACCCCTATTCTCCTTATTTAAAAAAAAATATTTCCTTTCTTTCTCTTTTCTTTTTTTGCCCTTTTTCTTCTTTTCCTCTCACCCCCACTTTATTCCCCTTCTTGTTTGAACTTTTTTTTTCCCCTTTCTCATTAGCTATTTTGGTCCTTAATGCACTTTCAGCTTCTCACACCAGAGAAATTTTGAGCTATTTAAACATGTGTGTCCAATTTATTTCAATTAAGATTATGGTCTAAAGGTACATCCATTTAGCTAGAAATGTTTCAAGCTTATCCTTCTTTATAGCAGAGTAGTATTCCATTGTGTTAAAAAAAAAAACCACATACCTGTGTTCTTTTACCATTCATCAATTGATGAGCATTTGAGCCATTTCCAAGACTTGGATATTACAGATTTTACTGCTGTAAATACAGGTGTGCATAAATCACTGTGCATTTAAATCTTTGGGAGACATACCAAGAAAGGGAAAATCTGGGTCAAATGGAACCTCCAGATTTAGTCTTTTAGGAATCTCCACACTGCTTTCCACAGTGGTTGCACCAGTCTGCACTCCCACTGGCAGTGGAGAAGTGTTCCTTTTCCCCCACAGTACTGCCAGAATTTGCTGATTTTCATGATGGCCATTCTTTCAGGAGTAAGATGGAATCTCAGTGTTGTTTTAATTTGCATCTTTTGAATGACCAATGGTTTTGAACAGTTTTTCATGTATTTTCCATTTCTACTTCTGCTGAGAAGTGGTCTTCTCATTTCAGATGTCCATTTTTAGACCGGGTCTTTAAATTTTGGGAGTATGATTGTTTTTACTTCTTTATATATTCGAGATATTAGTCCTTTGTCTGAGGAACAGCTGGAATTTTTTTTTTCACTCTGCAGGTTTTCTCTTCTGTCTATTGGTTGCTTCTTTTGTTGTGCAAAAGCTTTTTGACAACATAGGTACCAGTTGTTGATTCTTTGTGATATTTCCTGTGTGATCAAGTTATGTTCATAATGTATTTGCCTCCACATGTGTCTTCACAAATTCTATCTATTCTCTATTCCAGCAGAGTTAGTGCTTCTGTTTTAATGTTTAGATCTTTGATTCATTTTGATTTTAGTTTAGTGCATGGTGAGTGACATGGTATGAGGGACCAGTTTTTCCAGCATTATTTATTAAAAAGGCTTTCTGCCAGGGAAAGTGTTTATCTCTTTGTCAAAGATAAGAGGGACAACTAACTCTATAATTTTTTCCCACTCTGTGGGTTATCTTTTCACTTTGTCAGTGAATTTTTTTGTTGTACAAAAGCTTTGTAATAAGGTGAGATCCATTTGTTAATTCTTCATTGTATTTCTCACACAGTCTAGGTTTGCTCATAAAGTCTCTGCCTACACTTAGGACTTCAAGATTTATACCTATTTTCTGTTCCAGTAGATTTAGTGTTTCTACTTTAATATTTAGAGCTTAGATCCATTTTAATTTAGTTTTGTGAATGGTGATAGACATAAGTCTAGTTTTATACCATCTTTAGTATGTAGAAAACTAGTTTTTCCAGCAGCATTTATTAGAGACTTTCTTCCATTGAACATACTTGGCTCATTTGTCAAAGGCAATTTTGTTTAGTGTATTTGTAGTTGTGTCTGCATTTTCTCTTCTGTTCCACTGATCCGCAGGCCTGTTTTTTTTTTGTTTGTTTGCCAATTCCATGATGATTTTAGCATAATAGCTTTGTAGTATAATTTCTAGTAAGAGATCATGATGCTCCTTGAATTGTTTTTGTTGCTCAGGATTGTTTTTGCTAGTCTAGGTTTCTTCCGGTTCCAAGGAATTTTAGGAATGTTTTCTCTAGTTCTGTGAGGCACTTTGCTAATGATATTTTGGTTGGGATTGAATCACATCTGTATAACAGTTTTGGGTATAGGATCATTTTCACTATGTTCATTCTTCCTATCCAGGAGCAGGATATATCTTTCAATTTTCTGATATCTTCTTCAATCTCCTTTCTTTCAAAGTACTGTAGTTTTCAATGTATAAATCTTATGCTTCTTTTGTTAGATTGATTTCTAAGTATTTCATCTTTTTGGATGCCATTGTAAAGAGTGTGGTTTCCACTGTTTCTATGTTACTTTGCTGCTTGTGTACAGGAATACTATTGTTTTTGAGTGCTGACTTTGTGTAGCTGGTTGTCCTTTGGACAAAGGGCTTATATCTAAAATATATAAAGAATTGAAAAAAATCAAACCCCCCATCCCAGATGCAGAACAAAAAAAAATCAAACCCCCAAAATTCAAGCACCCAATCCAAAAATGGGCATCTGAGGTGAATACACACTTCTCAGATGAAAAAATACAAATGGCAAACAAATATATGAAAAAAATATTCAATATCATTAGTCATTTGAGAGAGGCAAATTAAAACAACACTGAGGTTTCATCTAAAAAAAATGGCTATCATTAAGAAAACAACCAATAACAAATGGAGGGGCTGTGAGGAAAAAGGAGCCCTTCTCCACTATTGGTAGAAGTGTAAATTGGTGCAACCACTCTGTAAATCAGTGTTGAGATTTCTTTAACTGTTACTAGAGGTCCCATTTAATACAGTTGTTCCCTTTCTGGCTATCTTCCCAGAAGAATTAAAAATATCATATGACAGCAATGTATGTGCACCTATGTTTATTGAAACACAATTGCTAGTAGCTAAGTCTTGGCAACAATGCAAATGTCCATCAACCTAGGAATAAAAATGATGTGCTTTTTAAATATATACTAGAATACTACTCAGCCATGAAAAGATAAACTTGAAACCTTTATAGGTAAATGGATGCAACTCAAGACTATACTCGTAAATGAAATAACCCAGACCCTTATATGTAAACATCAGATTTTCTCACTGAATCTGAATCTGAAAGAGTAAACAAGATCCAGAATATATAATAGGTCTTTTCAACAGGAAAGAAACTGTTCAAAAGAAAAGAAACACTGATGGAAGAATGGGGAAAGGAAGGAAAGGAGAAAAAATTTATATAAAAACAAGAGTTAAGATAGTTATACAGCTGGTTTCTCTTGGTTCATAGAGGGGAATGTTTTGTGCTAGTAATTTTCTGGACAGTGTTTCATGTCTATCTCATACTATGAACAACTACTATATCAATACATAATGTGTTGATTATTATTACTGTCCTACTAACCTGATTAAAGCTCTGTTATATTTATTTCTTACTTTTTTCTGATTAAAATGAAAAATAAAAAAATAAATAAAAGATAAGGTAATTTATTTTGCTTGCAGTTGTTTCTGCATCTTCTAAGCTTGATCCTCAGGTATGTTATCTTATCATTACCATGCTGATTTTATCACAGTAGCTTTGTAGTATGATTTCAAGTCAGGGATTGTGATGCTTCCACCCTGCTTCTTTGCCCTTTACTGCTTTTGCTTTTCTAGGTTTTGTCAGGTTCTAAATGAATTTTAGGAATATTTTCTCTAATTGTGTAAGATATGCCTTGGTGTTTTGATCAGAATTGCACTAAATATGTATAATCATTTTGAAACTATGGCAATTTTCACTATAGACTCAAATTTATTATATCTAATATATCTATACTAACAGCTAAATTTTTAATAATATTTGTTTAGCACACATTTATGGAGCACTTTCTGTGGTTTAAATTCTAAATATTTCACATATACAGAAGGTTCCTAAAGTATAATGATTGGATTTATGATACTTCAACTTTACAACAGTACAAAAATGATAGAAACATGTAGAAGTTAGACATGGTTTCCACATTTTTATTAAAAATTTATTAAATTTTTATTTAAAAATCTTATTTTTAAAATTATTATTACATCCTTCTAGAATATAAGAATAAGGATTCAATTCATTTGGGGAGTTGATATATGTGCCTATCACATGTTAATTCTTTTTGCTTCCCCTTCCATTTTCCTCCCTTTGCCCTCCCTGCATCTCCAACTAAAGCACTATCAATTTGAGTAAGTAAAATTTTAAAAATGTAGGTATTGAAAATTTAGTGCAAAGCCTCAAAATCTCATGATCAGCATTAATCTATTTCAGTGGAGTGATAGCTGATGCTCTGTCTACGAAGCACTGACAACACATTAGCAGACAATGAACCTATTTGTGAATGGGATTATTACAACACATTAAGAAGATTCTAATAGGCTTGCCAACCATCATTGTGACTAGCCCATAGGGCATATATTATTCACATCAATCCAGGGGTGTCATAGGGGCCTGGACTATGGAAAAACTGAAAGATACAAGTTTGTCTCTAGCAAATTCTCTTTCAGACCCTCTCTTTAGCAGACTCTCCTGGATGACTGAAATGACCACAGAGAATTTTACCAATCTCATTCTACCCTAAGTAAAATACGCATTAGGTAGTAGTAACTTACATTTAAATAGCACCTGTCTTCTTTCCAGTCCAGGCTTTATGACTCTCAAGGTGAACACCTGCTAATTGAAACTTGGAATTAACATAATAAAAAGTGTAAGGTGACAGGGTAGGGCAATCTTAAGGAACTTCCTACTGCCATTACATTGACCTGGACTGTATATGTTATATATTTTCCTGCATATTCTACTACAATATAGAGATTTGGGTAGTGATTAAAATGGGTAGCAATTTCTGTTATAGAAAATTTTTATGCCTTAGTTCTAATAGCAATCTTTGGAAGTAGATGATGTTAGTACTCCATTTTTGAGAGAAAACTAAAGTTGAGAGATTAAATAATTTACTCAAATTCTTGGTCCTACATCGTGACTCAAAGTAGATTTTATCATGAAATTCTCATCTGTTTGTACTAATATTTCATAATAAACATTCACAAAACTTACTGGTTTAAAACAATTTTGTCTTACTCATGGTTTAACGGGCCAGAAATCCAGGAAGGGTTTGACACAGTGATTTACCTCTGATCTATATGGTGTCAGGAGATAAGCAATGGCTGAGATCCTCTTCCAAAATGGCTTCCTCTCCATATCTGGTGCCTCTAAGCTGCATTCCTCCTAACTCATATCCATACTGATGCTCACAGTCCGTGATCGGGGATTCCTACAGCACAGAGAATTTTACAGTTTCACTTCTTCCATGAAAGTATTTTCAGATACAAGGAGCAAAACGTGACAGTCCTCTCAAAGCATATCTAAGACATGTATACCGGCATTTCTGTCTATTCTGCGGTCAAAGCATTCAAACTCCAGCTCAAACTGACAAAAAGGGAACAAAGAACTTACTGTCAGTGGGAGAAACATCAAACCACAGTGATAACCAAGCATTTCAATCACGTGTTGGCTGGAACTGGTGGTGTTTGTATTCTCTCCTGGCCTGGACATCCCAGTTTTCTCCAATCATGTGACTGAGAATTGAGGTTGGCCATTGGGTGAGAACTCAGATGAGCTGTTAACCAGAATGTTTACCCTACACAAATTTCACCATGTAAATCCTCACAGCATGATAGCAGAGAAAGGTTCTGAAGAGCTGTCATTACATAAGACCCAGACAGCTATTGTAAAGCTCTGCTTCTACCTATTGGTTAAAAAGTTCATTGAAAAGATAGCCTAAAAATGATGTGATATTTGTCAAGACAGTGATTTTTGGTGTTGGACCCAAAAGCACAAGAAAGAAAAGCAGAAATTGTGAAGAAAAGTATTTTATCAAACCAAAAATGTTTTTGCATAGTAAAGGAAACAATTAACAGTGTTTAGAGAAGATCTATATATTAGAAAAAAAAACAAAAAACAAGAATCCTTTTGGACAGAGGGCATGCAACCTGAATAATCATTTCTCAATATGAGCTGTGCACCAACAGATTTATGAACATATATTCAACATCAGTAATTATCAGGGAAATGTAAAATCAAGACAATGATGAGAAAAAGATACAAGATATTTTATACTTGATAAAAAATTACTATTAAGTAACTGAAAGATAGCAGGTATTGGCAAGGAGTGGATAAACGGGCACTGTTACACACTGTTGGTGGGCATGTAAATTACTGCAACCATTATGGAAGATGACACAGAATTTTTCTCAAAAAACTCTAAAAATTTAGTATGTAGTTCAGGAATTTTCTGTATATTAGCAAAAAATATGAACTCAGTTTGATAAAGACATAACTACACTCTCACATTTACTGCATCATATTTATAAACAGCCAAGTTATCGAATCAATATTAGTATCCATCAGCAGGTGAAAGAATAAAAACATATGCTATATATATGATTCATCTTTAGGAAAAAAGAAAATTCTGTGATTTTCAATAACATGGACAGAATTAGTGATCATGTTAATTGAAGTACATCAGACACAGAAAGACAATACATGCTATCACATACAGATGGAAATTAAAACAATAAAATTCATGAAAGCAGAGGGAAGAATTGTATTTACAGAGGATCAAGGTAGAGGAAGTCAGGAAATGAGAGTCAAAGAGTACAAAATCTTGGCTACACAGAAAGAATGTTGTAGTTGTATTTCACAAAGTGATGAACATAGTGAAATGATAGAATAGTGTACAGTTCAAAATTACTAAGAGAGTAAATTTCAAATGTTCCCACCTAAAAAAAATTAAGTGTTTGAAGTGATGGATATGTTAGGTCCTTGTAATTTGAATTAATTACTCCACTTTGTATTTATAAAACATAGCATAATATTTATATCATAAGTTTGTACAATTATACATTGTCAATGCATAATTTTATAAAAGTAGCTGCTTAGATTTATAGGCAAAATGGATAGAATTTCCCAATTTATTTGATAGATGCAAGGTATTTTCATTTGATATTCCTAGACATGCATTATATTTAATTGTTGCCTTAAATGTCCTTTGGCAATATTGCTTTTCTTTCATGTAAGAAAGGGGTATAGTTTATTGTATCCAAGCATAAATCAAGCCTCAAATTGAGAAGCCCTTAGCAGAAATAATTTTAACCATATGAAATGTTTAAAATCCAATCAGCTTTGACAAACAAAAATCAGTTTCATGTAATTCAACTTTGTATTTTAGGTTTCAATCAGCATTAAGATGTGCAGTAAAAATTTTTATATTTAATAAAAACATCATTTTATCTTAACCTTGCAAGGAAGAGGATATTTTATGCTATGTTAAGATTACCAAATCAATATTTCTAACATCTTGTTTTTTTATATTCCTTTTTCTGCATTCTTGAAACTCCCACCACCATCAGTTCTCTGAGTTCATGCAGCAAATGCTTAAATTTGGCAAAGACCTGGTCCCCAAACTTATTTCTGAGGGAAGAAATAAGGTCAATCCACTGAGTCAATAGCAAAGAAAGTGTTCTCCTCCACACCAAAATCTTTTATTTTTCTTTGTATCCTACCCAAGATTGCTCCCCACATGAAAGACCCATCTTATAATTTACTCCTAACTGGAGAGCTTTTCAATAATAGATCCCTTATGAAGCAACCCACAACTTTTAAAATGAGGGAAAGTAGCCAAACCTCAGTTCTCAGAGCTGACTACTTGTTGAGTAGGTATATTTTAGGAAGGGATTATTGTGTGTCAATAACTCCCTCATATTATTGGTTATACCATATAAAACATTCAACAAATGTAAATTAGTAACAGCAATGTGATTATGGCTACAGTTCTCTCTCCTTTGTCTTTCACTTCTTAGGCAATTTTCAATAAAGTAAATAAGTTCTCTAACTTTACAGTTCAGAATTTTTTAATACTTAATCATATATTATTCAAGACTCTGGACACTGGATACTGGCGGATAAGTTTCATTTCTCCTACATAAGGTTTTAAATCTAACATGGGAGTTTGAGACATGTACATGCTATTTGAAAAAGAACACTCTGGAAATAGCATTTCTGACTCCAGAAACTAGAAAAGATAAAAACTCTAAATGGGAGTTGGAGCAAAAGGGATTGTCTCTACCAGTAACATCCTGTGGAGTATTAATACAGGGCGCAAACTCCTAATATCTAAGTAGAAGAGCAGGGATGCTGACTAACAGTTCTGTCTTTGAGAAAGTCTGGGCTGTTCTTGGTGTTTGGGCTGAGATACAAAACAATTTCTCTATTTTCCCAAATAGTTCACCCCTCCCTAATTATAGCTCTTAGATGAATGTTTTGTTACTACCAGAAAGCAGGCAAAGCAGGAAGGAAATAATCAGGCATTTTCACTTAGAACACTGAATTTTAATACCATTTTTCCTCTTGCTAACAGACCTTTCAATTTTACTTCTTACATGTTTTAAGTATGATCAATTTTACCTTTTAAGATATTATTCTTCAACCACAAAATTACACAAAAATTGTCATAAACATCCTGGCTGAAAAGGAACAATCATATACTTTTTAAGAAAAAAATAACCCCCATGTTTATAGAAATAATAAAGCCTATGCAGTACTTCTTTTAAAGATCTTGCTCTAAACAAACTGAATTATTCATGCATAGAATTGTACAGCATTAGAACACCTGTTTTCAATCATGCATAATGTAAAATCACTCATTACCTCACAAGAGCCTCGACATCTCCAGCAATCAAATGGCATTGAAACAGCAAAACAGGTGCCTGGCAGGTGGAGCCAAGCAGATGTTTTGAGCTTGCATGCCTTTTCTTGTACAGGTGTGATAATCTTGTTTTCAAATGCATAATTGCTATTTAAATCGGTAATATTTAATTCCTATGTACTTTAATATTTATTTTTGCTTCTGCCATTGCCTGGGCTTGAGGTGGATCTGAAAGCTTTCAGGATCTGTAAGGTGGAGTGATGCCAGTGGAAGGTGCAATGTCACTGTCTCAGACAGTCATAGTAAAGAAAGCCTTGACTTTAAAATTACACAGTTCCTGGGCTAGCATATAAGGTTTCAGAAGCATGACTAACTACTGCAAAGGAAAGTGAAAGTTACTTTTCCTTGTTAGATATCATCCAACTTAATATTAGCTGTTTCTACTGTGCATACCAAGGATTGTAAATTCATTCGATGCAAATCTGTGAGTGCAAATCAGAGAGAATATCTTTCTTCAGCTGACAATACATACTTTATTGAACTTCTACAAAGACAACTTTGTGTGTATCCTCCTTGTGAAGCATCAAACTGCATTTGCTTACAAATGTTTTAGTAAAACATCTTTAAGTCTCAGCTGGAAATAGGGTTTTCACTTCGTACTAGATTTATCCAATATAAATTCAGTGAAGCGGAATAAAAAATGCAGCTTTCAACAGGGGGTGTTGCAGGCACCTTATTTCCCTGTCTGTTTATATAGTTCTTCCTTTTTCTTTTTAATAATCAACAAATTTAGTATCATCAGAAAGTGGTATATGTAAAGTTGCAGAGACAAGAATGATTTCTGAGAGCAGGTGCAGCATTCATTTTTATGGCATTCCATGCTATCCTGTTCCACGTATTCTCGTGACTCTTTTAGTCTTGGGTAAACAGTGAAACAGGCTGCTGCCGGAGTTGAGTGAGAAGTTCATTCTGCTGACAGAGTTGAGTTGAACATCTTTATATTTTAAAAAATAAAATCACCGCCATACCAGGAAGGTGAGCACTGCACCATGTTAGCAACAAAGAGCTTTGCATGTTGCATTCTATAGCTTACAGAAAATGTCCAAGTATATTTATATAAACAAATATTTTCAGACATCTAAATAGACATCTCAATATTAATCTCATGCAAGTATCTAGATGTTTTTAAGTATCCAGATATGTGGTGTCATTTATGTGGCAAACCCTTGTTTAAGATAGATTGGGCCTACACAGACGTGGTCATTACTTATGTTTGAAATGTAATGGTTTCACAAATTAAAATACTCTACATGAGTGAAGAAATAACTATATTGTAGTTATTTCACTAAAATATGGTGAGGTTTCTCTAGATGAATAGAATTATACACATATATGTATATTAATTTTTTTAAATTTACAGTAATTGATACATTATCATTAATCCCCCAAAGTACTCCTCTCTCTTGAATGAATTTATACCATCATTCTTGCCACTTTCTTAAGCAGTACTGGAAGTGCTTTGTCTTTTTTTAGTTGAACTATCATGGCTGCTTCAGTGTCCTGAATTAATTCAAAATGTTTACTTTCTCAATTATTTTGAATTTTTGGAAAAGATAGAGCTTACACAATACCAGATCCAGTGAATAAGGAAGGTAAGCATCCAGGCTAGTATTTTTACATGCCTGCCTTTCCTCTGGATACCACTCAGTAGCAGCATTCTAAGTATCTTTGACAGGCTCTTAGAAACTAACAAAAGAGGAATTTCCAAATGGTTTCAGAAAGGAGCAAGAAGTGTGGGCCGAATCTGTTTGAAATGAGAGAGAGAGGGTGACTAAAGTGGGTATGTGTCTCCTGTAACAATGTTTTTAAAAATTTAAACATGCACCATATTTCAATTACACATATATATATATATATATATATATATATAGAGAGAGAGAGAGAGAGAGAGAGAGAGAGAGAGAGAGAGAGAGAGAGAGAGAGAGAGAGAGAGAGAGAGAGAGAGAGAGAGAGAGAGAGAGAGAGAGACAGAGAGAGAGAGAGAGAGGGAGATTACATTGGCTTACAGAATCAGAGGCAGGAGAGTCCACAATAGTTGCTTGTGTGCTACAGTTCTGGAGAATCCAGACAGTTGCTCCCAACAGTTGGAAGCAACAGAAAAAGAGTTACCAAGGATGTAGCTTCAATTCATGGATGAAAACTCCCTGAAAAGTTTGTGTATGATTTTCCATTGAAAGGCTGAAAAAGCCTCTTGTCCACAGAGGATGGCAACCAACAACCCACCTTCTCAAGGACATTGGAGCTTTTTAACACATGCTAACTCCCTCCTTTCTCCTTTATTCAGCCTACCCGATAATGCTACTGATTAGACTGTGTCTTATCCACTCAATCTGTTGACAGTCATACAAGCTAATCATTTCTGGAAATGTCCCATGGATACACAGATACATTTTGCTAATCTACTAGAAATTTCTTAATCTAGTCAAATTGGCATATCATGATTAATAACACACTAACATGTTCAAATTATTTAAATTATCTGAGTGTGGTGGCTCACACCTGTAATTCCAGCACTTGGGAGGATGAGGCAGGAGGAGGATCACTATAAGTTCAGGGCCAGCCTGGGCTACAAAGAGAGCTCAAGGTCAGCCTGAACTATACAGCAAGACCCAATCTCAAAAAACCACACACACACACACACACACACACACACACATGCATACAAATTATTTAAGTCAATGTGATGGATTTTAATGTCAGAATTTCATCTATAGATTATACATTTTCACATCTTACTGATTATTTGCTATGTCAGTGATTTTCACTTTATCTTAAAATTCACCTTTATCACAAATACAATGATAATGAAATGTCAGTTGCAGTATATATTAATACATCTTTTTTGTATTTGTTATGTTTATTTAATTTTGTTATGGTTTACCTTTAAAATGTCCCTCAAAATTTGCATGTGTTCAGACTTGGCAATTTTGTCAAGTAATTTGATCATGGGATGATATACTCCTCGGGAGATTAATGTGTTGATGAGTTCATAGGTAGGTGTGTATTTAAAAGGTAGGAAAAAATTGGGAGAGGTCATAGGGGAAAAGCTTTGGAGGCTGTTCTTACAGTCTCTATTTCCTGATTACCAATGTATGAGCAGCTGCCTTCTCCTGGAAATATCTACCAAGCTTCTTCTGTCTTGGAGCCACACAGAACTTTCATACCGCAAGCTAAAATAAAACTCCTGCATTAACTTGTGGATGTCAAGTATTTGGTCACAGCAACATGAGGTCTGATCAATACAGATTTATATAATTACTTATTAACCTCTTATTGCTATAAAACATTTTAACTATTTTAACTATTAGTTGGTCATGAATTAACATATGACTCCATTTAATCACCATCATCAACATCATGCAATTGAAATTAAATCAGACAAGGAAAACTAAATCAGACCTATTAAAGACTGAGAATATGAAATCTTCACTAAATCTTAAATTCAAGTTTTATCTCATAATATTTTCCATTGAGTTGTCAGAATATCAGATCATAAAGGAATGAGGAATAGAATATATATTAGATAAAATGCTCCATAACATCATATGTGGTCAGTGATAGCATACAGATACAACAGTTGTAAACAAGATATTTCTTATGTAAAAATGTTAGAGTAGGTAGCTAATTTATGTATGTGCACATATGTAAATTCTTACTTGGCTCCCTATGATGCATCCTTGTTATTGAGAGTCTTTTTTGTTTTTCAAAGTCTATTGTACTTTATTAGCTCAATGCAAGAATTAAGAATGTTTTGTCTGAAACAATCTACACTTTTTAATATAAATACAAATAACATTCCCTATAGTTTGTAATTAGGTAGCAAGGGGAACTGGAGAAAACTAAATGTAGAAGTTAGTTAGGATTTTTAAAATCTATACAATGGTAATATAAGAGGTAAAGACATTTTTAAATTGCCTAACAGAAAAATTTATATAGGAGAAGTTAGTATATATAAAAATACAATGGATAAAATGTGTCAAGAAAGCTCTTTGTAACTGGAAATGTTAGCGAAATGGAAATTTAAGGCAATACTAAAACATCAAAAATTAATAGCTACACTGTGATTTTAATAATAGTTTATTATTATTAATTTTTGGAACTTTTGGAGTATCACTCAATTTGTATGATTTCTAAATTTGTCCTGAATTTTTAGGCTCTATATTAATTTCATCACTGTATCATCTACACTATTCCACCTAAATGTTAGGACCAGCTAATAGTATAAGAAAACAGGGGACATTAATTTCTGGAAACTGATAAATATAAAACACCAATAAATTGTTTCACTTTCAAAGAAATTAATTCTCTGGAGTCTATCAGGAGACAATAAGGATTATGATTAGCAACTCTTCCAAAATACCTAGACTTCAAGGAGTAAAAGATAAATTCCATCATCTACTGATCCCTCTCTTTAACAAATATTAAAAAATAACTGACTGTGTTTTCTTTCCTGTTAGCATTTTGAAGAAGAATCAAATGCATCCTACTTCTACTGAGGTAAATAATGGCAGGAAGAAGAAATGGCTAAATTATATTGAGATGTGTATTGATGTAATTGACATAACCAGACTTTACAAGGAAACCAAAGACAATGCCAGCTTGGATCAGGAGATCTTTCCTTGTTTAGAAAACTCTATGCACTAAATATTCAGGTGACTGTGTTCAATGGCATGCATACACCATTTAACAAAGCACTTATTACCTCTTCAAATCAATTGCACATTCTCAGCTCAAAAGAAAGCATCATACTACACAAAGAGCTCATTCTGAAGTCCAGCCATAAAATAAAGAAAGAAAAAAGAAAAGATTACTGAATAAGATTTTGCCAGCACTGAAAGTTTATCTTACATTTCATTTCCTTAAAGACATAGAAATTAAGCATATTGATGGAATACAATGTGATATTTGTATACACACGTGCATTGGATAGCACCCAGATTAGGTTAATTGTGTCCATTGCCTCAAACATTTATCATTTCTTTGCAGTGAAAACATTCAAAATCGCTTTTTCTAGTTTGTGAAATACACAATATATAGCTGCTTGTAGGTTTTCTAATGTGTAGGACAGCACGTCATAACTTCTTGCTCTTTGTACCCACTGGTCAAACTTGCTCATTTCATTCCTTTCCTTACTCTCGCCAGAATCTGAATACCACCAGTTTACTCCAAAATGCTATGAGATCAACTTTTATATACTCAGCAGGATAAGTAGTACATAGCTTTTCATGCCTAGCTTAATTTTAACAGAACTCTGCTACCAAGTAAAATGTCCTTACAAACTCCCTGGGAAAGGCAGGAGACACTTTGAAACAAAATTATTACGTATAAATAAAGAAGATACTAAGAGGCAGTATTTTATACTGTAGCATCTATAGGGCAAGTAACATCGCGGGTAGTTATTAGATAACAAAGGGGTGGCCTATTGGTCACCTTCCTAGTACTTACATAGTTACCCTTTCTTAAACATCACAGGCTTCTCTTTGCCATGGAATCTTTTTCCTTCATGGCAATTTCAACACAGGGTTGGTTTCCAACTCCTTCCCCTTGTAAATCAATGACCTTTCAAAGTCAAGATGTTTTTCTTTTGATAAAGTTTGAAGATGTGCTTCCCTAGTGTGCCTTGTATTAGTCTCTTCCTTCCTCATCCTGTATCCCCTGCTGCCTATCCCATGATCGGATTTCCCCAAATCAGTGTCAGGGTTAGGTGTTTTATCTTTCTTGGCATTGGATGACTATCAGTGAAATTACGTTGCTGGAAGTATGAATGCAATGCTGCAGTTTTTACTTTTCTCTTCCAGAGATAGGGTCATGTTCTTTTCTATATTAACTGTACAAAAATATATTGAACCACTGAATGGTACCAACATTTTACTGCCATTTTTTTCTTCTACTTCTTATCATAAGACCAGTTCTTTATGAATTTTAGATTCTATTATCCTTTTTACCTATCTGTGAGCAATAGTCACTCTACTCAGTTTCTGTGCATGTTCTATGTCACAGGACTTATGCCAGTTTTATAAACTTCAGGTCAGGATAAGTTGTCCTGAAATAGTAAACAGTTCAGAGCAAACCTGCTTCACAGCTACAAAAGATAAAATGTATTGATTAGGTTTTCCATTGGACAAATACCTGACATACACAATTTATTTAAGAAAACTGTGGTTTATTTGGCTTATGATTTCAGAGGTTTTGGTTCATAGTCTGTTGGCTCCAAGGCAGGAACATCACAGTAGATGGGTGTGATGCAATAAAACTACCTATTCTATAGTAGCTGGAAAGCAAAACACTTATGAAAACAGACAAAAAGAGGCCAGGGATTAAATATTGTTCCCCATGTCTCATCCTCATGAGCCTTCCTGACACACCCAGAAATATTCTTTAATAATCTAGGAATCCTTTCAAGCCAATCACATTGACAATCACAATTAATTGCAACACAGAAAATTTAAAAATAAACATAATACTTAAATTACATGATCTATTAAAAGGTTGTGAAGGCTTTGAGAAAAGGAAGAAAAGAAGGACTAGTTAAATGCGAATGAGACTGCAAAATATAAGTTGTATATTATGGGATTGAATAGAATGCTCCTTCTAGGTGACCTTATGAAACAAATGACTGTAGAAAAAGATCAAAATACTTAGCAAAGTGGAAATCTGGGAAGAGGGCACTCTGGGGGCAAAAACAGCTTGTGCCAATGCTCCGAGGAGAAGCAGGAATGCCAGGGCAGCCACAACAAAGTGAGGACATAGAGATAACAGAGACCAGGTATTTTGGATCAAAATTGATCATACTTTTCTGTAAAGAACACAATATTAAGTACTCAATGCTTTGTAAGAACAAAGTCCTTGCCATAGCTACTCAACTTTGCCTAGATAGTGTAAAAATAGCCAAAGCCGATGGATAAATATATGTGAATAGCCATGTTCCAATAAATTTATTTATGGACATTTAAAATTAAACTCTATAATATATTTTCACACACCTGCATTTAAAAATCAATTTTTTAAATTTTATTTTAAAGAAGGTAAAACTACATATAACAAAACAGAACAAAGCAGATCAGAAGAAAATGTAAGTGACACAGATTTCAAAGCAAGACAGCAGGAAATCAACACTGGCTACCAAAATGTCTCTTGTTTTCTTCTAAATAGTTGTCCAAATCTTTACACACAATGAATTCCTACAAAAGAAAAGAGTATTAAACTGATCAGAACAGAGTGTTGAAGGCATGATAGGCCTTCAAAACCAGACAATAGGAAAATTGAAAATGGCTGCCACAATGTCTCTGGTTCTCTTCAAATTAGCTGTCCATACCTTCATGTACATTGAAATTAAAAAACACAAAAAAGACTAAAACCATTCTGAACAAAGAATAAGAGAATTACTGGATTTCACAGCATGATGATAAGGAATCAGCAATGGATACCATAATTTCTCTTTTTCTTCAAAGTAGCTATTCATTTCACTACACATAATATAATCGATTCTCGTAAACTCTTTAAGAGAAGTTCTAGGCATGTATACCTATCCTTCCCGTATTAGCAGGAAAAAGAAAACAAGACAAATTACTTGAAAAACACGAAACAAAAAAGACTAATAAATAACAATAGCAAAGAGCCCAAAACAATGACGATATAGGCCTTCAAAACAAGGTGGTAGGAGCATAACTAGGGTTGTTATTCTACTTAATGATCTTTAGAAGTTCTTCAGATCACCCGACAGTAACATGCACAATTGTTCCAATCCTATGAATGTTAACTGTTTTGTTCCAAGAACCTATAGAATTTGTAGCACAGGCATCTTAGCTATTCTAAGTGTGTCTATATAATTTTAGATATTTTTTCTTTTCTCTTCCTTTTTCCTTTTCTTCTTTTTTCCTGAGATGTTATTTTCCCTCTTTGAGCAGATTCTTATCCTTTCACTGTATTTATTGAGGATTTTGTAACTTATGTTCTCTTAACATTTCTTACACTAGAGAGACTATATGATATTCACACATGAGTTTGATTTATTTCATTTATGAGTATGAGTATGGTCACAGGTTGCATCCATTTAAAAATATCTCAATATAATCATTCTTTATAGCTGAGTAGCATAAAAATTATTTTGATCATTTAAAAATGTAATAGCACACTTAGCTCATGAGCCATTAAAAATAGTAGAGGACCAATTTAGCATGCAAGGCACATTTTGTTGACTGTTGATGTAAGATATGCTTGGCCATTGGAAGGCTTTGTTGATAAGGAAATTGTGTTTCCACATCCAACAGTGTTATGAAATTTTCAGCAGAAAAATGCATCATAATTCTTACCAAAGATTACTTGGTCTCTGTGTTGAGGTGAGACTTTTGGAGGTAATAATTGAAGTACAATGACTTGTTAACAGACCAATAGAAAATTTCAGGCAAGAAATCAAGGAGGCTGATATCAGAGTTGCAGAAGTCAAGGCAGAAGGAAGCAGTCAGATTCTGGAGCTGTTTTGAAGTACAGACTGTTGATTTTCCTAAACAATCATATAAAGAATATCAAGTAACAAAAACAAACCTCAAGGTTTGATATTAAGCAATGAAATAAAAACATAAATAAAGGCATTTTAATCAGATTTATCTTGATTCGAATCCTAGCTCACAACTAAGGTGACAGCTACCACATTAATTAACTTTTTCCATGACTTTTTCTTTTAAAGTAGGGATGTCAATATTAACGTACAGAAACATTCAGTGTTGTAGACTATTTCCACAGTTGCACTGAAATAGGTGATATGTGTGGTTCTATGTGCTCTATACACTTGCACTTGAAACTCTACCTGTCTTCAGCATTAGTGTTTGTAATCAATATGGTCTTTTGTCTTCATTGAAAAAAGTTATAACTCATTTTCCTAAAAACTAGACAACCAACCGATAACTTATTTAACTATCAGAGCTTATCTTAAAGCTTTTTGGAGTTGAGAAATTTAAATTTTAGAAAGACAGAGTGAAAAACAATAATTAAGCAGAACATTACAGAAGTTGTCTGCTGTCCTGCAGAAATCGCTGTGATTGCAAGCACTGAGCAAGATTATTTTTAGTGACTTCAAGAGAACTTCAGTACTCCTGGAAAAACCTTCAGAATCACAGAAACATAACTTAATTCCTCAGTGGAAAGAGTGTAATTTATTTAACTTTCAATAAGAATTTGTAAAGAAACACTAAGTAGTAGGTTATTTCAATTATTTTTATTCACTTCTCAGAGCAAAATGACTATCTGCAATAGGGCCTCATTATTTCTGAGATGATCAGAGTCACAAATGTGAACATACTGCAGAAGGTAAGTAACCAGGTAGTAGAGGAAAGAAACTAACAAGCCCAATCATGATTAAGAAATGTTTCTCTGAGGGGAGGTAGTGATCAAAATAAATTTGTTTAATAATAGCAATTGTACTTCCAATGTAAGAGAACATGTACCAGAAAGAGAGTAATATGAAGTATGCAGAATTTACTTGCACAAGGAATATTATGCATTTTTATTTATTCATAATAAGAATATATTGATCTCTGCACAATATTGACAGGAAAGACATAATCTGTTGATGGAGAGAATAGCAGCAAATGCAGGTCTGTTTTGATGATATCCATAGTTTCAGCTGAGTTCTTTATTTTTTCCTTCATCTCTCAAATCCGGACCCAGGCACATTTCTCTTGCTGTCACCCTGTGCACCTAGCAATGCCTGCTGGGTAGTGACAGTATCTTTTTGATGAACAGGCCGGGGCCAGTCCCAGGCAGCTCCCCTTTCAGCATGACAGCTGCATATCCCAGGTGGTCTGACATTTGAGATGGAGGCTGTGGATAAGATTGAAGGTGTTTTAGGGGAGAAGTAGGCTGTGAATAACACCAAGACTCCATCCAGATGGAATCACTCATGAGACAACCTGAGATACTCTATTACGGTCCATATGTCTTCTAGGTCTCCAAAGGCCAGATGCCATTGATTTATAGAAACCCACTACTTACACTTTTGGCGCATCTCACAGCCGACTGCTGTAAAGGATTTATCAGAGATGCTGCTGTTTCTGGCGGTTATTGGAATTTTATAAGTTCTTTAAATAAAACAGCCTCCATAAATATCCTAGTAAACATCAGACAATAAAGTAAATATTTGGGGGCAAGATTCAGTTTATTTCCACTTAATATACATCACCTTTTTACAAGTTTCCTTTTGAGTGCAGCCTCATGGCAAAAGCTTTTACAGAAAATACCTATTTTAGGTAAATAAATACATATGTGCCTCCAAAGGAATTCAAATTACCAGATATAACTATGCTAACAGTACTGCTTAAAGACAATTTTTCCCTTGCAGATAAACCTCAGAAGAATTATTTTATTGTTTTACCAGCACAAACAGTTGTTATTAAAATATCTTATTTATAGATGGCTCTTGGAGGCACTATAGTAATATAGCAAAATATCAGTTATCCCATCACACTGGTGAATTTAATGAACCTGAAGGTGTGTGTTATTTTAGCACTTGCTGTAGCTCCTGTGAAAACCCAGTGGTGCTAAAATCTGTAAACCTGTCATTGCTTAAGTAATAACCTTGTTAAAAGCATCTTCATTTAACTTACTTTAGCTTCTGCAGGATGGAGGTTTTATTTTATCAGTGCAGAGGGTAGTTGTTTCAAATCCAAATCACTTATGGTAAATATAATTAATTGTAGTTCATTAATTTATTCTTAGTGTTATTGCTTTTATTTCAACATTCACTTTAAATTGAATATTGTCTGGAATCTAGTACCCATTTTCAATTTTTTGCCCTCTCTTAATTTCTATTGAATTTCTGTAGTTACAGGAGTAAATTTTACTCCATGCCAACAAAAACCATTCATTTTAATCTTTAATGCTCTTTTATGCGAAGTCCAACGGACTCTTCCCCCACCCCTGCTATACACAACACGGAAGGAAAAACAGTGCATTTTTGTTTATCTGCTTGGAATGGATTTGAGTTTATTCTTGTCTTTTAAAAATATGTAGAAAATTGGATATTGATGGTAGGTGTTCAGAATTAAAATTGATTTCTACAAGAGCACATATACAATTATTGAAATACCAGTAATAAAAATCTTTTCCCCCCGCCTCTCTCCCTCCTATTTGAAACTATTATTTAAAAGGAGGAGAGAGGGAGGAAGACAGAGGAGAGAGAAACAGAGAGGGGAAGAGAGAGGGAGAGAGAGAGAAAAAAATGAAAAGCTGTAATTTGTCCAATTAGAGCCTCAAAGAAAAAGAAATTTTTAAATCATCTATATAGACCAGTATCAAGGTGTGTGATAAAAGCTATATGCTGTCACTCTCTTTTAAATCTTTGGTTAATTGCAATAATGAAAACAATAAACGCTGACGCATGCTATATAACTGCATCTGGAAAAATCTTATCAAAAGTGGTGGTACCTACAGATCAATGCTGAAATTTTTAAACTACTAATAGTCTTATCAGTAGAGTGTGATTTATATCATTTGTTTCCTCAAATGATATTGATAAAAAAAGTAAAGTAGAAGTAGTATATCAAACCTTTTTGATAACGATTTGAACCTATCTGGGAGTTCTGATTTGTAATAATATTATTTTTAATTTAAGTTTTTAAAATAAAATCATGTAATTCTTTATTTAATTTATGTTAAAATCTTAGTAAATTGACTAATCAATATTATCTCTATGAAAATACTTTCAACTTACCTTGAATTCAATGCTTTAAAAATATAGTAATGATTGAGAAGATTATTGCAATCTTTAAGATATTTTTAGAAAATGTTAAGAATTGTAATCCTGGTATTGATCATGTCTTTCTACTCTTCTAACTGAAGTGTGAATTTTAAATTTGGAGGTAGATAAGGTGAAGACATTATCAAGAAATAAACCATCTTGGGTTATCCTTAATAGTATAGATAATACTAATTTTAAATGTTCTCTCTATTTCATTATATTGCTTTTAATAATGATTATAAAGTTAATAATGCTCACATGTCTTACAACATTTAAATATTCTCACAATATTTAAATATTTACTAAAAAAACTTGTTTTAAAGTTTTCATACCTGCACTTTCTGTAATTAACAAACTTTTTGTAATGTATATGCCTTCAAAACCTTAGTCTTAATGTAATTTATGCTTCTATGTCTTAAAGGAATGATGTTTTTCATCAGAATATTATTAATTTTTGTTTGGTCTGAATATTAGTATTGTTTTTAAGTAATAGCTGGTCAAAGATTATACAATTTTATCTGTCAATAACATATACTTTAAATATGCATTGAAAAGAATTTAATGAAATCTACACTTATATTAAAGATTTTTTAATTAAATGTATTGGTTGTTTGTATCTGTGAACTCTTAAGAATAAACACCTGCAGTGTTTTATTATGTAAAAAGATGGTTTAATTGCATCATATTTATCACAGACAAATCAAGCCCTATTCAGAAGATAATAATGACACAGTAATTGGTTCAGGGTGATTCAATATTGTACTCATAATCATAAATACTGCTGTCTTCCTCTTTGATACAGGGTTAACTTACTAATATAGATTGGATTTGGAGCAATGAATATTAGTGAACTCGATCTAATGTTAATGTCTAGAACCTTAGTTTGGCCATGCCATTCAGAAACAGGTGTAAAACACATGCACCACTTGAGAACACCTATATTCTAATTTATAATATAAATGTAGTCTTGGCTTTTCTTAACTAGGATTCTGAAACCAGCATTGTCAAGATACAGGGATTGAGGTGTGGTAGAAATATTTTCTTTGTTTTCCTTATAAAACTGGTTGTTAGGTGGGAGGAATATAGTTTTTACATGTGACTGAGCCAACTTACCATGGTTGATGTGACATGATGACCTGGTGGGCAAAATTATTCACATGCCAGTCATGTAATGATGGATAAGAAAATCATTCCCATTACCACACTGGGCTTGGCAGACACTTGGCGGTTAAACAGGACTATTTCTTAGCCAGTGTGGTGGCAGCCTTTCACAGACAGCCAAAGGAGGGGAGGCTCATTATAACCGAAACAATGATCCTTATTCACTCAACATGGAAACTTGCCTTACAAGAGTACGTTGGACAGCTTTGGGCTGGAACAAAATGGCATATCCCCTTTATCAATGGAACAGAAACCCAGGATCAACATGCCTTGCTTGGAATGCTGCCTGGAGGTAATAGAAATGGATATATTCAGACATTTGTCCATTTATGATAATTTATAAGTAGGGAAGGAGGGTGCTTAATTTCTAAGCACCCTGTCCCATTGGAATAAATCTGTTTTGTGGAAGTAGAGAGGGGCAGCTTTTAGGTGGCAATAAAAATTTAATTATGTGGTTATAACGCTAAAGTTGTAAAACTACAGTAGATAGTCAATTAGATATGTAGTGCTTAACTGGCAAAAGGAGAAATTTTTTCTGTTGTCTTTAAATATACATGGGATAGGAATATGTACAAGAGCTATGCATAGGACCAAAAGAATTTCATAGATATGGAAATAATGCCTCTTGGTAAGAATACAAATATAAATGTCAGGTATCATAAAAGCAATAGAAAGTCAGATGGTATCAGTGAGTCTCCAGAAGACTGATTGCATTACCAGTGTTTAGACTTTGGGATCTTGTTATTTACACAGTGAAATTTTATATCCCCCAAAAGTCATTATGTAGAAAATTAATAAAAAATTAATCAAATTTATTAGTTTTACAAAAGTTTAAGAGTTGAGTTTGTTTCACATCATTTGTCTCAATATTAATTATTAAAAGTATCTTTGAAAGTAAAAATCTTCCTATGATTTGTGCTGCTGCAACAGAATCCCATGGAATGGATAATTCAGCTCTTGGTTCCAGAGGCTGGGAAGTCCAAGGCCATGGTGTTGACATCTGGTGAGGGCCTTTGGGCTGTATCAGAACATGGCAGAGTGTGAAGATCAAGTGAGCAGATGCAAAAGAGAAAGCCCAATTGTTTGTCATGCTTTTATAAAACCCCCTCATCACTAGCACAACACTGGAATAATGATGTTAATCCATGCATAAGGAAGTGTTCCATCCTCATATGGTTGCACTATGACCAAGTTTCCAACTCAGAAATTAACCAAAGATATAGCTCAGTGGCATAAATGCCTGTCTGGCAAGTGAAAGGTTCTGAGTTTGATTCCTAGTTAAAAAAAAAAAAAAAAGACAAAGCAAAACAAAACAAAAACCTTGATACTAACACAGCAATTGGTGAGAAATATACAAATCATAGCACTAAGTTTAGAGACAACTGATCAGTTTCTGCCAAAATCAGGCAGCAAGTGAAAGTGATGAACCATGAGTTTGGGGAAAAAAGATCTAGAAACATACTATACTGGTGAGGTTTTGAACACCCCAGTGACTCACATTCAATGTAGTGGGCTGCAATTTATCTAATACTCACAACCTTCCATTTTCAGGCAAGGTACGGATGCTACAATTTTCTCAGCATAGGCATGGAGGGATGTCTTAATCCTTTGTGGGAGACTGGGGTTACTGCCAAAGGCAATGAGCCAGTTCCACAGGTGAAGAAAAAACAAGATAATTTCAGTTCCTGAATCAGCATTGCACCCAGTAACACCTGAGCAGTGAAAAATCCTGTGGTGTCTTCATTCAAGAGCCAGGAGATTCTATGTGTTTTTAAGAATCTAGTTCTTGCCAAAGTGAGAAATTGTTTATTTTAAGTATCAGTAAAAGAAAATCTGCAATCAAGTAGCAGCCAGGCCGTCACATGTTTGTCATGTGTCTATGCCCTAGTGGTTCCTGTTCTGAATCAACTGCTCAGGTGTTATATGATAACTATTGTACTGGGTACCATGTCTCTCTGAAATGCTACATGTAGTTGAGGTTCACTGGTTTAGTGACATGAATGACAGGAATCCACTGCACTTCACATCTCTCATTACACCATAATTAGGACCCCAGCTAGAAATATCAATGTATTAACTACTTGTAGCAGACCAACTTTCTCTTCTTCATTTAATCACACATTGCAAAGCATATTGAAGGAGTTTATCAATGTGTTCTTTTGTTTGTTTGTTTGTTTGTTTTTCCCTGTCTGAGAATTCATGGCCGAATAGATTAAATGGTAACAACTATAAAAGAAAATACATTATTAAAGACTAGCATGTTTATATTTGTTTTGTGCTTATTTAGTTTCTTTTTTGTGCTTATGAGCTTCACTACTGCTGCTATTGTGCTGCTAAGGCAGATCATACCTTTATTATTTGTTACTTCTAAATTTTAGAGTAACATTTTAATGTTTCGCACTCATATTCACCTTGGAAACCTGTCTTAGGACCACTTATTACTAGTGTCTGTCATGTGGGGAAACTGAGTCACCTCTCTGTGAGGCAGAGACTAATTGTAGAAAACTTATTTTAATGTTTACAATATTTATACCATGACATTTTTAAAAACTAGTTTTTAGGTGTTAAAATAACACTAGTGTTTATAGTAACTAAGGAGAACACTTCATTTTATTTATTATTTATTCAAATATTTACTTTTTCCTCAAAACATGATTACAACAAATTTCTAATTAACAACAAAATACAATTAAACTGTAATTTAGAAACCTACCTTCAAATCAAAGAAAGCAAGCATGCAATACTAAAATTTAATCTGTCCTTTGGGGCATGAGACTGCTTACAGGTCTAGTCAGCCAGCTAAATGACAGTCAGGATAGATCATGTGACTGGGGTCTAAAAACTAATTAATCTCCATAAAGCTGTAAGTGAGGTAGGTAAGATGACTTGAAATCTGATTACATTATTGCATTTAAGGGGAGAAAATGCACCATGTATTTTTCATGTTGATTTTAACCACCTGAGCCCTTAATGACATTTTGTACCTTAGAAGAAAACTCATATTTCATCTGTACTTACAATGAACTACAAAGATGCTACTTTGTTAGTATATGACTTACACATTTTGTGTAAATACTATGAAAGTGAAATATATAGGATGCCTTTGTAAAGTTTTGCAAGTTCAAGTAATTCTTGAAAAAAATATATTCATTGCAAAAAGGAAATCATAAATTCAAAGATTAAAAGAAATTGACAAATCTGATTAAAGGAAACAGTAATTTAAATATTCCCAACCTTACCATCATAAAAAGCACATGGCTAAGTAGTATATTTTGGCTATTGAACATTTATAGGCTGCATTACTTTCATGGTTAAGGACCTAATCATAATAATTCCAAAAATTGACTAAAGTATGATACATATTTTTCATATTTTGTGTTGGTTGGAATGTGCTGAAAATAATATTTCTTAGATTGTATTATGTGTGTGTGCACATGCATGGTTGAAGGAGTATGGGTTTGTGTTATGTAAAGTGAGAAAGATTGATATTTGAAATTTTATTAAGAAACACTGTTAATCATAGATTTTATAAATCATATATTGACTGCAAATTTGCATGCAAAAAGTTAAGATTTTTCTATTTGAGTAGAAATGAGAGACAGAGAACTTTTGCTGCCAGGTAATCCATCGTATATTAAACACAAACAGAACTCATTCTAGGATTTGTTTCAACAAAATAATAATTAGTATATCATAATAGTAGTGAAAATGTAAGGGGAATGGGTTATAAAAATGCAGCTTCTCTCACTGTCAATCCAAAGCATTCTATAGACAAAGAAATTTTTAACCATATTTTACATAAGCACTGTTTTCATAAGCTCAAGTATATGCATTGTTTTAGGACGACAAAAATATCATTTGTCATTTGGAGAAAAAGTCTAAATACACCTCCATTTTCTTCCATACACAAATTTTAGAGGAATCATCAGTGTGCTGCGTGTACTTTTACATTTAGAAGACAAGAACTATATTTCACTTCTTCATTTCTCTTTAATTACCTTCTGGTGGTTGTGAATGAAAACAAATAGATGTATGCCCAGAGAAATTCTCCCACCCACATTAAGAAGAGGGACTGCTGGGCTCTAGAAGCCATAATACAGGCAGAATGCTGGAAAACCACCAGATATCACGTCAGGAAGAGGAGTCGCTCCACCTTTCCTGACCTCTGCCTTCCGACCCAGCTAATCTTCTCCCTATTCCTTCCTATTATCCTCTATCTTTCCCCTGTAGATATGGAGAGTGAAAACACTTTCCCTCTCCTGACCAAGCAGTTGAACGTAACTGCTTCCTGAAATCAGTGAATATTGTAGACCTTAAAAAGAAAGCACTGTAATTACAACTTTCTGATTATAAATTATTAGATCAGTTAAAATACTATGATTATTTAGGATTAAATCTCACTGCTGTTTATATCTCCCAGATCTATACTTCCAATTATTGATGACTTAAAGCATTTTTAAATGAAACCTTAGCAACATAAAACTGATATATATACAGGGTTAAGAATAAAAGGAGGTAGAAAATGAAAACTAAGATATTCCAAAGGATTCTAAATGGACCAAAACTTTCTAAAACGATCTATGTGCAAAATATTTTAAACAAAGTTCATTTAAATTATTCCAAAGAATGTTTAGTGGGGTATGCCTGAGGTATAAGATATTACTCTTTCAAATGCTAAATTTAACCAGAATTTTGTTCTATCATATAATAATATACAAATTCCTGATCATTTCGATAAATTGTGCCAAAAATTTCTCCAGTCCTATTACTGCTTTTACATAATTGAGTAGACAAAAATTGCTCTCAAGAATAAGGGAAAAGGGCTGAAAGGAAGATACACTGGATTACTCAAAGAAAAAGCTGATATAATTCTCTACTCTGATCCTTTCTTTAAATTGTCCCTTTACTCTTGATATTATGGAATTGTTTAGCAGTTGTTTAGTTTTAGAATTCTGATATCCAAGAAAGATCAATAGGAAAACAGGAATGCTTTAGTTGCTTTAAAGGATTCCTATAAGATTTTTTTTAAAAGCAACCACTTGTATAAATGACACAAATTCTCTACTTTTTCTGTAATCTCTAGCCCAACTAACTTTGTTTTGGATGTCAAATTTGGGTTTCTTACTGCTTGTCTTTCTTATTTCACTTCCTTTCTTTCTCACAATGTATTTCCTAACACATCTGAAACTTGTATGTAAATTGACACCTAGTTTGACAACTGAGGGACAGATTTATGACCCACCAAGATTCCTAATTGGCCATTTGTATTATTTATTTATTTGCTCACGTATTTACTTATTTCTTCAATTCATTCATATACTTACTTTTGACAGAACATCAGATAAAAATCCATTTGATGACACTTTAATGAGGAAGGTGGTAGGTAAATTATCTTTAATACAAAAGCCACATCAATTATTAATCATGATTACAGAAAATATCTATTGTGACAGAATATAATTTAACTTCTAAAAACTACAAGCAGTGACAGTACAAATTTTTAAAGCTCTTCTGTGTAATAATTTTGTATAAGACAGACTACAACCTAACCTTTGAAAGAGCTAAATTACCAATCAAATATACATAACCTATTTCATTTGTTAGGGTCTTGATTTTAAACATTATTTTGGCTTTGTTTTAACAAATATACTTGGCCATAATGAAAATAAACCTGCTGACGTCTCCGAGGTCTGAGACAAGCTATAACACATTTCTGCACCACGAGGCGGGCTCATGGGATACCTACTGAGAAAATGCATGCCCACTGAGCATGCCCAGACTATTAAAATGAATTGACATGTTAATGCTGACAGGAAAAGAGCACAAGAGAGCTTGCTAAATTACTGCTCAGTCAGGCACTAGGAATTCCTGAGTGGCTAAATCTTGAGCAAGACCCACAGCAAGCACAACAACAACAAAACTTTATTGTCAAGTGCACTCTAACAAACAAACACTAACAGCATTGTCATGTTAGTAATCTACCTACCCATAAATCATATGGCTTTTAATCACACCTGCCACCTTAGCTGCTTATCCCAAGAGAAATTGTTTTCTTTCATTCACTTTCAATTATCTGGAAGCTGTTTCACATGTTTATTTATTTATCTAAAGTTCATATACAGTATGCACACACAAATTTTCTCCAGGGGTCTGGGATCAGGCAGATCATAGGAGGATGCAATGGCGCAAAGCAGCCAACAACCCAGATGCATGTACTCTGTTTAAAAACCGGCTTTGGGCCAGGATGACAAGGAAGGAGGAGGACAGAAAGTAATTAGTGTGTATACAATGATTGATTATGGCTTAACATTCAGGCATTCCACCTTTAGGCCACTCTAGGTAGACTTAAAGGCTGACATGACAGGAAGTCCACATGGTTTTTGTAAGGAAGGCAGAGAAACCTGCTTTGCTGCATGTAAGTTGTTAGTCTTCTATGGAGGTAGAATAGAATGTAAGTATATATGCGGACTCAATTTACCTATAGGTCTAATAATTGTTCAAAGTCTCAAGTATTAAGGTGAACATGAGGAAATGACTGTAGGCAAGCAGAGAGGAAGTGAAAGAAAGCTACGTGCTTCAGATGACATTACCCAGCTTCAGATGACATTACCCAGCTTCAGATGACATTACCCAATTTTGCTAACCCTTTGTGTTTTTCCAAAGAACAACTTCAGAAGATCATATCAATTTGGCAACTCAGGAATTAAGTACACTGCTGGTGATCTTTCTGCGGCTTTAGACACAAAAATCATGGTCATAAGGCAAAATAGAACAGCAACAGATATGTTGTGTAAATGCAACAGAAAAATTTCACTTCATTGCATATCAGGTTAAGTGCCTTTGATATCCTGATTGTGGTGGTAGATGGTGGCGATAGGTGTGTGTGTGTGTGTGTGTGTGTGTGTGTGTATAAAGTGCAACACATTTTATGCACATTTTGATCTATACTTGCCATGCTGTGTATTAGCTCCATCTCTAGATATGAAGTGTTTAGAACACCCATAGAAATTAAAAGGATCACATGGAGTTTGACATTTTGCAAAATGAAAGAATAATGGATTTATATATTGTATGTGGTGTTTTTCTTTTAATAAAAATGTCTGACCCTTGGGAAGCTTGTCTGGAAGTTTAGAGGACTGAATCATTTTTCTTCTTCTTTATACTCAAAAATGTAAGAATATCATTTTCTCAGTTTTATATTTGTTTTTGATATTTCAGAAAATTTGAGTTATCTTTCATGCTCATAAATCATAAACTAATCTATTTTATCCTAAAATAAGTTTATATTTTATATTGACTTAGAATCTTATATTCACGTGCTCAAATTATCATATCCTCCTGCTTCTCTACTTTCACACTTTTATGCTTAAAACTGTGACCAAAGCCTTGCCAAAAACCACAAGTATCTGGCCTTTGACCTCAAATCTGAGCAGAAAAAGTCAATATCACACTGCATGTAAAATTTTCACTTCCAACATGCCAAACTATTTGCACATAATATGTACTTAAATATTTTTGGGTGAAAAGAAAACTGAGCCATATTTCATGGACATTTTATCACTAAAATATACGTTTTAAACATTGCTGCCAGTATTTTATAATTTCACTACTCATTGTTTAAAGACTACATTCATTATTCTATCCAACAATTACTTCTTGAACACCTAATATGTGTCAAATAGGTACTGAATGACAGTATTTGAAGTGAAATGTTACTAAATTAATGCATAGATCTAGCTATACATCTGTTATCTATCTTATATCAACAAAAGTATCAACTTCAAAGTCCAACCTCATTTCAAACCTATACATGGTTTTGACATGTTCACCAAAAAATGCACACAACTTTTTATGTATCAAATAAAGACTTCTTAATGGAACTTTAATATTCCAACCTAGATGAACCCATTTGCATATGGTTGAGAAGAGAAGGCAGCCTATGGAAGAACACAGAAAACATGGAATTGTAAAAAATCCCCACAGTGACTGAAAAGGAAGAATCAGAGAGGCTGAAAGAACTTGGGAGAGTGTGAAAAGGAAAAAGACTATTTCAAGAAAGAGAATCTGATGTTGTAAAAAAAAAAAAATCAAATAATGTAATGGTGGAAAAAGTTTCCTTTTGTTTCAAAAAAGATGTTATTGTTGGTCTTGCAGATGTGGTGGAGTAGAAGCCAGAGTGTAGAAGCTACAGAAACAAATAGCAGAATATATGAAGAAACAATTAATGAAGGAAATTATAGAATTCATCAGTGAGCAAGTGGACACAGAGCTAAAATAGGAGGCTGCAGCAGGGACGTGAGGTAGAGGGAAGTTTTAGGACACCATACCACAGCTATTTCTGTCTGCCCTGGAGCTGTACAGGACTCAGATAATGCAGTGCCATAAAGTGGCAATGTTGTTATTTGCTTATTCATTCGTTTTTAAAACAGGAAAACAATTTATGTTTGTGTATTCATGGAAAGAAGCCAAAAATGAAGGACAAATTGTGAAACAGTACTTGAAAAGAATGAGATTTAGAACAAGTATGACAAAGTCCTGACCACTGGGGCCACATGAGGTTCCTCTTTTCATTGAGACAAGTGTGAGTTTGGATCAGTTCTGTATTACTTGTAGTTCTTCCAGCTTAAGTAAAGCAGCGATTGCACAGTGTGACCAAGTCACTGTTAGGCATCATGAATTTTATATTTCACAAACCAGTATTTATTTGAAATAAGAAAAAAGAAATTTTCTGTTTTCATCATTGTATTACTAGCTCCCAGTAGCTCCCCAAATATTGCCCATAGAAGGGGCCCAATAAATATTTATGCTATTTTCAGTCACTTTGTAGTAGGTTCATTTCTGAAATAGTGCTATGTTCTTGAAGAAAATATACTTGTCTGTCTAAACAATAACCAATTCGATTTTTATCACAGATTAACAGGTCCTCATTTTGCTCATGTGTCCACCTCTTCCTTGATGAGCAAGGAAAACTGCAGTTGGCTTTATCAGGTTGTGATTGTCCTACCCATCTTCTTTCCAGGGAAGTAGTTCATTGTGGACATGTGACCCAGCACCACCCAATAGAATATGAAGAGATTATCTTGGTGGATTATTTTTCTGGTGATAAAATAGTTACTTATCTTTTTTTTTTTGAAGGTAGTAGAAACACAACAGAACAAGACAGAACAAAGCCAATTGAGACAGTGCAGTTAATTTGATACAGAACTTCACAGCAGGTTACCAGAATAATAGTAATAGGTACCATAGGATATCTCATTATCTTCACAATAGTTTTCTAGTCAATTAGGTACAGCAAAATCAAACCAAAGACAGAACATTATAAAACCAATCGAAAGAGAATACTGCATAGAGTAAAGCAATTAATTATAATGAAACAAAACTGAAAACAACATTTGCTTTCAAACAGAAGATAGAGGAGACCTCCATATTTGCTATATTGTATACATTAATTCTCGCAAGAGATGCTCAGACCTCTGTCCCCAGTTGCTAATGTGGGGAAGGGTATTGGGATGTTTGATTCCAAGCCAGGCACAGGTAGGCTCACAGGAGACACTACTGGGTCTCCTCCTGGTTTAAGCTCACTTACCAAGAGAGAGAGCAAATTGCTTTTTTGTGCAGCTGCCTGGTTTCCAACACGGCCATGGCCAAATCTTGGGGGCTGATCATTGGTTCTCCTCCTAGTTACTCATATTTTTAAAGGTATTCCTTGTTGGTAATAAAATAGTTTATCAGCTTTTCATTTCATTTCCATTTTATACCAACAACTAGGTCACCCATTTAATAAGCATCAGAAGAGTCTTATAAAGAACAGATTGTATCCTGGCATGATGAAACATACCCATAATACCAGAACTCTGGGTAGGAGGTTCACAAATTTGAGACTATTTTGATCAATACAGCAAGATCCTATTTCAAAATAAAAAGCGGATGGGAATGAATCTTAGAGCAAAAACCATAGGTTCACTGTCCTGCACTACAAGGAAAAATAAAGAGGACAAATTAAGTTGCTTGGTAGAAAACAAAAGTTTGGATCACTGAACAAATTAACTTTTCATTTATTCACTTAGCTCAATTCCATATCATGCTACCAATTGCCAACAGACCTAGAGATGGCCACCATAAACTGTAAATTCAAAGTTTCACAAACACCAGGGCTGGAAAATGACATACCTACCTGTAGGTTAGAGGACAGTGAAGAGACTCACAAACAAATGTTTTCCTAACAGGAGGATTGTCTCGAGACTGGTCCTATTACAAGCTGATTCAGACTGTTGACAATATTCATGTCCATGTGGCTGTAAGATTCCTGGTAGATTGCTTCCACAAAACCAGCAGCATAAAGAGTGCTTTTGATTTAAATGACTCTTACATAATGCAATATAATCTTGAGAGTGACATCCTATCGGATCACTCATATATATATATATATATATATATATATATATATATATATATATATGGTCCATTAATTAGAAGAAAGAACTAGACCCCATCCAGTCTAGAAGAGGAGATTATCAAGCAGATAACTATACGGATATTTAGGGATCAGTTTAGTTTTTGTTGACCACAGTCTAGTCTTTGGTCAGCAACTAACTATATCTCCCACATAAAGAACAAACTCACTCCCTTTAAGTTTTCTGAGTTTCATCCCATTATAGAGCCAGCTCAATATATATATATATATATATATATATATATATATATATATATATATATATTTTTTTTTTTTTTAAACAGGTCTAGGTAAAAATCAAGTTGCTGTCAATTATCTGTCAATTACAGGCTAGTTTTTAAGGGACTATTTCTTTCCATCTATGATCCTTATACTGTGAAACTGAACACAGAAGTTATCTGACCCCAACAAGTTGAATGTAAATTAGTGGGACAGATAAAAATTAACATCAAGAGCCCCAGTCCAGGTAAAACTGAACCCAGCATATATCTCAGTAGCAGAGCACTAGTAGGCCACAGGTTCAATTCCCAGAAGTACTGAAAGTAAAAATTAAAAAGGCAAAATAGAAGATTACAAGGTTTATTGGTCCATGAAAATTCTGAAGTCCAGCTATACAAATTTTGGTTTTGTGGGAATAATTCTCTGTGAATCTAGGTTTCTTAGCTGCATTCTTGGTTCTGCTTTCTCTTTTTTTTCTTGGTAGGTAGCAGATGAGTAGATTTTTTAGGATTCCTGCCAGTAGAATAATGAGGAGTTGACAATATTTTTCATATTACCTTCTGTATCTTTTAATCCAAGCTGGTTATGCTATCATTGAAAGAATAATTTCAAATGCTTTTTCAGTGTCTGGCTTTCCCAGGGATTCACTCCATTAGACAAAAGCCAGACCCACAGGTCTTTTTGAGATAATTCCTTGTATACCTTGGCATTTTGCTAAAATGGCTAAAACATACCACAATTCATCTAGTAGAATCCTTATGCTTTGGGAGAATCCATGAGGCACACCATTAATCTCTTGAAAGGCCCTCTTGTGAGTGAATACTTGAACTTCTAATCATTTCTCATGCTTTAGTAAAAGGTTATAGTTTTTGACTGTTTCTCCAAATAATGCTTTCTTAACATCAATTATTTTCATTTTAATGTTTTGGGGTATTATGTTTTATTTTGTTTTTTTTATGTAGAGAGATTGAGAACTTTCAAAATCATCAAATCCTCCTTTTTTAAAAAACAAAAACAAACAACAGCAAAATAAACAAACAATAATCCTGAAGAATAAATAAGGTGGCACCTTCAACACTTTCTTTGAAATCAAATTAGGTAAATGTTTTACCGGTTAGTTTCAGGTGCTGTCAGCCAAATCAGTGATACAACACTTATAAATTCTACTTTCCAGAGAACTGACTGGAGGAGACCATCTCACTATACTTTCTGTCTCTTTAACAAGGATTCCTTTTCCTCCAATTACTAACATCTTGGTTCTCACCTCGTTTATAGCTTTCACTGACAATATCACTATTGGCCCGATTTCTGCTAATTATCTGTTCAAGGTTATCCTGGCCTTGTTCATCATATTCATCAAAATGCCTCATGCTTCACCTATGCCAAGCCATTGTAGGATTTTCAAGTATTAGACTTTTTTTTTTTATCCTGATGAAAAATGATCACAACGTTAGTGGCTTAAAACCACACATACTTACTACCTCATGGTTTCTGTAGGTCAGGAGGCCAGGCACATCTTATCTCTGCACAGCTCCAATCAAGATGCTCAACAGGACTGGGATTCTCATCTGAAAGCTTGACTGAGGAGGAATTTGCTTCCAAGTTCGCTTAGGTTGTTGGCAGAATTCATTTCTTGTGGCTGTAAATCTGAGAGAGATGATAGCATCTTGTTGGTTATTGAAGGAAAGTCCTTGCCAGGCCACCCCACCCCAGCTGCTTGATTTGTGACTGCTTAACTATTTCAGAGCCAACAAGGGAGAAAATCTCCAGAGCTGGTCTGAGTAATTTTTTCATGTGGCCTATCACAGGAAAAAGCGATTACCACTTTTACCTTACTCTGTAGGTCAAATTTCCCACCTACTCCTAAAGAAAGGGAATCACACACAGGTATGCAGACAGAAAGGTAAATGTTATGTGTTGAATGGTGCAGCTATCCTTCCCACACACACAAGCTATTGTCTCAATATCTGTGTTTCCCCAAAACACGAAGTTGAAACTTCACCATCAAGGTGATAATATGAGAAGTGGGGCTTTGGAGAAATAATTACTTCTGGAGAGCTTTGTGCTCTTCAAATGAGATAAATGCCTTTGTAAAAGAGACCTGAAGGAGCTGCCTTGTGGGGATAGACTGAAAGGAGAGCATCCATAAAGGAGGGAGGACAGCCCTCCACAGACTTTGAATCTGATAGTGCTTTAATATTGAGCTTCACAGCTATTTAAATAGTGAGTAATAAATTCTTGTTACTATAAATTAACCAGTTTAAAGTACTTTGTTATAATGGCCTAATTGGAGTAAAAAGATAAGAGCTTTTCAAAAGTAATTAAATGAAAATAGGGTCACGAGAGTGGGCCCTGGGCCAACGCGACTAGTGCCCTGTAAAAAAAAGATCATCAGATAGACAAGAACTGAGCAAACCATGCGAACACATGGAAAGGAAATAACCATCAACGAGCCACAGAGAGAGACTCCAGAGGAATCCAAATCTGCATAAACCTTGATCTCATACTTCCAACCTCCAAAATTCAGGGAAAATAAATTTCCTTTGTAAAAGCTATTCAGCCTGCTGTACTGTGTGGGGACATCACAGTCAATTTGGGGTCCACCCACAACTATTGGGGATGATACTGGCAGTTCTAAGACAGTATTCTAAGGAAAGTTTGATGTTCTTTGAGGATACCTAAAATGTCTCCCTGGAGGTGGTCATGAATTTATCCAACTTGATTTAAGTCAGTTTGAGAACTTTTGCTCAAGTCTTTTAATCTCTATGTACTTATTTTTTTAAACAACACAATTAGGAGTTTTGTAAAATTATCCTCAATTATTTTCTATTTCCTTGAGACAAAAAGTACAGTAGCAATGCATATGTTCTTGTTGATCACTTGCTTTTATATGTTATATTTATAAGGGAGTCATAAGATAATCCTACATTATGCAATTTGTCTTCTTTTCAATGTTGAAAAAGACTTCTGATAATTAAAAGCCAAACTTATATGTGATCTGAAAAAAGAATGTGACTATTTTCTCTAGCATTACAAAGATGTATGAGAGTCATAGTTTGTCCACTAACTGCAGTGCTCATTCTTAGTTGCATGTCTTTGAAAAAGAAAATGATATTAGATATACAGTAATAGATTGACTTTTCATGAGTTCTGTCCAAGCAGAAGAATTTTTCTGACTAATTTTAAGATTAAAAAAGATTAAACCACAAGGCTGGCATTTACTTCTGTTTTCTAAGATGAGTTTATTAGTTCTGTGCTGCCTTATTGGTGTCTGTATAAAAAAACTGACAAATTACACCATGAAAATAAACTTTTGTTCAAATCCTAGGTATTTCATTTTTTTTCTTTGAGCCTTTTCACTCACCGGTGTGGGATTTTGAACCAACGAATAATTCTTCATCCTCACACCTGTAGTCTAAAATTGCTGCCATAGTTAAAAATTTATAATTCTGCCTCCTACTGTCAAAACTCGGCCCAAAAATAAAGTACAACTCAGCTTAACCCACCATAAATAAGTATTCATTTCCTGTAGGCAGTTGTTCAAAATTTCAAGACAGCAGGAGTTTAAAATTTTCCACGTTCTTTTAATTCTCAGTTGTTACCTCTCCTGGTTCTTCTGTCTTCAGCTCCACACTGAAGGTCCCAGAGCAGAACTCATACAAATAATTAAAAGGCCTGGTTACTAAAGCTATGCCAGCCTAGCAAGAGCTGTTATGGTAACTTAAATTCTCTGATGTGCTGGTGACAGGCAAGAACTAAACTGGCAGTGTCTGTTGAATTATTCAAGCCCATAGAGGGCAGGATTCCACCTGCTTGGGATCTTCTACTGGAGTAAACTCAGATCCAGCCTTTATGAAATTAAATGGGCTGCAAGGGAACAGCCTAAGTGATGGCAGATTTTTGTGTTCAATGACCGTATGGTTTTCATTATCTTGTTCTCAATGAAGAATTCATCCAAAGAACAACCAAATGAAAGCAATGTGTAATCCGTGTCAACCCATCCTTGGATGAATGTGCCACATTTGCTCCATTATCTAGTAGTGATTGTAGAAAGGTGGGGAAATAGGAGAGGAAGGAGTTGGAAAAAGTGAAGGTAGTACAGAAAGAAGGTACAGTAGGAGAAAGAGGAAAGCAATGTGTCAGCCACTCAGCTGTCTCATTATGTAGCTTCCCACACTCACCAAAGATGTAATTCATCCTGCAGGTGCAAACATTGCTGGCTTTCTCATGCACTCCTGACGGATGGACCGGATGCATGTTTCCTTACCCCAGATGCTCTTTCAGAACACCAGCAATGAGATAGGGGATTGCGTGCACCTGAATCAGCACATTCACTGAGTCTTTCTTGTCTTATTTCTTGTGTTAAGAAACTGTGCTGTGCACAGACCAGCAAAAACTAGGCAGAGAGCTTTTATTTTCTTTTACTATGGAAAAATGGCCAATCCAAACACCCTCTTGAACAACTTCTTCATAACTACCTCTGAACTAAATATGCCATTGCTGCCCTGATTATAGTTTTTTCAGAGAACAATTAGCAGATCACATGACAATACTGAGTCCTGTATTAAAACTTATTCTTCTGATTTCTGTAAGACTTTTAAGAATTTAAGATGGATTTTTTACTACAAACTCAGGAAAAAAGGAAGATTTTTCAAGTCATTTCAATTTATTACACATTAGAAATGGCCTCAACCGGGGTCCCCTACTTCTCCAACTCATCAGCTTCTCCAGCTGATGAAGATCCCATCCGCTTCCACAATTCTGGGAGCCCAAAACAATTGACTTTTTTGGGGGTTGAAGTGCCATTGACACTTGGCAAAGTGCAGCTTCCTGGTTGAAAGAAGAAAGAAAGAACTTATGAAAAAACTCACAAGGCTTCTTAGACATCAAATGAGTCTTATGAAACCACATTTTGATGAGCTAAGTGTAAATGAATCAGAAACACATGGATTAAATTTCCCTTGAAATACACATGGGCTTGAAAATTAAGGAAAAAGTGTTTAGCCAAATGTGTTTTGGGTTTCCTTGCACTGAAAAATCTCAAAAAAGTTTAGACATTTGCTAAACCCTAATACTCTGTTGTGTTTGCTCAACCCTCCTCCAAATCAATTCAATTTCCAGGAGGCTTCCTCCATTCCCTCGTGGTTTGTCTTGTCACCTCTGCCTTGACACTTTATAGACCAAACTAAATTTCCATTAAAAAAAATAGTCTGTTGCTCATCTACTTAAAAATGAGGTAGCTATTAAAACACCCACCCAGCAAATCAGAGGCATTAAGGGGTGGAAAGCACCCATTAGGTCATGTGTTCTGTCCTGAGGGTTGGAGCTCAGCACTCGTAGCCCTCTAGTGCTTTATCCACTGCACTTTTAAATATCTCAAGTGACAGGGCTCCTAGCACCTCCCTCGGGAGAATGCTGTGCATTCTAATAGGTTTGGCCATTAGGAACGGTGCCTAAGTGTATCACAGAAGCACAGGGGGATGTCTGGGGGGGGCAGGGTTATGGATAATTAACTCTTCCACCACTCTGTCACAAGCACCTGTAGCATACTCTCAAAAAGTCTTTTAGCAAGAAACACACTTTATGCATGTTACTTTTTAATTCCAAAACTTCGGTTAATGATAAAAATTTATGCCTACTTCAAAGCAAGACAAATTTTCACAATAAATAAACTCATTCAAATAAAAGTAGATGTCATAAATTTATTATGTTGTTTGATGGTTTTACTATTCCTTTAAAGTACATAACCTTAAAAGTTTTCTGACTCTTATTCATCATGAAATGATGTTTAAATGGCATAAACTAAACTTTAAGTGTACACTATACATATATATAAATATTTCATTACATATCCTCCCCCAAACCATCTTCCTTCTGATTCCAATATCTTTTCTTTAAACGTCATCACAGCAAATGAATTTCTCCTACTCCTCGGGAATGCAACATGTTTGTGAGGATATATCCATTTGTCTTTCTAGATACAGAGTAAAATCTAGCTTTCAATATAACATGTTTTCAAAGGTCTTATGGCAGAGTTTACATTAATTTTCTCTATTTCTCATTCTACTTACAAATGAGTTATAAGGCACATAATGACTTACATGGCTGTCATACTGCTGCTACTCTGACCTTTTCAAGACGCTGCACGGTGAGCAGCTGACAGGCAGATCTCTTCCAGGCCAGTTATTGCAACGTATGAAACAACCAATGAAATGGCTGGAAGAATCAGGTAAGGGGAAATGGAGAACAGTGCCATATTTTTTTATTTCTGTTTAATCTCTGGTAGATGGAGAATGTTTTCACATTCTACCAACATTTTCACTTCTTTTAAAATAACCACTTTCCTCTTCCCACCTGTGTCATCTTCCTTCTCTGTCCTACTCATTTCACTGTTACTACAAAACGAGTCCCCTGTTGGGCATGGAGCTGAAACTCGGGTGTGTACCCCCTACTTCCAGTTTTACGATTTTGAGGAAAAACTGGAAATTCAATTAAACAAATATTTTTTGAAATTCTACATCTATTTGATTATTGACACATTTACCCACTTTTAACAGTCTACCTTGAAGATATTTTAAGGAGTATTTGAAGCTGAGAACTTCCCTTTTGATTACTACATATTTCACCTGAAGATACTGATTGTTAGCTAATAGGTCTAGGTCACTTTTGCTTCCTGGATCTTGTGACTATGAAGTCACTTGGCCCGTGTTGGTCACTTTACTATTGCTTTACTGTTACAGCTTCAGACTCATTCAACATAGTTCTCATTCTCTCTTCTTTAATCCTTGCTTGTAATTCAGTCTTTGTGGCCCACAGAATAAGCAGGTTGCTCATCTCTGAATTTCTTCTAATATTTCTGCTTCCTCCCTTGCTTAAAAGGATTAATGTTGCTCTTTAACAGTGTTTAATTTCTGGTTTTAAAAAATATATATTGCACTTTTTAATATTTAGGCAGTTTTAAATTTACGTTGTTTAACACAGGAAAAATTTTAAAAATACACATACTGTTGCCTTTTCATAGCAACCAGGTTGAATAGAGAAAAAGAAAAACAGGTTTTTTGGATGGAGGTGTTCTGCTTTTTTAAAAAAAATTGATGTTGATATTATTCAAAGCACAGTATAAGGCAATATTTTGAATCAAATTACTGAGATTTGTATTCTGCCCTGGATTTGTTAAGTTTCTGAGTAAGGAGATATATATTTTAACAGCTATAAAATGTTTTGATTAGGTCTCATCTTCAAAAAGAAATAACAGGCTCAGCTCCTCGTGTAGAGTTAAATTTGAGACTATGGTAACATACGATGCATACTGCCATGTTATGGCCATTAGCTTGTTTTCTTCATTGTTGGCAAAAGTGAAACCAGATTCAGCATTGCAAACAGCAAGATGCTTCGGCTTTTAGTCAGGTCTAAAAATCTGTCAGCTGGTGCTGATGGCAAAGCCGTGCTCAACTAGTTCAAATGTGCGGGTTTACTTTTCTATGTCTTATATAATACATTCTTTAAATAAAACTCATTATGTAGTTCTTGTAAAGCACGTCAGATAAGTTATTGATTGAGAGAAAACTCAGACTCAAGATTTGTTTCTTTAAAGTGCTTTTATTCTATTTTACTAATAAAAGTTATTTCAAAAGAAGATATTAATAAATCCTTGAAAGCCAACATTTTCTATGCTATGATCATTCAATAGACACTGAGAAGAAAGAAAATATTTATAAAGCATTTTGGGATGAGTAATTCACAAGGAAATAATTATAAATACAAGTTGAACAAATTGGCAATTGTTTGCATTTCGAATTAGAAATCACATGGAATGAAACGTTCTGATTTGCTTTATGATCATTTCACAGAAAGCTGTTCCTACCTACATGAGACTCACATGGAGGTCTAGCTGATACAATATTAGCCTGACAGTCTGGATTTCATAAATGCTCTCCTGGCTCTATCAGCACTCGCTGTGTGGCCTGGTAGAACGTACTCTGGATTCTCTGTATTTCAGTTTCCTCATCAGTACAGCTGGGAATAAAAAGCATGAAAAAGAATACTGAAGGTATTAATGGTCAAGCATGCTAGCAATTAATTAAAACCAAACTATGTTTTTCACAACAAAATTGTTCTCTAAAGCCACCAGTTCTCTAATGCATTTGGATTTGTGAAGACTTAACTTTATGTAGAATTTTTAGGCAATTATGAGGTTCTTGTACATCTACTTATGGGAAAAAGAAATTCAGCAGAGGAGACAACAGGACTGATGCTCAACCTCCATAGATATCAGAACAACTAGATGATACCTTGTTTATAGAAGTGCTCAGTAAATATCACTTAATATGGTCCTATGATGTTGAGTCCAGATTAGACACAGACACTTTCCCTGGTTGTTATCTCCTTGATTGACACTGTCAGCACTATCTGCTTGTGCTATGCTATGTGTAACATCAGAGAGGAAACGGTAAGGATTTCATGTATCCTCTCAATGGTCATACTCTAAAGCCAAAAATACTCAAATTTAATCCTTACCCGTATTCTCAGCCAATGGAATGAAGAGCAGCAAGTAGCTAGGAAGGACGTTAAGTAGAGTCACACCAACCCTAAGACAATTCGAAATTTAGCATTTCCCCCTACAACCAATTGAACTAATATTAAAGAGTATTATATGGAAACATGAGTATTATCAATGCAACTTGTGATCATTCTTTTGACATATGTATTTTTTAGTGGATCTATGCACAGGCAGTAATGGCAATAACTTAAGCAGGAGACTCATATTCCCAGGTCTGCAGACTCAAACTCACACTTCTTGTCCATACTTCTTAAAAGTATTGGCCTAGATGTTTTATTTTTGAACAACAGATTAGTGTTAATGATGGTATAAGTCAGAATTGTTGGTCAGATTCCAGCTGTTAGTCTTACAGCCATTTAGCGACTGGGATTAAAGAGTAGTGTAAATATTCTTTTATGGGAGTTTTATTTTTTGTTCAATTTTATAAATCTAAAAATAAATACTCATTTTATTACCTGGTTACTTTCTTCCTTTTTCAATATATATAAAAAATTATTTTAAAATACTTTAATGACTAGAATTGAACTTTTACTTCACAAGAACAATGAATCTTTGCACAAATCATTAGCTGACATTTACTGTCCTGTATTGTAACTGTATCGTTAGTACTAAACACATAAAAAGACAGAATTTTTGTGATTGAACAGATGATGAATAAGAATTTATTAAATAAGGAACATGAATAAACTTTTTTTCATTGTCCCTCAATAAACTGATTTTAGAAACATTTGAGCCTTCGAATGATTACTTTTAATTAAAAGTATACAATATATTCTAAAATGGTATTAACACTCAAAATTTTATATTGAGCTATCAGAAATCACTAGAAAAATTTTAATAAAGCATTGAAAAATGAAGTATCAAAATATATTTGGAGCTTTTTAGAAAAATAACACAATGGAATACAAATTTTGCAAATAAAAAATTAAAATGTATTCTTGCAATAGTGATGGGGAAATTGAGAAAGCAAAATTTGGAGAAATCAAGCAGTATGTAATATTTAACTCCTAAATTCTAAAATTGCGCATTAGCAGACTTTGTTTTGCAAGAAAAAATTTTGAAATTTCTTGTTTCTATTGAAAATATATATATATATAGTAGACTATAATTAAAAATTACACAAAAATTGTAATTTTATAGATCTAAATAAGGCAAATAATTTATAATAATAGTGAATATTTTAAAATTAATGCTATATAAAAATATGTGTTATGTAATGACAAAAGGAATAAAAATGAATGAAGAAAATAGAACCAATGAAAAGATTTAGAAGGGATTGTGTGCATATCTTTCTTAAATTTTTCACTTTTGTAATTTTCTGTATGTTTTTAATGAGGTTAGTAGAACATCTAAAATTAGATATGTATAATATATTTGTATGGAATGAAGTTGGGATAGAACATTTGAGGTGGATGACACCTAATTATTTAAGTTAATGATATTTTTAGCACTGCATCCTGTTACTCCTCGGAATATCCAATTTATTCTTTCCTGATTTGGGGTACATGTCTTTACATACGAATTAAATAAAATTAGAATAGAAGATATCTTTTCTTTAGTAAGCTTAGCAGATAATCCAGGAGTCATCAAGAGATCATTTTCTCTTCTAAAATATTTTCATCCAGGTCTGGAATGTAGCTAATGGTACAGTGCTTGCTAGAATTCACACTGCCTTGGGTTTGACTCCCAGCACTCAAAAATAAATAAATAAATAAATAAAAAGAATTTTAGTAAGAGTCCATTGGAGACATCAATACATTCAAATTAACCATAAAAAAAGAGCTTGCAAAAACTTGGCAGGTAACTCCATGAAGTAAAAAACAGAAAGCCTAGTGGTGATGTTTGCAATATTCTATAAACATTGAATTGTACACCTAAAATGAGTGAATTTTATGACATGTAAATTAAAACTTGATAAATAATATATACTATGGACTCAAACCACTAACACAACAAAAGAAACAAAGTGAGCTGGTTAAGATTTACGAAAACATACAAAATATTTTCTGCATTGCTCTATAATGTTCAATAAACAATAACAATTTTATTTTATTTTAATATGCATGAATATTTATTATTTTATCCCTCAGAAAAAAAATTAAATAATCTTTGAATTAGCATATGTTTCTATAAGGAAACTTGTTGCAACTAATAAATAAACTTTTCACCATATTATATAAACTTTAGTGCTCTTATCACCCCTTCTCACTCTTAAAATGTCCTGTTTTTGATAAGTTGCATGGTTACACTGTTCATGGCACCTCCTGCTGAGTACTGCTCTGAAAATTTCACAGGCAACTTTATGAGGAAGGTTGTGATGGGAGTGGAAGTTCAGAAATGGAGTGAATTTCCTGAGTTACACAGGTACCGGGTGATGGCCCCAAGATCGCTACCCAGGAAGTTTGGCAGAAGAGCTATGTTGGCAGCCATCCTCTTGAGCTCTGGGTTTGGGGCATGTGCCTGAAGTTCTGTATTTCCCCTGTTTTCCTCTGCTGGTGGATATTTTCCTCGCAGTGATTTGTTTTCCCATAGTTTCTCCAGGCTGCTTTGGTTTAAAATGTACCAGAAATCCCCATAATTACAGCCATATTACACTTCTGACTTCCTCCCTGCCTGCATATAAACATTTGGAGAAAGTTAAGAGCCAATGCAATGAAGCAAATGTACGTAAAAAGAACAACCTGAGCCATTATAGTTGCTTCTGAGAACCAGGTGATACACATATAATGTAGAGTAAGTGCAGTGCTGACTCAGATAAACACTCCTACCTTAAAATTACATCCCTACACAAGTTCGTTACCAAACACTCCCACGTGAAATGTCATAAAGGAAAGTTGATACCTTAACAAGAAGCACTTTTAAATGCTCATGTGGTTCTTCCCAGTTAAGAAAATACTACTTTTCATTCCTCTAGTAAATAAATGGAAAAACAGGTAGGATTTATTCCTATCTCTTCAGATTCAAAGGCTAGAGTGCACGCAAGGTTGTATTTCCCAGTGTCCCACTTTCACTCCTCAACTACCCTTGAATAAGTTCTTGCTTTTTCTCTCTGCGACATAACTCTTCTGGTGATCTCACCCAGGTCTATGTTCACCCTTTTCAAAACGTATATGGCTCAGTCTCGGGCCGTATCTTTGGTCTCATGATGGTGGTGGCCGTTATCTTTCTTCTCCTCCTCTTTCTCCTATCCATATTAACTTCTCCTTAAAGATCTGATTATGATTAAGAGACCTTCCTGATAGTCTCTTTAAATGTGCATAATTCAGTGTTGGATTCTAATAACATATTTTGGCTATATTATATAATATTCAGTTTATACATGTACATTATTTAAAAATATGTTTTTATACCATTTTAACTTCATGTTGTTCTTATTCTCACCCTTGTAACTTGATAATTTTTATGGAAAGGAATAATGTCCTAGATTTATCTACTTTTCAAATTGTTCCTCATATGGTTGATAGATTCTTGTATATAATGAAGAGTACACTTTGTCTCTGAGGAAAATACCTGACATCTACAATTTAAAGGAGGAGAGTTTTAAGAGTTACAGTCCATAGTCCTCTGATTGTAGGACAGAATCAGCATGGCAGAAGGGCAAAGGAGAGGCAAAGTTGCTTTAAGTCATGGCAGCCAAAAAGCAGAGAGAGGAGGAGCCTTGCAGATCATGTCCACAATGACCCACCTCTCCTGCCCAGGCTCCACCTTCCACAGCACACCTGCCACTCAGCACCGAGATGATTCCAACACTGAGTACAGTGCCCCATTATCCAGGTATCTTCACAAAGCCCCTTGTGAGTGCAGGAGGCTTTGGTGAGATACTTTTCTTCTAAATTATAACTGGTATACATAGAGGGGCTTTTTCTTCTGAGTGTTTCAAGGCACTCCTTTGTAAAGCAAATGACTCAGTACTGAGATACTTTTGATTCCTAATTATTTGCACTCTGGAATATGGAATATGAAATGGGTTCTTCTCATACTGAAAAGCCCTATCCCGAGTCTTGACTTCCACCAGGCCTAATGCCTGTCAACTTGCTAACCCAATTCCACTGACACATAGTTAGCTGATAACACTCCACCTTCTTGCAGTTGCAGCAATCACTGTCCAATATGTGGATTTTTTTTATTTAGAGAAAAAAAGCAAAACAGAAAAAAGGGTAGAAATAATACAGAATTTTTAAAAAATCAGTAAGAAACCACAAGTTGATAAATTACATATTGTTATCTTAGAAGTAGTTGTTCAAATTACAAAATCAAAGCATAAAAGTAGACAATCAAACATTGACAATACAAACCATTCTGTTTGATGAACTAACAAAAACTTAGTAGCATGGTTATCTATCTTGTGCATTGAAACATACATACAGTTATATCCTTTAAAGTACTTTCTTTCCTTTTCATTATTACAAGATCTACTATACATTTTGGATCTTATAAAATAATAATAAAAAGCTGAAAGAATAACAAGATCCAATTTGTTGATTTTAAAGGAAGGAAACTAGATCACATTTCTCTAAAGAACATCAAAACAGCAGACACACTGCAACATCTATGTCATATCTCACCTGTCATACAGCCATTTAACATTTCTTAAATTTTGTTTAATGCCCTATCACATTGAATTATTTGAAGGACTGAGTGAATGTATAGTAAGTAAAAGCAAAGGGAGAAAAACAAAAATATTCCCAAATTTCTGGGACTTGTAGGCTGTGAAACCATCTTTCATTTAATATTGTCTTATTTTTTCCTTTTCTTCTCATCCTCCTCCTTCCACATAATTAAATTTAGGGCAAATATTCATATGTACATATAATCTACTCTGGCTGTTAATACATGGCTTTAAAAATAAATATACAGCCGGGGGATTTAGCTCAGTGGCATAAGTGCTTGCCTGGCAAGTGTAAGGTCACAAATTCTATACCCCAGTACAAAAAAAATTTACACACACACACACACATATATATATATATATATATATATATATATATATATATATACAAATTCTGTTCAAAGAAAGATATTCATGAAATAACAATGGTAGTAATGTATGCTTTACTTTGTTTAAACCTGGATACATCAGGTTAAATATCTTAACAATTATTATTATTCAGCTGTTTTAATATAAGATAGTAAATTATTTTGATCAAATATCAGCATAATACATACAGAAAGAAAATAAAATTCTCATTTCTTCAGGCCAGAACCTAATTTCTATAAATGAAATCAGGACTTATCACGGAGATGTGACCATTTGAACATATCTATTAATATGTTACTCTAATAATTATGTTTTAAGATTCAAAATTTGATTTAAAAAACAAAAAAAGAATTAAAATGTGATATTTTATTCTAACAAAACTTGTATTACTTTCCATAATTCCCATCATTTGTTACATAAAAACACATACTATTAAACACTTATACAAATATCTTTGCCGTACTCAATATTTTACATAAACCACATTGTGACCTATGTGATATTTGTTACTTAAGTGAAACAAACATGTGATTTATCTTGCTTGAATGAAGTTTCTACTCTTATTCTCAACACTGATTTTGTGTATACTATACCAATTGCATCTAGAAATTTATTTAAGAGAACAAAGACTGAAAAACAAGAGGGAAAGATCTTATTTTGTAGTAAGTTTATGTGTGGATTTTTGATCTTCTGTTTGCAGTCAAGTCAAACTTTTTTGTTGCAGGGAAAAACACTTTTATTTAAATATAAAAAGTGTAGTCTAGTAAGGTAGCTTATTTCAATTTGATTAATGGTACATTATTATAAGACAGGTAAAAATTCAGCAAATTTGCATTGAATATGTTTTCTGAATGTCGTTATGATTATATTTCCAGTATAGTCATTTTTAGCTTTTTTATTTCTAACATAAGCACCACTTGAAGTCTTTCAGGAGTGAACACCCTGGAAAAATGAACACCTCCTAGCCTTCTCTGATAATATATACACTCCAGGGGAGGAAGGGGTTGAGTTGGTTTACTTAGGATGATCAGGAAGTAAAAGAATTTATTTCAAGTTATTTAGTGTGGCACAGAATATTTACACATTGAGTAATCTGTAAAGCCATGAATGTTTAGCTTGGCATTTGATTTTAGAAGGAAGCAACTTTCAAAGTATTTGTAACTTCATTAATATAAATTAATTAGTAAACTTAATGGAAAAACAAATATAATACTTAGTAAATATGATACTTGGTAAAAGGGAATGTGAAGACCAAGAAAAAAGTGTCACATTTTCATAATGCCATATACTTGTGGGATCCTAAGTAAGTGCCATTTTAATTGTTTCACACCAAGATAAATCTAGAAATACAGTTCACCCATATTGAGCTTACCACCAACAAGGAAACTTGGTAAAATCTGGGCAGCAAAACTGAGGCTTACACACAACCAAGACAAGAAATGGGAATCAATACACATAGTGAAGAAAGAACTATAGAATTCTGTGATCCAGCATGACTGCTCATCTTTAACGTTTCCTACATCTACAAAGCATGAAATCTGTGACCAACTCTACAAATCACCCAGAGGGATAGTTCCCAAATATCAATCCTGGGATCACTATTAGCCTAAACTTACAATAGTTGCTTTGTGGAAAAGAAGAGAAAATAGAACCAAAAACTCACATTTCTAAAACATGATTGCAAAGATTCTGGCTCTGTGGATGTTACAGAGGTGGGACAGGGATAACTGTTCTGTGTTATTTTGACTGTGTTGTTATTGAAAGACCTATTACAACAGAGAGAGGCTCCTAGGTAATGCCTTCTAAGATATCTGTTCTCAATTTTTATAACTGTATTAAAATCACCAGTAGGGACTTTAACTGCAGATTGCTTGAGAATTTATGTTGTTATCAAGTTACCAAGTGATGCTGATATTTTAGTCCAGAAACTATAATTTAGAAACTCCTGCAAGCTCAAATCTTCATAAATTTAAAAAAAAATAATTTGAACCATGTGACAGAAGACAAGGATAGGAATGGGAGAAGTCTGTGGATTCGTGAGTGCATGCCCAACCTAAAAGAAAAGATAATTTAATTTCTTTTTAAATATTCTACCTTCTAGTTAAAATTTTTGTTAGGGAAACTTCAGTCTAACTCACTAAATGTGTGATTTCTAATTCTGTGGACTTAAACAGGACTTTCTAACAATGCTGGAGACATCATTCATTCATTCATTCATTCATTCATTCAACAAATATTTAATGTGAAAAGTACTAATACCAGATATGCTTCTTGGTATATGAAATAAATGAGTGAGTAAAAATTTTAAAATAAAAACAACCTTTACCTCAGAAACCAATTGACACTCATCTATTTATTTAATTTACTTAGAATTAAAGTAAGAATGAGCATAAAGTCTGCCTTACATGCTAGTTAGAACTCTGAAGATTGAAGTTACTGAATATCAAACAAAAATTCTAAATTTCATAGTCTTTATATAAAATATTTATATCATCTATTAGGATAAATAGCTTGTTTGAAAATTCTGAAGTACAAATATAAAGCCTGTAGTGGCTTCTAAAGTGGACTTTTAAGAGGTTTGTTTTTTAAAGGAAAATGTGCTTTTTCTGAATACTTACAGAATGTATAAAGCAAAAAATGGATAAGTTTCTTAAAAGAGGAAACAGGTGCTCTCTGTTTTAGTCTTGTTTGTCATGTGTACAGCTAGTACGTATTTATCATGTTTCCCAGCATCCGAAGCACCCTCTATGCCTTTTGATGAATCACTACTCCACTCAGTTTCCTGCATTTCCTTTAGCTATCAGTCCCTCCAAATTGTCAGCAACCGTAATTTCATTCATTCCTTCCCAGTTTTGTCCATTACACTCTAAATACCTTTGAATCTTTCCTGGCTTTTCTGAGTGTATTTCCTGACAAGCAATATGTTTGATATATGAGTACATTGTGCTAATTCTCCCAGCAAATCACTAAGGTAGCAAATTCTTTCATATTTTAAATATCAAAAAAGAAGTGAAGAACAGAAAAATAAACTTGTTTAGCTCATAGAGTAACCCTAAAGCCAGAATTTTATACCAGATTCATCTAACTTCAATGCCTATACTCTTTTTTCCAGTTTATCTTATCAATGCTTCTGAAACATGGCTCTTTTCCTTCTTAAACATGTAGTACAACTCTAATCCCCTTGGGGTGAATGTTATTCAATGTACCAGCCTTTCTTAAAACATTTTAAAAGTATGCATTCTCATTTTTCACAGTTTTCTTTAAACATTATAGTTCATACTGTCTTTATTTGTCTCCATGCTTTGCGAATAGATGGAAGTGGGGCCCACAGGGCGGCCTACACTCTTCAAATGTTTTGTGTATAGCACCGAGTGCGGTGGTACCATTATTTCTTTTATTCTAGCACAACACGATTAATGCAGCCCGAGGGCCCATCAGCCTTTTTGGCAGTCACATTACTGTTGGCCTCTACTGAGCTTATTGTCAACTAAATGCCTACGTCTCTTTTCACACATGCTGCTGTTAAGTCATTTCACCCCCAGTCCTATCTTTGTGCACTTTGTTTGTGAACCTAGGTGTAGTACCTAACAGTCGTTCCTATTCCATGTAAGAGTCAGACAATTATTTCAGTCTTTCAAGATTTTTTTTAATGTCTCTCTGCATCTGAGTAAAGTAGGGAACATTGTGCTTCTGTCATTTGCTTTATTCCCCCTCATTTACATTTTAAAGCTTATGCTTTCATCCAAATCTAGCCACATCTTTTTTTGTCCATATTGAATTTTTTGACAAATCTCTTAACTGAATATCACTTGCAGAAAACCACAGGAAATTTCTGTGCAGGATGAAGAAACTAGCTTCCAGGAAGATGGAGCTGTTAGGCTATAGACCAAGCTGTGTTTCTCAGTATCATATACCAGTAAATCTTACACATCTGTACGGATCTTGTTATGTTCATGCATAGGATTAGACTAACTGGATGCTCAGGTAAGCAAAAAGTTATGAGTAGCTTACAGCAACTTAACGATAGCTAGACTATTCCCTGAAAATAAATCGCTCATCCACATTCAATCCCAGGAACAATAAAAGGCTATGAAATTATGATAGAATAAGAGGGGATAGACACTGTGCAATATTTTTCTCACCAAAAAAGTTATTACCTGCTTGAAATTATGTAAATATTATATCTGAATGCACTGAAAACTTTTATATGAGGTCAGGGATGAAAAACATTTAAAAATAAACCAAACTTTCTTCTTTTCTTTATCCCTTGCCCTTATTGAGTTCATTTTATCAAACCTTAGACAAATACTTTGACCTAAAAACATTAAAGAAAGACAAGAATGTTCCATGCCAGACAGTTTTTATCTTCTTCCTCTAATAGCTTCCAAGAAACTAAAAAGGGAAAAGTGGAGAGAGGAGGCAGATAATCAGAGTTGATTGTAAATCTGGAAAAGTCTCAACTATGCATTGAGATTCACAAAAATGAAAGATGAGAGATCGCAAAAGAGGAAATGAATAACCATTTTCCTAGTGCCAGTGTTCTGCTACCCGTTCTTCCAGCTGTGGCTGATGTTTCAGTTTTGTCCTTCAGATCTGAGGTAGAGGCACATGCAGATATCTCAGCTGCATGCTTTCTGGTGCTGTTGTTTGCCTTTCTTTAGAATGTCCTAAAGATAGCATTCTTAGTAAACATACTGTCAGGCTGAGAAAATTTCATAGCGGGGATGGAACCTTCTCTCTGGTAGGAAAGGCTATTCCACCTGCAAAGTGTAAGACATTGGAAATTTTTTTTTAAAAAAATAATTTTTGGTAGCATCAGAAAGCAAAAATAAGTGCCCGATTCAGATGGTGAGGTATTTTTTAACTCTGTAGAAGACTTTCCATAGTGGTCCGATGGTTGCCTTCTTCAAAGCATGTTCTTGTGCCCTAGCACAGTGCACGACACATACGAGGCATGCCATAAATATTTGTTGACTGAATCTGTTGACTACTTGTTAGTGATCTATCCTGAGCTATCTAGGATCAACTGGCTCTTTTGATACACATAATAGTCAGCAAACATCAATCTGCAAACATGTGTTTATCAGCTGTTGTGGCTATTGCTGAATTAGAAACCACAATTTATAAAACTAGTTTAGTAACCCAACACCTTTTAATGTGAAATGAGAAAAGTAAATTGAAAACTATAGAGAAATAGGGTGCAATATAGGTACTTGGAGTGGAGGACCAGCACCCATAGCCTCCAACCTAATGCATATTTCTCATCCTAATACATGTTCTCTCCTGCCGCTTTTCCAAGCAAACACTGCATGAAGTAGAACAAAGGGGAGAACTTGGTAAAGGCAACACCAGTAAACGAAGATGGATCTTATGCAAAGGCTGTGGATTAAATAAAATTTTGTACTTAAAGTTCTCCGGGGGAAAACAAGAGCTTCTATAATCTCTCTTGCTAACTTCTTCCACATCTAAAAACAATATTCAGAACATTCCTGCTACAATCTTAAGCCCATTTTCCATTGCTAATGAGGCATTCTATATTATACTACTAAGGAGTTGGTGTTGGAAAATAAATGTGTCTATGAAGTAACCACATTTTAAAAAAATTGAAATAAAAATAATTAAATGAAGCCAGCTGCTTTAAGCAACCATTTCATCACATGGTAAGAAAAGTATTCAAAAGCTGTCCAAAATCTGTTCCCCTCTGTTACTTCTTACCGCATTGCTTCACCACAATGAGCCCTATCGGTTATTGAATCCATTGTCTAGCTGTGTTTCCTGGTTCTTTGGCCAGTCCTGAGCCTTTTCTATGAACTGAACCATCCTCATTTATTCCTTTGTACTTCTCTGGTTTTGCCTTGTTCATATCATATAAGCAAACAAAGCCAAATCTTGGCAATAAAAATACATATATTTCCCTTCTCACTAGTCACATTGAAGAGTCAATGTCAGCAAGAGGAACAAGTGTCTCATGTGCAGATTCTCAGTACACACGGTGTTATATTGTTGCTGAAAAATTAGAAGTATCACTTCTGATCCATTTTATGCATATATATTAATTCTTTAAAAGGTGGTAGGATGCAGCAAAAACAAAGCAAAAACATGTACCTTTCTGGGGGAGGTAATCTTATCTCTGCTATCCAGAATCACATCATACTGTGTGTATTAGCAGACTACCCAATAACTCACAGAATTATGAGCTAGATATTTTCCTGATTCACTTCAGAAGTGACTTTAGTTTGTTACCTAACTTCTGTTTTCTCTATATTTTGTTCAAATGGCTCATAGTTGTTCTTATATCATATGAAGTGTGTGAAGCTGGAATAATAACAGTATTGTCCTATATTCCAAAATACTAATCTAGCAACATACTAAAACAAGAGTAAACATAATTATACTGAATTTTTTGCCTTCAATTCTTAGCATATAAGAGAGTCCATGCTGGAAAAAAGTAACAAAGAATATATTTTCATATAATATATACACACATTGTTTGTGAAAAGAGCAACAATTGCTAATACTAAATATTATGGGTAGTTGCCACACATTTCTGGAAGTTATTTTTAAAAACTAAGTTTTTCAATGTGCCAATGTTATTATTGCATATATGTGTGATTATATGTGCTGGACATCTTTCTAAGAAGATAAATGAGAATAGTAAGAATTTTTGATAACACAAATCTAATCTAGATATCCTGAACCAAATTTTCTCACACCATTAGTAAACACATTTTACACACACAAAAATAAAAATTTCCACAGCAAGTAAGTTTATTGTAATATATGAAATATATACTGATATTTTCAAGTCTGTTCTATGTTGCTCTTTAAACAATTTTGGACAAATTGCACTAAATTAGTTTGACCACTCACTAAATTTCATAAAACTCTTACCTTTTGGCAAACACTACATGAGGGAACTTTATGTTTTTACAAACTCCATAGTGATAAGCAAATAGTCTCTTAGTATATTGATTAACTTCTGATTTGCCTCTATACAACTTTAAGATTTGTAAATACAAAGGATCTTTTGAAGCTATGCTTACCTCCGACTAATGCCTGGCTGTAGACAACTATGAAGACATGTTATTCCCTTAAGATACTGTGGCACTAGATAATGTCATGATTGTTTAGGATACAATTTTAAATGAATGCTTTACAGCTATAACATCAATTTGGTGGACAGAATGTTCAGAGTCTAGCATGGTTAGCCTTATTTATTACCTTTGTGCTTTAATTGGCTTAGACTCATCTATACTTTCTGTATGTTAGATCACTCCTATAGAAATCTCTAAAAAATCTCTAGCAATCTTTAATTCATATGATTAAAAATTTAAAACAAGCCTTTGTACCAGCTGTTAAACTATGTCTGTAAACTGTAATTCAGAGTTCAAACCCCAGCAAATTGAAGGTTAGGTTAACAAAATCACTCAGTGGAACTAAATTAAACCATGGTAACTGAAACAGTAGGTAGACAGCTTTGTACATGCTCATTTGCAGGAGACAAACTAAGGATGAGCAAACTTGTTTCACAGGAAATCTTGCTATTTAATTTGACTTTTTTGTGGCCTACTTTTGCAATACAGTCTAAAAGAGAAAGCACATCAAGTAGATTTCATTTACTATACAAAGAATTTTTTAAAAGAAGAAAATAGTCTTACATTGAATCTTAATTGTAAATTAAAAATTAATTTATCTTTAGAGTTGCTAGCTTTCTGAAATAAATCTAAAGTTTCAAAGCAAATATTCATGCCCCAAACTGAAATGTGTTAGCATGTTCATCTGTGGAATCTTTATAAATTAAAGTAAGCTTTTAGTTGGTACACCTAAATGTTTGTGTGCATTATAGTGAGAAGTTATCATTTAATTTGTGTCTTACTTTTGAAAATTAAAATAATTTAATTCATAACATAGAATACTTGAGAACTAAGAATTGGTAGTCCCATGTCATTTCCTTATGGAAGAGAAATTATCTTTTAATTCAGAGTCATTTAAACTTTTTGAACCTCATTTTTCTCATATTTAAAATGATAGAAATGACAAGATGATCTCTTCTCTTAAAAGAAATGTCTTGTTGCATGAGATTTTTGTACTTCTAAATTTGTGCATAAAATGCTGTGGGGCTGTATATAGTTGTGGCTGATTGGAGACCAGGGAAAAAAATAACTGAATTATTATAAAGCTTTTCTTTTCTTTCAGTGAGCTTGAAATCTTCCTTTTTCTCCAAAATTACTTATGGCACTGGGAAAGTTAAATAAGACATCTATAGATAAGGGTGAAGAAAATGGCACAAATTAATAAACTAAGCTTAAAGTAAATGAAACAAAATCAGTTGAAAGAAATTTAATCAAATGTTTCTGCCTCATAGTGCAGTTGGCACACACAAGGCAAAGATTGAAAATTTTAAAATAATGAATGTGAGCTTTAGGAAAAAGGGCATTGTATCACAAAGATAGTCCATAACTTTACCTAAAAGAGGCACAGGAGTAGACTTTTCTTATGAAAACTCAAACTGATGTTTTGAGTGAGTATCTCCACTAGCAATAACATATTTCAAAGGTAATTTCCAACAGTAAACGTGAGATGCTATTGTACAAAGTACCTTGAAAAACTCGGTGTCTTCACACTATAGATCAGATCAGATATGCTTTGAATGATTAATTCATGTGAATTATTATTAACTGGCTTTCTCTATAACAATACCGTATTCTCAACATTTTTGGTTTTTGTTTTTTTTTTGGTTTGGTTGGTTGATTGATTGGTTTGGCTATTTGTTGTTTTTGTTGTTGTTGTTGCTTTGGTACCAGGGATCAAACTCATGACCTCGCACTTGTGCCACTGAGTTAAATCCCCAACCATCATCATTCCGTTTATTTGTAATAAAATCTCTGCATCCATGAAGAGATTTTTGTGAAGCACTTGAAAGCATGAATATTAAGATTATGATATTGTTCCTTGGACACCAGTGTATCTTTATTAAAAAGCATTTTTGATGATTTGTTCTACTCAGAAACAATTGTTCATCTTCAATTTTCTCATAGACAGTTCTGACTTATCAAGTCGACATAATCAATAAACGTTAAGGGATACTGTATCAGAAAATCCTAGGTCCAACTTCAGATCTTTCTATTTATTGTATGAGACATGAAAAATCACTACACCTTTCTGACTTTCAGTTTTCAAATTGTTAGAAAGAAGGAGATATCCACTCACGGTATTGTTGTGAGTTTGAATGAAGTAACACATACAATGCTTGCCATGTTGGAGTTACTCAGTATGTTACTTATTAGGTTAGTTTTTCTAAGACAGATCTAGCAGTAATACTTTCCCAGAAAGAAAAGAAATCTTCCAAAGTACAGGTTAAATAACAATTCTTTATTTCATACCATATTCTATCTCCCAATGGAGATGAATTTTAAAGAACATAGAATATTTATGTATCCAAGTTCCTTTAAATACTAAGAAGTACTGGGCACTCTTAATTGAAAGAATGGTTTATATTAATGTGGAGGGAATATATTTTAGAAGAATGAGCATTAACTTTACTGATTAACTTCACATTGCTAAGTATTGAAGACTCTTCTGGTAAACATCTAAGCAGAACACAAAATGACAGGAGCATTTGTGGAGCAGTAAGTGGGAGCACTCCTATGGGAGGGGATATATAATAAATAACATTATTAAATGACACAGTGTGTTATAAGAGAGCAAACAGCATGAAAAAGAAGTAGATCAGAGTCATTATGACCATAATATGACAGAGAAAGATGAGTTTTAAGCATGCCCCTACATGTTCTGGTAAGAGTGCAAAGTGGTAACAAAAGAAATAAGCAGAATGTAAGGACTGAGTTAGGAGTGTGAAACTATGTTTCCTAGATAACAAAGGACCCAGTGAAAATGCAATGACAAAGTCATGAGGGAAGTAACTAAAGAAATGAAGGAAGGATAACAGCTGAAATCACTTACAACAGGGTAGACATTTACTTTAGATTACATTGTAGCAGGCTGAGGACATAGCTCAGTGGCATAAACTCCTGCCTGGCAAGTGCAAGGTCTTGAGTTTGATTCCTGGTACACTTCCCTCCCCTCAATAAATAGATTAAATGGTAGGAAGGCGAGACCTGCAGGTATTCTGAAACAACAGGATCAATCTGGTTTCTGTTTGTGAAGACATTTTTTGAATTCTAAAGAGGAAGCTGTGAGACATATCTGAAGGATACCAAAACATTACAGGAAGGATAACCAAATGGTAATAATGGAGAAGCTGAGAAGAGATCTTGTACTCCGCATATGTAGGTATTCAAGATGATAGTATGATGATGAAATAAATGTTGAGTGACAGACTGAATAATGACAGAGGACACTACAGTTGGGAAGTTGAGTGGTTGATGGAGTTGCCACTAGCTGAGTTGAGAAAAAAAATGGTAAAACAAATTTCAAAAGGAAATAAAATATAATTCAATTTTGTCCATGTTAACTATAAGGTATTCACTGAAAAACAAGGCATTGTATTTAAATGTAGAATGAATTTCACAGAAGACTGCTTACCCAGATACATAAATTTGGGGTTCTTCCACATACATTTTCAGTTCATTAGTGAATTGATCCTATTAAGGCTGTAAAAAATATGTAGGATCACCTAAATAAGTAAAGGTGAATAGTGAGAGAAGAGGCCAAAGGTGAAAGTGTGAGACCCTCCTTTATCAAGAGATCAACTTCATGTGCTCTGTCTCAGGTACTTGATAGTCTTATGTTCCAAGTACGGCAGGTCCTTTTAGGACTCTATACATTGGTTTGTATCAACACCATCCCTAACCTGAACTCTATAATTGCCTATTAGAGACCTTTTCGTCTTCCAAGAAGCACCACATCTAAAAGAAAACTCCTTTACATAAGCCTATATTCTTTGATCACTGAACACATCATTTTTCGTCCTACAATACAGATTGTATCTATTTGTAGTCTTCAGCAGATTGAAAAGACTTTGATAGCACAATCATAGCATGTCTGTCAACACCACTGTAAAAATAGCATGTAATGCTCCTTAATATGCACAAGATATACTCTTAAGTGCTTTTAATGAACAATCTTATCAAATCCTTTAACTCCTGTAATTTAACTTCCAGGTGAGGAAATTGAAATTTGGAGAATGTGAGTGACTTGCCTGAGGTTTCCTAAATAGAAAGTCACAGAGTTGAATTTCAGTATCATTCTCAACTATTCGAAAGGGTAAGTTGTATCTGGGTAAGTTGGCTGAGTATAGGTCTCAGCCAACTTCATGTCATTGGCTTCATAGATATATGGTACATAGTAAATACCACATAAAATTTTTGCATAAATAGATGCTTAAATGATTACTGGAATTAATGTCTCTGCTTTCATTTTTGGAAGTCATAATAAAACCCTGATGAACAGAAATTAATTTGGCTCATCCTTCAATTAATTGAGATTTTGCTCATTTTTTTCTGCTGTTTGTTTTTAATGGAATGTGGCATATCACATAAAACAACTCTTGCTTCTGATTTTCAATCTAAATTGAACAGACTGCTGAAAAATGTATTTGAAGTCAGTTCCTAATTGTCTTGGTTAACTACAACTTGGACATCTGTAAAATAGATATTCTTCTTTGAGAAAATATGACCTAAAAGATCCTGAGACCTTAAACATTCAGAGAAGAATATGTATTATATTACCCAGGCAATTCACTTGGGAATATTTTTTTAAAAATTATTTTAGAATAAATTTAACAATGTGAATCACAATTCCCAATTTTGTTATATTTTTAGAAGCTTCAAATTCCTCAAGATCTTATTTCTCAATGTCTTACACATCAGATGCTGTGGAGTGCCCCTTCCTCATTCTACATACTTTGTTGTTGGACTTAACTGGCAACTGTCTAACTCCGATTTCATCTGTGTGCCTAAAGACTTTGCTTCTGGACCAAAAAGTGCTACTTTAATACAAACATGGCAGGTTAGAACTTCCAGGAGTGAACACACCAGTACCACTATCTTCACCTCCTCTTACTCAAAATCTTTATATCTGTTAACTCTGAAAAGGTAATGTATAAATCTCTTCCCCCTCACCTCTTGGATGGACGTTCAGAGATGTGTGTTGCACATATTCCAGGGTTCTCCTGCAGGATTAATCTCCAGGTGCACACTCTGATAGTTGACTTATGAAGACTCTTTATTGGTTGATTTCATTTCCCTGAGTGTCTCTTTTGCCATCTTTGACTAGTTTTTCTGCACCTCCCTAGTAAACTGCTTGCCTTTAAGTCCTTTAAGCTTTCTTCTGTAGTACACTTCTAGAGAGACCCAAACCAGGACATACAAAGTTCTATTATTTGAGTATCTCTTTTTGGTGAATTCTGCTAGCCAGGAAAAAAAAAAGAATGATATTCATTTTTTTCCCTCTCGAGTTCCTCTCTTCAGCCACAGAAGCATCATATTTGTATGTGATCTTAACAGAGAAATAAGGTGACAATCTGATTGTATATGGGAATATTGAGGGGTCATCATTGTATGAGTTGACATTATTCTATCCCTTCATCCATAGAGCAATAAACCATTGGAGAAAATAGGGCTGAGAGTCAAAAAAAATAGCACTATGTGTACATCTTGGAAGAACAAATCATGTGTATGAGGATATTTAAGTCTAAGCTGTGACAAAAGTATGACACTTAAATCTATCCAAAAATATAAGAACATGAGTTAGTTTTCAAAATATTTTCTATATTATAAACTATGAGACAAACACAGCACCCTGTTTATACATTTATAAAATACATATATATATATTCATAAAAGTAACCTAAAACCTATTTCTTTTCAAACTTTTCTAAACTCTTTGTTATCATAAACTATTTTGTTGATAACCAAATGTCATCATCGCCATCATGACTAATTACATATAATGAATTTACAAAAAATTTAGAGCAATCTAATTTACCTCAAAAATGACTTATAAAAGAACTGCCTCATTTTTATTTTCAACTAATATTTAACTGCAACTTATAAAACCAATCCAAAGTTCTTAATAAAAACTTCACTGTGAGGCTATATCATCCCTTAATGTCACATGCCTAAAATAATCTTTATCCTTGGAAACTTGCTGTTTCCTTTGCAACACAAACTTTAAATTCAAAGTACCCTGTTATTTCTACATTAAGTTCTCAAGAAAGTAGTAGCTCTAAGATTTATCATTATCTGAAAAATCAAATTCATTTACACATGATGTAATTCACTTTTGAAATTAATTTTAGGAATAGAAATCCCCCACTGCCAATTGGTGCACTGGGTATAAAATGTTGTTTTAGATACGGGGTAAACAATTTACTTTTGTCTCACGGAAACATCGGTTAAGGTTTTATTATAATTCTAAAAATGAATAATAAGCCCAACCCATGCTTGTTGTAATCACTAAAATAAACTTGCTGCTCACACGATGGTGACTTAGCTAAGCTCTTCTTTCATTCCATCAAGCTGCATGGGACAGCAGCTGGCTTTTTTTTCAACACCCTTGATATGTTTACTGCAGCCGCTTAACTTTGTCTCAGAGGGCTGGGTTGTTGCTAGGGAGCGAACCACACCTTCCTGGGGCTTACCTAAAGGCCATTGGTCATGATTTCATAACCAGGCAGTTTGCACCATGTCAACATGGAAGCATTGGCAAAAATATCGTCTCTGTTTCTTCAGGTGCTACAGTTTGACTCCCCTGATGACTACTAATCATTCAACTGGACTAAAATGATATATTTAAAAAAAAACAATGTCCCGGCATTGCTGAGAACATACATATAAGGCCATGAAGGTCTACATAGCAAAGATTGCACAATAACCCATTAAAATAAACATTTGCAACCACAGATAGCTGGACTGAAATCCTGCTCTGATACAAATAACATCTGGACAACTTTTGTTTGCATCTTCCAGCATAAAACACCCTTGAGAAAAAATAGAAGGCAAACTAAAAGACAAAGGACCACTAAGGTTTTAACATGCTATGGGTGTGGTGCCATAAAATTGAGGGGGTTCAGTTTGGAATTGCCAAACCTGAATTTAAACAGTATGTTGTTTTCAAAAGTTGTAACACTAGTGAGGAACAATTCAGTTTCTAACATAATTAATCCAGTGTGAAATAGAGTGACTGGAAAACTTCCAGTGGTTTAAAAATAACTCAATTATTTATAAGTTCCACAGTACTATAGGATACCACAGTAAAGGGAAAAAAAAGGTACCACGCATGGCTTTCTTACTGAGCGAGGGCTTGAAGATGTCTACTTAAACAATCAAACAGTAGAAGTCTGTGTTAAGAGCCAAAGATATTAATATTTCTTTGGATTATTAATCAGACTGATGGGAAGAAAAGATTTTGGTGGGATATAAAAATGTATATCTTCAGTGTATTAATATGTATTAATAATACTGAAATGACTGAACAGTATGAAGTAGGGTAAAAGAGTTTGGGGAAGAGAAGGAGGAGAGGAGATCTGAGAATAAAAGAAAAATAAGCAGTTTTTATAGGATTCTTAACATAGGCCATGAATCATGCACAACAGTGAATGGACTTTAATTTCTAATGTTATTCTTTGATGTGAAGCAAAATAATTACAAGCTGAAACATACTAACAAGTATTATATTCAATATAAATATAAAGAAATTAGCCATAAATAAGTCCTTATATAAAAGCTGATGCCTAGGGTGGGCTCAAAGCTAGCAGCTATATATTTGTGTCAGCTACAGCTGGCCACCGAACAAAGGGAATGAAAGTTTCCTTTAGTAATATTAAAATCTTGCAAAATATTTCACAGCTATCTCAAGCATATTTTGCCCTTTCCTCTATTGAAAGGCAACATGTGAGAGGTGGCAATAATCTCAAAGGACCAAGTCAGAATTTAGAAGGATTGAATTCTATGACCTATCTTTAAAGGGCTGGGTAGGCTTTACTAAGCCATTTGATTTCTTAATTTTAGTTCTTGTTTTAGCTACAACAAAAGCTTGACTAAAGCATGAAAGCAGAACTTGATTTACTCATCTATTCTACAAATATCCAATGTGGGTTTAGCGTGTTTTAGAAAAATTGTGGGGGCTGGGGGTTTAGCTCCGTGGCTTAAGTGCCTGCCTTGCAAGTGTAGTGTTGTGAGTTCAATCCCCGGTACCGATAATAAAAAAATAAATAAATAAAAAATAAAAAAAAATTTTAAAAAAAGGAAAAGAAAAATTGTGTATTTATTTATTTGGAAATAAAATGTGAAACACAATGACAGTATTAGTTTACTAGGCTGAACAAACACTGCTGAGGTGCTAATATCCATAGCAATGAAATAGCTGTCAGCTATTTGAACCATTAAAATGAGAAAAGAAATGTATTTTGCAATCAAATATTGATTATTTATGGATATTACCTGATAGATACATTTCAGTAATTTCATGATGAAAGCATTTTATTTATTTATTTATTTATTTATTTATTTATTTTTGAAGAGCTGTAAAGGACAGTGGATACATGGAAGGACAGTAGTGAGGGCGTTACAATTCTAGGTGTTTGTAGTCATAATATCTAACACTTGCTAAGTAAAGTTGCATTAACTGTAGTAACTGTACCAACAACAGGGAGAGAACTTCTAAAATAATTTTGCACATTTTTGACTAAGAGTCAACCTAGTAAATAGGGTCACAGCTACCTTATTCTGTGACATCCAGTTTCCACTGCTTTGCTACTTTTCTTTTCTGTGTATTAACAGATCATTGACCATTATCTAATCATAAGCAGTCCCTTCTGTAATTGTCCTTTGGTTTCTATCTCCCAATTCAACTGAAAAGGAAAAAGTAAGCCAAAACTTCTTTGTGGGCTGACTATGCAGTGCAGCAAAATCTCTATGGAAATAAACAGGGATAATTCTTACTGATGAAATCAGATCAAGAAGAGAATATTCTACAATATCAGCTCTGAGTAGTATCTATGCACAAAAAATATACAGCTGTTTGCCCACCCATTTAAAATAATCCTTTCATATAGAACTCATTTACTTAAGTCCTTCCTTCTGCTAATTATGTTATATATCAGAGCGCAAGACAATATATTGTTTATGGGGGGTGGTCAATGATATTTGTTCTGAATAAGAGCAGCTCTGATGCTTATTATGCGATTTGAGAATAGCTTTCAGAATAAGCCATTTTATGTGGCTCATGAAAAGGGACAAAATGTACTTGATTATAAAGAGAAAGAAAGGATCCTAGACAGAGGAGCCATAACACTGCATAAAATTTGGGGAGAAATTTCACTGTTAATCAAAACCATAGAATAAAGGACAAGGAGGGATGTGGTAGGAGATGCAAATGGAGAGAGAGGTTGGGGTAAATTTGAAAAAGAAGGCAGGCAAGAAAGTCCAACATAAAGCAGTGACAGGAATGGAACATTTAGGTAGAGTTTGACAGATTATCTACAAAGAGTTGAGCAAAAGTTGGTCATTGGTCTTAAAGAAAAGAACAGGTCTTGATTGTTCAGTAGGATTTGCCACATTTTTGTAGAATGATTTATAAAGTCTATTTTGACAGGTGAAGAAAGAGGGCAGCGCATAGAGACGAGGCTTGTTTCACCCTAGCCATCAATCCTAACACATACCCTCACTACAACTCCTGATCATCATTTAGCAGCATAGATTTCCTTCTCCACTAAACAAGCAGAGATTTTCCTCTCTTCCTCCCATAGCAGCAAAAACCCCAAAAAGAAACAATTAGAAAAGCTTGAATTAAACTGAAGTTTCAGCCTGTAAATACATGAGCCTACATCTGCATGAAGAAAATGAAGTGTTAAATTAAGCACTGATCCAGAGAAATCAAGTATTCTTTAAGTGTTGTCACCTCAAAAATTCTTTTAACCTATTTATCTCTATATTTTGTGCAAAAGGAATATTATTCCAATAGGCCACTCCTTCATGATTCATTTTACTTTCCATAGCTAGCTGAAAATTAACAAGATAATGTGAATAAACTTTCTAATGCTTTACCAGATAAGCAATATTTCTCTTTTTAAAATTAGAAAAAATAAGGATTATCCCAAGATGAAATGCATTATGACCCACGCAGACCACCTGGAATTCTTTAAACCATTATAATCAGTAACAATTCTTCTCAGGCAATGTAACTTGTATTCCCTAATTTCTCAGGAGATATTCACTTGGACACTAGCTTTTTGTTTTCAATAGTTTTTTTTTTGTCCTTTGCAAATTAATCCCCACCTGTAGTCAAAAGCTTCCATTTATGAAATCACAACAGTTGTTTAAATCGTTGGATTCAGAATGGAAAACTTTAAGTAATTTAGGGATGTGGGAAGAGTAAAAGGAAACTTTAAATGAGCCAAACAATCATTATATTCAGTTATATCTCTAAAAATAAAATAGTAAAAATTAACTAAATGTTCCTGAGGCTAGGAGAATGAACTGTAGCTATGTGTAGTGCTTGTTTTTTCTTGCTTTATTTTTTAAGTCAAATGGTGAAAGGACTGATGCAAACTTTCAATGGTCTTTATAATCATCTGAATAATTTACTCATTCCATAGACAGTAGAAAGTATCATCACCAAAGAGAAGGCTAAAATGACTAAGCTAATTACTGGGCTCCACTTTACTAAGATATTGTGGGACAATTGGTATATTAAGTTACTCAGTTGCACAAAGAAAAATATAAAAAAAAATCTCTCATTGAATTCAAACTGAAATTTTTCATCCTACTAAATCATTCTAAACTGTAAATCACTTTTACAGCAACTGATGCCTTTGATCCACATTTAGTCAGTCATAATTGCTATTTTTTCTTGTTCTTCATGTTGTGAAAACTCAGTAACTCACTGTGTAAGACAACTAGAACTCACTCTTTCCTGTACCCTGAGATCCAAATGATGTTAGCATGGGATAGAAAATAATGATAAAGTGATCAAATAAGACTTCCAATTCCAGCCAGGAAGTAACACTGAGCAGTTTTAGTCTTAACATTGAAATAAAGAGTGAACTAAACATATGAAACAGTAGTTTTCAATTCCTGAGATTATGCAGTGAAGGATGGTGATCTCTGAAAGATAGGGGAAAATGAGATAAGCCCCACAAGTGGTCTGGAGAGTGACTTGAAGAGTGTCCCTTATATTGTATGCAGTCTACCAGGATTATGGTGGTACCCATGCTATTTGTGGACTGATCCAGAAGTCACCCACTCTTCATCCAGCCACCATGAATCCTAACATTGCATGGTGAATCAATTACACACTCTAGATTCAGCTACCTCCAAAAAATCCAATCTAAACTTTGGGAGGACATCTAGACACAAACCATAACATAGGGTTAAACCTAATAGTACCTATAATCACAAAATATTTTAAAACCCCAATTAAATAGTAGAGATTGTCAGATTGAATCAAAGAGCAAGATCTAACTATAAACTGACTACAGAAAATGTACACTAAATATAATAACAGTAGTATATTAAGGTAAAACAGATGAACATTCACCATACTAACATAGTCACAGGAAAGATGGAGCTACTGTATTAATTTGGTAGTAGTCATTGTATAGCAAAGAATACAACAGGGATATCTGGTCATTTCACAGTGAATATATATATATATATATATATATATATGTCATCACATATATGACATATATATGTCATCATATATATTCATTTCATAGTGAATATATGTATGTCATCATATATATATATATATATATATATATATATATATATATATATAAAACATCAATTCATTGAGTAATGTGATAACTGCATTTTGATGGTATTAATAACAAAATTTCAAAATGCATGAAACAAAAACTGATACAGCCACAAGTAGAAATAAATTCATCTTGACAGTCACATTTCAAGTAAGTTCCTCATTATAATCAGATTCTGGAATTTATTGTTTGAATTTGCATGTGTATGTTTGTTTTTGTGATTCTCAGCATTGAACTGTAGTCACAGATCTCAATATCACTCCATAATGGTAGACCAAATAGTAAATCAATAAAGACATGTAGGAACCTGAAAAATATCATCAATCACTTGATATAAGTATCATTTCTTCCTTGAACATTCCAATCAACAATAGTAGATAATAAGCTGTTTTAAAAGTTCCAGGCAATATTTACTGAGATTACATTATTTCAGCAATAAGCCAATATATTTAAAATTCAAATAAAATTTGTTTTCTGACTAAAATAAAATTATATTTGAAATAAATGATATGAAAGATGTCTGGAAAGTCCATGTATATTTACAAATTATATAACTCATATTTCTCTTGTCCATTAATTAGAAAAATAAATCAAAAGAGAAATTTCAAAAACATTTGAAGCAAATGAAAATAATGTATCAAGAAGTGTAGAATGTAAATCCCTCAAAATCCTCATTCAGTCTTGGAGGCTTCTGAGTCTAGCATTCATGATTGGTTCATTGTCCAGCACTGGGATTGGTTGTGTGAGTGCTGCACCCACCCAGGGGAGCCAACATGCAATGTAAGGAAGGAGAGGAAGCATGCTTTCTTTCTTGTCATTTTGCTCTGGTCACTTCTGGTTTCTGCCCCAGCTGCCATGTTGTCTTTCAGCCATGCAATCCTGACTTAGAGTGAGCTGTGAATGGGCTGAAACCTCCATGAACTGTGAGCTAAATAAACCTTTTCTTCTTTCATTTTGGGCATCAAGTATTTTGTCTCAGCAAGGAGAGAAAAGTAACCAACACAAGCACTGTGTTACTTTTTAAAAACTAAAAAGCTGTTCTGTTCCATTCACTTTCTCAGTCCATGAACTCTCTGTGTGCCTCATTACCATATATTGAACAATTGAGGCCGTTCTTGACTTTTTCCTAACAACTAAGCAAAAAGATGTCAAATCTGTGGAGATCAAAACAATAACATTAATGAGAATAATTAAGATAATGACAAATTGAACTTCAGTGCAACAGATCTCTTTGTGCCTTGATCATCATGGACACAGATAGCAAGGAGATGCAGAAGTAGCCCCTACTTCAGGTTTGGCAAGATAGAGCCGAGGTCAGACACACTGATTTTTCACTGCAATAAAAATTTGAAAGCTAATAAGGAAAGATCTCAAGTTAATACTTCAGTTTTCACCATAAAATACTAGTAAAGGGAGAATAAATTGAATCCAGAGTAATTATAAAAGCAAAATAATGAAGATTATAGAAGAAACTAATGAAATAGAAAAATTACGTAAAAGATTATTAAAACTAAAGGCTTTTTCTTCTAGAAAAATCAGTGAAATTGATAAACATTTTTCCAGATTTATCAGGTAAAAAGAAAAAAAAACCCTCTCATTACCAATGTCAAGAGTGAGAGAGTAGCTGACAACAGATTCTAAAATACTAAAATAAGAGTATTATGAAAAACTCAGTGCAGGAAAATTCAACAAAGTTATATAAAATGAAGTTATTCTTTAAAAGATCAAAAATATCAAAACCTTTCAAAAGCACATCCTATAAATAGCACTGTCATATAAGTTGAAATTTTTATTTAAAAACCTTCCCAAAAACCCTTCCCTTTTGAATAACTTGACTAGTGTGATTGTACCAAATATTTAAGGGACAAATAACACCTTGAATTTTATATGAATTCATTAAAAATTCAAAAAGGAAGTACTTCCCTAATCATTCTGTAAGGTTAGAATTACCTAACTTGAAAACTAATATCATCACAAGAAAATAAAAATACAGACTCATCTTCTTCACAGAATATATGCACAATTTCTTAGTGAAATATAAATAGGTCAAACAATATATAAACAAGACAATGCTTTATTGTGACTAACTGGAGTGTATCTAGATGATGCCTGGCTGACTCATCTTTCAAAAATCATAATTTAACATTAATTGTTGATTTTAAAAAAACTTAGCAAACTAAAATAGCAATTTCCAAAGCCTTAAAAATGCACCAAGAGAAAAAGTATGGCTATTATTATATTTAGGTGAAAGAACAAAGATTTGTAACCTTAAATTAGGGAAAAAAAATTCTTTCACCCCTTCCATAATGCACTGGAAATTATAAGGAGCTCAATAAACCAAGGGATGGAAGTCATTTAAGTTACAAACAAAGGGCTAAAACTCTCTTTAGTTTCACATGATATGACCATCTGTGCAGAAGTTATAAAGTATTGTTGTAAGAAATTAAGTAAGGTCTAAATAAACAGAGAAAAATAACATATTCAATAGTTGAAGAAGTCAATGTTTTTAAGATATCTGTTTCCCCCAGAATTACATACAGATTAAATGCAATGTCAAGTAAATTCACAGGAAGTTTTCTTAAGAAATTTGCAAATTAATGCTAATAATCATATACAAATTTAAAAGCCATAGAAAAACAGTATTATAAAAGAATAACCAAACTGACAACAAATATGACCTAATTTTAAAACCAGAATAATGCAGTAAGAAGCAAGACAGAATGCTGTTGTCATAAAGATAGACCAACAAAACAGGGCAACAGACTAATGAGGCCAAAAAGAAACCCACACAAGAGTGATTTATTCTTAACAAAGATACAAGGATAATTCAGTGTGAAAAGAATATTTTTTTAAATGTTGCTAGAACAGTTAAATATTAGTATAAAAGAAACATTAATCCTTATTTTGATTATGCAAAAATTAAACTGGGTCATAGACACACATATAAAATATAAAACTTGTAGGAGAAAATATATGTGGAATTTGAATAGATAATATCATTAAAATAAAAATTAGAATATAATTGGCTATTTTCAAAAATTAAAAGTTCTGCTCTTAAGAGACAGCATTGAAATATTAAGATGGGAATCTTCAGACTGACAAAAAATGCATGCCCAACTTATATTTGATGAAGGGCTATATTGATAACTTTCAAAGTTCATCAGTAAGAAACCAAGCAATTCAATTAAAAATAGATAAAGTTTTGGATACTTCACCAGAGTTGTTGAATAAATGACAAGCTCACTTGAACTTTTTTCTACATAATCATTATAGAAATGAAAAATAAAGCAGCAACAGTTATTGCTACTTACCTCTTAGAATATCTAAAATTTAAAAGCCTGACCATATCAAGTGTTGATAAGAATTTGGAGGAACTAGAACTCTCATATGCTACCAATAGGAGTAAAAATTTAAACTGGCACCTCACTTTTAAGATAATTTTGCTATTATTTTAAAAGTTAAACATTGCTTCTCAGCCTTTTGGCTAAGATCAAGTGTAAAAGTTAAACATGCATGGATATTTCATCCAACCATTCTACTTCTACTTGAAGTGGAAACAAAAGATCCATCCATGTAAGTATTGGCACTCAAAAGTTCATAAATGATTTACTTTTAATAGCATCAAACTTGAAACAAGCAAAATGTCTACCAAATGAGGAATATATAAACAAATTATTATATATTCTTAGATTGGACTACTAATGAACAATAATGAAAAATGAACTATTGATACATGGAACAACACAGGTGAATATCAAGATATTTTTGATGACTGAGAACCATCAGACACATGAGACTTGACTCTATTATTATTTAAAAGTCTAGAAAATTCAGATTAACCTGTAACAGTGGAAAACTGATTAGTAGTTGCCTAAAAGAAGACGTAAGTCAGGGCCCAAAAAGAGGGATATGTAAGTGACATGAAAAAGTTTTTAAGGTTAAAAACATGTATATGTTCAGTGACATGAGTGTGTAAAGAAATTAATCTCTAAGCTCATCAAATTGTGCATTTTAAATATGCTGCTTATTGCATTTCAATTACACTTCCAAAAAATGTTAAAAGACACAAATGGGAATATCACTCTTTTTAGAATACTTAATGAATACTCAAGTGTGAACTGTCAATTTCTCTAGCTTTGCCATCTGCAGAATTACTGATAATTTTACATATTGTAAATACCTGTAGTGGATGTAAAAATTATATAAGAATGTTCTTCTCCCCAAAGAAATTATATATAAATAAATGTTGAGCATGAGAAAAATTACACTTTATGAATATAACACACTCATTCATATATTCAGTGTTTATACTTGTATGTTAACATACTGAATTTATTTTATGTGTCCCTTGAAGACAAGGAAGATTCCTCCACTCAGAGCAGAGATAACCCAAGTTTGATCAGGTACCAAATGGTATTGTGTGATCTCATTAAGTGGTGGGTATTTCTTGAGTTTAGTCTTTCACATCTGGCTGTTATTAGATAGCCCTACTTGGTTACCTCACAAAGTAGCATTTGATCTAAGGACCAACCCTGCCCCACAATTTACTAATACCTCTTACACTGACTAAATCCCCAAAGAAAAGCTTGGCCCAAAAAGTCAAGCTACAAAGTAGGAGATACAGCTGCAGAGAAACTATTTCTTTTTCTGTTTGGATTTTAAGTGCATTTTGCCTTGACTGACTCCAAATATTGATTGTTAGAAAGTGGACCGGCACTGTAATGATTGACTGATTGTAATGTATTACATACAATGAATTTTGAATTCCACAGAACTAATTGAATAAATGAAGGGAAATATTAATATTGAATTAATAAGAATGATCAGAGTGAATTAAACACAGCAGGCCAAATTCTGCCCTTGGATATGCATGCACAATTTCTATTGACTTCAATGGGAGTTTTGTTGTGTGTATCCAAGGGCAGAATCCAGCTTAATGAATTTTTTAATTGTTTTTAAATGGTGATTGAATTGGTTAAAGTGCAAAGCATCAGAGACAACTTTGCACATATTGCATATATTCCTGTGATTTTTAAACATGCCTGAGATGAATGCTTATAATCTTATATCACCACAGATGTCAAATTTTAGTTTGCAGAAAATAATATAATAAAATTATTGTCACTACATTGTCTTTGTAAAAGGTTAACACATACATATTTCTGCAAAACTCCATTTGCTTATATTAATATTACAAAATTTTCATATAATAATACAATACTAAAATAAATCTAAAACTTTGGTTACCTGGAATCTATCTATTTTCTCTCAAGTAACATTGGGGTGTATTCCAATAGCTCAAGGTGCCTCATCCACTCATCACTTTCTTATTGTAGTGGCAAAATATTTTACTATATTATCACTGACCATGCTTATTATTTGATCTTAAGCAACTATCACATGAATTTTGAAACAAATTTAAAAATTTTACCACTAAATACTTTCTGCATTAATGAGTCCATAATGAAATCTAAAATATGTTTGAACCTCTAATTAATTCCATCATTAAACTACTCCAATTCTACTCCACATCAGCATAGCTACTATTATGATGTTAGAAATAAATACCAGAGACTTGAAATTTAGACCATTTTTAAATAAAATATTGTTTTTAATATTATCTGCCAAGTAAAAACATAATAGTTTATGAGATAAACATGAAACATTCATAAAGTAGTATGTGTATATGAATGTATGCATGTGCATGCATTTTTTGAGAATAAGAGTTTGAGGAACAACCCCATATTAAGAACAATAAAATTAAAAAATCCAGTCTATTACACATTGCTTGACATAACGTACTGCTAAATTGACTCCTTTTATTTTGTTTTTATTTTTTAATTGATTATTTACAGCAGTTGTAGCTTCCAAACAAAATTGAGCACAGAGCACAAAGAGTTGCCATACACTCCCCAACACACTAACTCCAGTGCCCTACTGCAAACATTCCAGATCTGTGTGGCACATTTGTTACAACTGATAAACAAACATTGACATACAATTATCAGCCAAAGTCCTTAGTTGCTATTAAACTGCACTGTTTGTGTTCTTCATCATATGAGTATTAATGAATATGTATGTCCATCTATCCACAATTATATTACCATGCAAGATATTTCTTCTACCCTAAATATTGCATGTGCTCCATCTTTTCACCTTTCACATCTAAAAACTGTGCCAACCACTGATTTATTTTTTTTACTAGCTCTATAGTTTTGCCTTTTCTAGAGTGGCAGTAGCTTGAAGCATACAGTAAGAAACCTTTTACATTGTGTTTATCACTTAATAATATTTGTCTCAAGTTCTTGTATGCCCTCACATGGTTTCTTTTTAGCATTGGATAATACCCCACTATCCAGATATATCAAAATTTGCTCATCTATCCACCTATAGAACATCTTCATTGCTTTCAATTTTGACAAGTATAAAGCTGGTATAAACAATTATGTGATAGTTGTTTTCTGAATGTGTTCGTAAATTTTTTGAGTAAATGCCAAGGAACAGATTTGATGGACCAAATGGTAAAAGGATATTTAGTTGTGTACAAAACTGCCAAACTGTCTTCCAAACAGACTGTACCATTTTGCTTTGCCACTAATAAGAGTTCCTAGTGCTCCACATCTTTCTCAGCATTTGATGTTGTCAGTGTTTTACATCTTACTTGCTTAAATAGCTGTATAGTGGCATTTCATTGTTATTTTAATTTGCATTTCCCTAGTGACTGTGTTGTCAAGCATCTTTTCATATGCTTATTTGCCATCTGTATGTCATCTTTGATCTGTTCAGATCTTTTGTTCATTTTTTTAAACTGAGTTGCTTGTTTCTTATAGTTAAGATATACAAATATTAAGATATCTTTGTATATTTTTAGTAACAGTTCTTTATCAGACTCATCTTTTGGAAATATTTTTTCCTACCTGGGCTTTCTTTCTTTTCACAGAAAATGTTTTTGATTTTGATGAAATCCTATTTACCATTTTTTTCTTTTCATGGATTATGTCTTTGATTCTTAATCTAAAATATCAGCATCAACCCCAAGGTTTTATCTATATTTCCTGTTATGTTATTCTCTAGTTGTTTTATAACTTTGCATTTTACATTTATCACTATGATCCATTTTGAGTTGATTCCTTCAAAGAATATAAATTCAAACTATCAATGTCTAATGTTTTCTTTCCTTTTTCCTCTCTTTTTTCATTGTAAGTGAATATTCAGTTCACTATTTGTTTATGAGATTATCTGTCCTCCAATAAACTGTACTTGCTACTTTGTCCAAATTTGCATGGATATACTTCTGAGATCTCTGTCCTAGTCTATTTATGTAGTTGTGTATTATTTTTCCAATACCACACTATGTTGATCACTGTAGATTTATAGTAAGTCTTGAAGTCAGATAATGTGAATCCTCCATCATTACTCTTCTCTTTCAATATTGTGTGTACTCCTTTGTGTCTTTTTCCACTATAAAGAAGTTCAAGAACTCCTTTCATAGTTTTAGAACTCTTTTTAAAGTTTTCTTTCCTTCTAGCATGTCTCCTTTTTCACCCAACTCAAATCTCTTTTTGTGTTGGTCAAAAGATAAAACAATATATGAAAATTCTACAATTTCCTTTTGTAAAAACCAATGTATGTTTGGTAATAACTACCTAAAAAAAATAAAATGACCACAACTTATTCTATTGTCAAGGGCTAGCATTAGGTTTTTACATAGTAAAATATTTGTCCTATGTAAATTATTCATAGAAATGATTATAATTTATATAATATGGATATTTAGTTCAAAATACTCCTATGTTGTCTAACAAACAATTTAAGAAATTGTTTAAGAAAGGACTTTAAGATAAAAAAATACATATTTAAAATATCTACCATTTTAATGATCAAGTTTTATGACATCAATTTTTAAGGTAACAAAGTTCTCCTCTATCTCAATACTGCACCACTTGTCTGTCATACTTGATAGTGAAGACCCGCCCTTCTCTTTAATGAAGTGTTCTGAAGGTGGCAAATTATATATATATGTGTGTGTGTGTGTGTGTGAGAGAGAGAGAGAGAGAGAGAGAGAGAGAGAGAGAGAGAGAGAGAGAGAGAAATTACACTATGAAGTACATACAGGAAAAAAAAATCCTTGCAACTTAGGCTCTATATCATTAAAACTGTCTCAGTAAAACTTTATTGGTGATAGTAGATTGAATTTGGGAGTATCCATTTTTGTTTTATTGCCTTGTATTTATTCATTCTGTATTTTGTGTTTTGTTTAATAAGAAACATAAATCTGTGGCACTAAAATTTAAATTCCCACAGGCAGGAGATATTTATTGGGGGGTTACCTGTAGAGCAACAAAAATATTGCTAGCTGTTTACTGTATAGAAACTATGGAAACACAGTATAGACTGTAGAGAAAATATGTTATATCAACCAAGCAATATGATATCATTTAACTTTGCAAATATATCATTAATGTACCAAACTTATACCTGCAATTATTCATCCAAAAACTTTGTTATGCTTTTAGAAAGTACAGATTGTGATGAGGGTCAATTTTCTAAATCATATAATAATATAACAAAAGTAAAAATCCCTGAAAATTATTGTCTGTGTATAATTTAACAAAAGGTGCACCAATAATCCTCAAAACTCATTTACAATGCTCCTGCATCCCTGCCACACAGATTGTGAGTCATGTAGTTATAGGACTATTCTCACCTACTTGAACATTTGTTAGAAACATGATATCTCAGGCCTATCCTAGGCCATCTGTTTCAGAGTTTGCATTCAAACAAATAAATAAATATCCTGTGATCATTGCAAACAATAAATTTTAAAATCTTAGTAATATGCTTGAAAATACATGGACTTTGGAGTTATAGCCACCTTACTACTAATTATTAGTATAATCTTATACTCTTCCCAATCAGTCTAGTCAATGTTCCTGGTCCGTCACATAGGGGTAATAATAGCTATGTCCCACTGTTCTTGTGCACATAGATGAGAGAGCATTTGTGAAGTCCACCTATCCTTCCATTTAGAAAACTGCTCATAAAACTACCTCAAGTAATATGTTTGTAAAACTTTAACTCTTCACATGAAGTTATACAAAATTGAAAAGATAACAGAAAATACACATTAGTTGTGAAAGACTTTCTGTTTTACCTTGGGAGGTTCTGGAGTGCCTCAAGCTGCAAAATTTTTCTCAAATCTGTGTTTTCTTTCTGTTTTCAATTGTGACAGGACTAAATTAAGGCACACTTATGACTGAGTTCACTCGTCTAATTTCCCGCCATCTGCAAGCTTTACTTTTTGGGAGTGGCCAGAATTCCTTCATAGGTCTGCCATCAATTGTTGTCTCTCTTCTCTACCAGCAATGGCCCGTGATGCTTCCTCAGATATTACCCATTCCATTGTCAAAGACAATGTGAGCTTTCCACACCAGCTATCACCTAACACACATTTGGCTGAGTCATCCCTATTATAGTCCTTATAGAGGCAGTGAATTACGTTCTATTAATATCTGTCTCATTTATCTTTTTCTAAATTTTTTGTCATCTCCAAAAAGTAATTTTTCATAACCACGATCAGGTCAACTGACTACTCCAACCTTTATATTCCCAGGGCATAATTATAATACCAACTTCAATGCCTGACACACTATAGACTTTGAATATACGCTCTCTCCCTTTTTCAATCCAGGTTACCATTTGAGGATACTCAAAATACTGCTATCACTAAACAGAGAGAAAGAAATAGATAGAGATATTTAAAGACAGAGATAGATATATCACATAATATATTCATAGGTATTTTATTGTATGTTGTTTATCAGAATCTTGTTGCTAAGATCAAGTCAATACTTTTATATTATATTATACAATTTCTAACACATGGTCACTGTTCTTTGGAGTGGAAAAGTCTACATTTATTTTCTTTTCCTGAAATTTTGTTCTAGAATTTGAATAAAAGTCATTTTGTACCATAGCTTAATGTTTGTGCATTTATTCTTATTAGGAGTATAGTTATGCTCTTACAAATAATTTAGATTTTTTTTTGTCCCAAATGGCAAATCTCTCCCTCAACTATTATGATTTTATCTCCACTCAGCTTCTCTTTAAAAATGACTCTTTTCTTTCAGAAATAAATACAATGCATTAAAGAGTGATGACATAAGCTACATTTATGGTGAGGCCACATATCGTAGTGGCCCTGGAAGGTTGCCCCGTATGCCAGAGTGTAGGAAAGGACTGGGGCTGGGCAGATAGATAAATAGGATGGCTGAGCTGGGATCTCCTTTCTCTACTGCACTGCATTTTTCTCAGGCCTGCAAAGCTCCTGAGTATATTTAAATTTAGGTGAGAAACATTCGTAAGTTTTAAATTTTGTAAAGAAAGAAGAGAAAATTTATTTTGTCTCCTTAAAAGAGCAAATTCTAGCTTTTGGGGCATGAAGAGTGCAAAAAGCAAATAAAATTGTTTCTTAAATTTAGCCCTTGGGTTTGTCATTCAAACCTAAGCATTTCAAGTAGAACAGAAATTTGGACAATGTGGCTTCTTTATGGCTTTCTCTGTGAAATCTAATGCCCTGTCTCCTAGACGTAACATAAAACACTCTGTAGGTCTGTGTTATGTAACCTCCAACCATATAATTCCATACTTGGCTCAAAATCTGAAATTTTCCTTGGGGAAAAAATATGAAGAAATAATAATATTAAATTTGAAGTCAGTCATATAAAATATATATAAGAACTTTACCTTAAAAGCTGAATACTTCTGACTATCTGCTTTAAATAATAACTAATCCAGACCAGCTTAATGCAGTTTTTGATAATGTTTCACTTTATATTCAATTTGGAAGCCTCTGGCTTTGTGTATCCTTTGAATTTTGTTCTTTTGATACTAAATAAACTTTGAAAAATGAATTTACTCAACTTAGCAAGGCAAATATTGATTTTGTTATAAAGTCAATGCCATTTGTCAGGCATCCTCACTTTAAATATATTAGAGTACACATGATTTTATTAAGCTACCATTAAAGTCATACTTTATATAATCAAACCCTTTTCTGACCTTAGAATTCTCTCAAGGATTCAGAGAAATGTTTGTTTTAAAGAATTAATAAAATAATCCATAATTTTGAGATTTAGCTTCCCCTTGGAATACACTATCGGGTTTGCTATCTATATGTATACCATAATTTACTAACTCTCTAAAAACATGGATGTCTTAGGAAACAGTGACTACTGTTCCCGTTTCAATGATAGAGAAAAGATACCTTTTCGAGAGTTCATGAACTCTCAATCTTGGGTTCCCTTTTGATTCTAAAATGAAATAAATTTAAATGTTATAATATTAATGAGAATTATTTTATTAAAATCTATTGGTTCATAAAAGCTGTATGTTCAGTCAGATGTTGTCATTAGAGACAATTATTAAGCTTTTTTCTGTTAGTAGTGTTAGTCTCAGGTTAGTAGAAATAACATATTAAGATCAGAGATCTTAAGAAACTTTTAAAAATTTCAGCTATTCTAATCTGACAGCAAAAGGAACATCATGATTTTTTCACAAAAACATGAACTGCTTTTAGAGAAGTGAATATCTAGGATCTTACACTAAACAAAAAAGAACACTATCAATAATATCTCCTGCTGCATCCCAGGTACATTTACTCTTTACAAAATGCCTAATTATTTCTTCTCTAGACTTTCTTCTATGTTCTTGATTCACTGTAAATATTCCTATAAAAGCTTACATTATGAAGTTAATACATAAATATTTTTATTTTGAATATAATAGCTACTTCACTACAAGGATTACTAAATTATACATTCTTTTTAAAATACATTTTGGTAGTGGGTATTTTCATCAAAATTCCTTCAGCGAGGGAAGCATAGAAAGGCAGACACTATCTGCTACATTTATGTTAAACAGTTAATCATCCAGAAATAGAGGAATTGAGAGCAAAGGGTAGCAAGAGTATGCAGAGGACATAGAGAAGTTGGGAGGCGAGCAGGATTCAGCTGGACAGGGCGAGCAGGTGCCCATGTTTATAGCCCAGTAGGGGAAATATAGTTGAAAAGAATTAATTGTGAGTTTCAAAATCACAAATGGAGAGAATTTTAAATATTTCCAACACAAAAAGTAAAATAGGATGGAAGTGTTTGATGTACTGATTTCCCTTCTCTAGTCATTTTATCTTATTTATAGGTATTATGTATCACTATGATGTGTCTGTCCAGGATTTTTAAAATCCTGCAATAATTTCAATCTCAAAGGCAAATAAAATAATTGTAATTGTTGATTAATTAAACCAGGACACTATTCTAGAATTATCTGAAGCAAGGGTATTATGCAGATAATGCCATACTGTAAGTGTACTAAACCACTGGTTTAAGAACATTGACTTTGGGCACAGATGGAATTAGCTTAAAAATCTAGCTGTATCACATAGCCTATCTGAGATGTGAGCATAAACCATCAGTATGAAAGGACAATCAGAAAACATTTCCTAGAAGATCAAAACCTGGAGAACTTGACATGAAAGTTCAACAGGAATAACACAAGTAACTCTACTGGACAGGAATCCTACTGTTTTCCTGACAACATGTGACTACTTGGGCAAATTACTTATTCTAAGTCACATTGGCAACACCAAACTCACAGAGAGAATTTATAGTTCTAAGTCCAGCGCTTAAAATTGAAGCCTCGTCTGGGAATTTAGCTCAGCGGTATAAGCGCCTGCCTGGCAAGCTCAAGGTCATGAGTTCTATCCCCGGTACAAAAAAAAAACAAAAAGCAAAAAACAATTAAAATTGAAGGTTCTAATTAAGAAGCAATTATCATCAACACCAACATCCTTTCCATGAGTATGTAATGTAATTTTTCTTTAGAGTTAATATTTTAATAGTTAATGGATCACATATAACTTTTAAATTATTATACTGTTTCCTTTTTTTCACATGTTCATATACGCATTCTTCTCATATTGCACATTAGTAACAATATATAGTTTTCAGATGACCACACTTTCTTAAATAGGGCTACCATGTCCAAAATCAAACAATTCTCTAGAGACATCACATCAGTTTCATAATCATCAGTCACAAGTATAGCACATAAATACAGTGACCACAGTGAAGATATTAGCTCTAAATTTTTGTAGCTATTAGTAGTACCAATAAGATTAAGATTACAGATTTTCTCATTGCATCTCATGTAGGTAGTGACAGTTCTTGAAATTCCAAACCTGATCTTCAAGTGGACATCATATGTGTTTCATGGGGATGACTGAACAGTACATATAGCTTGTGTACATCCATCACTCTCTGATATAAGCAATTACAAGGGTTTGTCCAATTAAGAGTAATTACACATCTAGCCCTTAAGCATCTACATGTATCTTTAGGTCAAATAACATTTCCTCCATTTATCTCCAGTGTTTTAATTTAAATACACTTTTTGGGAGTAATGACTTCAGATTTACAGAAAAATTGAAAAGTTCCCTGCACCAGTTTATAATTAACATATCCTCTGCACATTGTATATTTGACAGAATGTATAACAATGTTGAATTACCACTAACTAAACACACTCTATTTGGGTCTCACTAGCTTTTCTGTGTCTTTTTTTTTTTAATGGAAATCCCCCTTCTAGGACATGGCAAGTCTTTTAGTCTTTATGTCACTACACTGTCTTCTGGCATATGAGTGTCCTTAAAGTTTCTGGGTTTTGTTGACTATGACAATTTTGAAGAATACTCCTCCAGGATTTTGTATCATTCTTTTATTTGGGTTTGAGTAATGTTTTATAATAAAATAAGGGCAGTCATTTTGAGGGAGGTCTTCTGTTTACTTTTATGTTCTGACTGTATTTTGTTTACTGAGATTTCAAAATAGTTGTTTCATATGAGACAACATTCAGGATTACCCTGCATTATTTCGCTTTCCTAGTTAAGTTTTACTCAGTGATTGAGATATAAGCTTCTAGATGCTAACAGAGATGAGAAGATGCTATCAAATAATCATACAAAATAGGGGGGAAAAAACCTTGTTTATTTCTCAGAATAGATAAAGTACATTTTCCTAAATCTTTTTTCACAGCAAAGACAATTACTCACCACACATCAGTCTCCAGTATATTTCTTTCATTCTATATGCAAAAAGATCAACCTGAAAATACACATCAAGCCTGGCTGAAAACATCCTCTTTCCTATGCAACACACTAGTGCTTGAAGTTTGCTATTCCAGCATTATTTGTTTAATAGAAATATTTTCTGTACCACCTGGTTCTGGCAGAAAGTCAAAATTTGCATTTATATGAGGTAGTTTATCAAATATAACATACAGAAGTCTGTTAAGTACACATTGCATTTTGTTTGTGAGAAAATCTGTTTGTATTTAATGTAGTTTTTAAATTAACCTTAATGAAAGCTTCTGAAAATTGTTGTTCTAAGCATTTGAAATATGCAACAAGAACTGGTGGGAGACCTTAACATGTTTTCCATTATATGTTATCAGATAGCCCAAAATTACTACAAAGAAGAATGTGGGACTATGTTAAATTAGAAAGATAAGTAAGAATTTAGTTAAAAGGAAAGGTCTTTAGAAGAGGAAAGCATCTAACACAGTTAACCACAGACATCTTATAACAAACTTCAGTAGAAGGTATTTTAGTATTTTTAAGTTAGAATATTACTTACAGTATATGGAAACTAAGTTTACTTACACCAAACCCTAAGCTTTCATTTCTTAATCTTAGACTTGCAAAAAACTCACAGAAAACCTCAAGGTTTTCTGAAGTGCTGACAAAGGTAACTGGAAATATGAATAAGTCTTGTCTTTGAAGATAAAAGTTACAGTCCTTTCATTGTTTCATTTTCATCCTTTGCAATGGTATTCTTAATAAACTTTAAGCATTTCAGTACATCACCTTAATTTTCATGTGTGATGGCTGATATAAGATGAACATTTATTTTTATGAACCATGTTTTGTTTTGTTTTTTGGTACTGGGGATTGAACTCACAACCTTGCACTTGCTAGGCAAGTGTTTGTGCCACTGAGCTAAATCCCAGGCCCTTGCACTATGTTTTTATCAGTTCTGGCAAACCCAATTATCTTTAGTGCCTAAACAAATTGCTGATGTGAGTAAACACAGGCAGGCCAGTGCTGAGGTTGAACAAGAGAGCAGGTACCAAGCACTAATAGAGAACATTTTCTCCATATCATCATTGCTATGTAGAAGGACACTCTTGATATCTTCAAAAAGTAAGTTTATTAAAATTACAGATAGAAATCCAGTTACTTGTATAAAATCACATGACCTTCAATATTAGAAATTAACTTTAAGATGTTCAAAATATTGTATTACTTAAGCAGAAAATGGCTAGGGGGTCCAGTTTTCAGCCTGCATTATAAAGTACAACAAAGAAAGAAAAGAAGTCATAGCTTACCTCTACTCAAATATTGCAATATGAATATTTCTTTTAGGAAATATCTTCCTTCAGTTAGAAAGCCATCTTATTTAGAAATACTGTAAATGAAATCCTTTTTGGGGATTATTGTTCTTCAATATTTTCATTGACAATGTCTCTGTTATAGACCCCAAATCATAGAATTTATTACTATTTTTTATCACAACTTCTTTGCAGCTACTGCAGTTATTGTTTTGTAACTTTAAAATGTTTTAAGACAATTTTTCCATAATAAATTACATTTTGAATTGAACAATTTAACAATTTTTGCTTCCTAAACTTTTTCTCTTCTTAGGTTTGCTTATTCATAATTTTTGTCATATGGAAACCTGGTTTGAAATTTTATTTTTATTTTAGATGTTCATTGGTGCTGGGGAGTGAACATATGGTATTGAGTATACCAGGCATACACTCTACCTCCTAGCTATATCCCCATCCCTCCAAATTTTTAGTTCAATAATCCTATATACAAAAACTTTGGTACTTCATCTATTTCTAATTTGATTTTCTATTCATAAAAAAAGCATTTGGCTAGATTATATTTAGTGTCTTTTTGGATTAGTGGCCACCACCTTTGTTTGTGATAGAGGGAAGACTGTGAACCTGTACATTTGGTTTTTTTTTGTTGTTGTTGTTGCTTTTGCCTTTTTGAGATGAGGACTCACTATGTAGTTCAGACTCAGCTTGAACTCCCTTTGTATTCCAGGTTAGCCTGGAAGTCATAGTGATCCTCCTGCCTCAGCCTTCCAAGTGCTGGGATTACAGACATGCACCTCCATGACTGACTAATGGGCCTGTACATTTTTATAATAAGATCTGTCAAGAAAAATCATCTGCATTCTATCCTTTCCTTGTAGCTGAAAAAGAAAAAGAAAAGACTACTCTCCATCCACTCTCTACAGACTTTATTTCTCCCTTTTGCGAACATCAGTGCCATTTGACAAGTTAGAATGAAAGAGACCTAACTAGTCCTAAATTGTTATCTTCTTTGCTTTTCCACTCCAATAAACTAAAATCTCATGGGATAAGCTTTGAGTTCTTTGCCATTTTTTCTATGTCCTCCAATTCTTTCAAGTAGCTGAAAGTCAATAAAAGAATAATTACATAGGCATTAATATTATTTTAATTATATTATATTTGAAGTGTGACTTAATGTTTTTGGGGGGATGTTAAAGATAAAAGAGATGTTTAGTGGTAATTTCAGAGCTAGATAATTTTGGTGTTATTAATTTTTATATATCTTTTCACTGTAAATCACATTAACTAGATATCTGTCTCAAAATGTAATATGGACAAGCCCAAAATAAAACAACTAGTTGGCCTTTTTGGAGTAAGGGGAACTACACCTTCACACATATGCAAATATGTGGCTCTTAAAATTTGAAAATGACACATATATTTCATATCATGTAATACAATTTAAAGCACTTTAAATATTTCTTGTAAATTTCTGCAGAAATTCCTGCATAGCTTTTAGAATGAACTCATTGGTAGGAAACACTTCCATACTTAAAATATTTTTAAGTAGCCATGGTCAGTATACAAAGTGGATAAATTAAATAACACTACAAGTTGCATTGCAAGATAAAGGACCAAAGTTCAATTTTCATTTAACACTCAATAGGTATCAAATAATTTAAGTGGCAACCTCACCATAAAAAGAGTATAGAATCAAGTTTTTAAAAGGAAAACATCATACTAAGTTGATGGTATTTTTAACATAAGATAATGCCATTGATCAATCTTATTGCTTTAGTCATTTTAATATAAGACATCAAAGGTTATTATCCTGTTAGATCTCTAACCTTATATAAACTTAAACTTTTTCTGCTCACAAAGAGAAATTTAAATAATTTAATAACATAAATTTTGAGATCTAATAACCATCTACATTTCCACAGCTTACCAAAGACTAACAATGAGATTCAGTGAAACAGTCTTTCTCTAGCAAGTGTATGACATCCTTGGTTCAAGTTCAAGACCCCTTCCACAATGAAAAAATTATGTGGCACTACTTGTTAAAAACATGAACTCTTGGAAACCATAGTGGATTTTACATGTCATCTATCCTCAAGTTATTGTCTTGTACAAAAAAATTTGAAAACTATCAATTTATATATCAATAAATCATCGTGATAAGCTCATCAGTTTTTTAATTATTCCCAGCAAAATAGACTTTCACCATTAACTTCTCTGTTAAATTAATATGTTCATATATGTCAAAATGTAGATTAGTGCCATATGATTTTCTCTAAAATCTAATTGATAAGCATTTATTTATATCATTTAGTGAATTTCTGTTTGATTTCATTAGTGTATGTTTATCTACAGTATATCTTTGATATCCCCTATCTTTCCAAAAAGAATGTCAGGTAGGTTGACACTTTTTTTTTTTTTTGGTACAGGAATTGAACTCAAGACCTTGAACTTGCCAGGCAGACAGTTGTATACCTGAGATATATCCCAAGCCTGGTTTATACATTTTAAACAATTACAAAGTTACAGTCTTGGCAGATGATCTCTGTCTTTGAAAATTTAAAGGAAAAATATATCATTTGATACTATTGCCTTTATCATTTTGTTGTATTTGTTTGTACCAAGTTTGAGACTAGCTTTTAAGAAAGCTTCTCTCCTGAACAGCGCCTTGGTTATAACGAAGATACAACTAGCAATTATTCTCATAAATATGGTGTTAATGTGTATTTTATCTTCCTAGAAAGAAAAGACTTTCATAAAATGGAATTATTTACACACTTAACCTTTACTGATCACAAAGAAAAATGCAAATAATTGAATAACATTATTTGATTATAATTCAAAGTTCAAATAACTAGTTACATATAGAACAATGGAGTCTTCTCTGCTTCAGAAGAAACATACTCTGCCACTATACAATAGCCAATATCAGACCTCTAATAGATTTAACCTTGTATGTTCACAGATATTTAAAAGTGTTATGATTTGAAGGTCAACTTCTCTGCCTCACTGTAAAAGAAAAGCGAAGAAATGAATAAAATTTAGAAAGAATTAATTCTTCAAAAAGTTTTTACAAATCAAAACCCTGCAGTTTCATGCTGAGAACAAAAGAAGCATATTAAACACCAAAGTTTATCAAGACAAATTAGGTCCCAGTTTCAAATTTTCTTTAATCTTTCGCATCTGAACGGTTTTTTTTGCCTCATGCTGTTTTCCCTAGTTAAATGTTAAAATGAATTCTAGCCAATACCATTGACTTCTTCCCTTAAAAATATTGAGACACATAATAAAAAATTAATTACTTCCCTTAATTTCCGTGTGATTCTTTAAAAAGATGTAAAATTCATTTAAAGTAAGTGGTGACTTTGTCTTTGAAGATCACGACAATTAACATGGATCAAAGCTTAGGTTCTGTAACGATGATAGCTTATTAGCATAATGAAATTAACTTAGAGACAAGAATCTTTAATAGGTACAACAAAAAACGCTTTAATAATACTTGAAGAAAATTATGTATTTGCTAGAAGTACAACAGTTTCAGATTTTCTATCCAATTAATAAGTTGTTAATTAACTCCTTTTCCAAACAATGCACTCTTTAAGCTAACATCTGCCCAATGGAATATTCTATCTATTGTGCTTCATTTTTTGGAAGGATATAGTAGTTTTGCCAATTATACTTTGTATTTTTATCATTAATCAAATTCAAATTTACTTTTTTTACTCCTACTACAGTATTTCATCATTAAATAAAGAAGTGTTAATTTCATAACTTGAGGAGGGAATAAAAATTTCAAATGATAATTACATCGTGATCACACTCAGGTCCTTGATTTTTCACAGGCAAAAGTATTCTTTTAGATAGCTTTGAATTTTTATGAATTCGACTCACTGTTTAAACCTGAAAAGAAAATACTTTAATTCTAAAATTTTTCACTTAGTTGTATACATCAGAATATATCTGGATTTGGGGACAAATAAAATAATGTTTTATTTCCAGCAGCAAATCTTAATTTTTAGCCCTGTATCTAAGAGTTGAAGAAGAAATGTATCTGTCATTTTTAACCCCTCATCCAATAAGCCAATAGTTACTGAACACTAATATTGAATGTGCCAGGCACTATGAGACTCTTAATATTAAAAAGAAGAGAAATGTTCTGTTTTTTACCACTGCTGGTGTTTCGATTTCAGTTAAATGATTCATTTTCATTTTGTTCATGTATGAAAAAATAGGCATTCTATTCAAGTTTTCTTCCTTTATTAGATTATCATAGAAGTTTTTTGATGAAGATAGTTAAAAACATTTGAAAAGTTCAAAAAAATCTAAAAATAATTCCATAAGCACGCCAAAGAAGAGTACTTATTGCTTTTCTTTATGTGGTGTAGGAATTGTACCCAACTTCTTCAGATTGAGCCACATTCCCATTGCCTTAACTTTTGTTTCATTTTATTTTGTTTTTTTGTTTTTTAGAGATATGGTCTTCTTAAATCTCACATTTGCCAGACATGGGCTCAATTTTGTGATAATCCTGCTTCTGCTTCCCAGAATGCTGAAACTGCAGGTATGTCCTACCATCCCTACCTGGCCTTTATAAAGAAAAATAAAAGAATTCAACAAGGATGGAGGCATCGTTTAGTAGTGGAGAACTTGCTGAATACCACAAAACAAATAATAAATAAGAAAAAAATTAAAATCTTAAAATGTAACAAATAATTTCTCTCTATTGCAATCCCTCCCCCTATTCTATCTACAGATCCTCTCTTTTTCATATGCATATCAGAAATATGTGTTTTTTCAATTCATGTACATTGCTAATACATCAGCTAAATGTTTTATTTTCCATATCTAGAAATTAGTAAACAGCTTCTTATCCTAAATTTATTATGTTTCCCATAATCCACAATATCATTTCTGGTCCCCCTGGGCAAACATGAAGTGCCTCGGTTGTTCTTTTTCCACTTAATACATGAGCAGTTCTGTCCAAAGGCTACACTATTAGACATTGTTCTGTCAGACATAGACCAAAACAGGATGCACCGAAATCAGAATCAAAGAAGGCTCATAGTCCTACTAAGAGACTAGGATTCTTATGAGGAGATATAAAGACAAAACTCTGAGATGAGTTCAACTGTTGCCTCTAGCATAGGCTAGACTATGGTTTGACAGTTTGAAGACAAGGAGTTTGCTCTTTACTTTGTAAGGTTTTGCATAGTTGTGTCCTAGATTTAAATTTTTCTTAATAGCTATGTTATTTCAATGTCTCTGGTTTTTTTTCCTTTTTCTGAAAAAAATGTTTTTTCATAGTAGATTTTCAGGTCTTTTCTAATTTGAATTTGAATAACATTTTCTTTTTTTTTCTTTTTTATACTAGGAATCAAACTCCGGACCTTGTGCTTGCCAGGCAAATGCTGTACTAACGAACTACATCCCTGATGAAACATTTTCAGTCTTATATGACAATTCAGCAGGATTATGTACTGTAGTTTAAAAATTTGTTTTGTTTTCTCTCATCTAGTATAAAATATTTTAAAAATTATATTAATATAAACTAATAGCTAAAGATTACAAAATGAAAAGGTTACAGAAAAGAAAAAAGTTACAAAACAAAAAAAGATAGATATAAAAACAAACATATGAAAGAAAAGTTTAGGGTGGAAAAAGAAGAAAGTTAAACAAAATATTGCTTCTTTTCCCTGCTTTTTGAGACTCCTTTTCTGTCTATGAGAATCTCTGCAGGAATAATTATAATTGTTCTATCTCTAAAACCTATAAATTAAAGTTAGGTCAGGATCTCCCAGTGGTTATATATACAGCAGAGTAGTCAAGACCTACAAAAATCCAAGAAGTACAGTAAAGTTTTAGCCAAAGAAGAAGCAGTGCAGCGCCACTTCAAAGACAGCTAGACCAGCTACAATTCCTGCTCATTCGGCTCAATTTGAGCCAGAATCTAAATAATACAATAACACAGGAATAGATTTTCAGAATTTTTACAATACTATAGAAAAAACTGACATTTTCTGATACTGCTTGTTTCTGTAAAAATGTTTGATTTTTCCTTTTTAGCCTGTTAATATGATCATATTATGGGCTTTTGAATATTTAAATCAAACTTCCATCATTAATAAATCCCATTTGGTCATGGACTATGATTCTTTTTATATGTTGCTGTATTTAATTTGTTAATTTTATATTAAAGATTTTTGTTTATATTAGTGAGGGTATTAGATTATATGACTTTCCCCTGTACTGTCTTTAGTCAGCTTTGGTATTAATGTAATACTAACTTCTTTAAATGACTTGAACTGTGTTTCTTTTTTTCCCTCTTTTTGGAAGAGTTTATATATGATTCATATGAATTTTTTAAAAGTTCAATAAAATTTCCCAGTGAAGTAATTTGGTGTTAGTATTTTCTCTTTCAGGACTTTTAAAATTATGAATTCATTTTTAATAATTTTAAAACATTTTATGTTTGTATTTCCATTCAGGAAATGAGATAGTTTGTACTTTTTGAGACAATAAACTATTTCGTCTAAGTTGTTAGACTTTTTCTGACTTAAGTTTATTTTCAAATTTACATGAAAAGCATATTTTATGCTTGTTAATAGGCTACCATGTGATATTTCAGTATATGAATACATGGATGAATGCTCAAATGGAGTAAACATATCTGTCTCCTCAAATATTTCTCATTTCCTCCTTATGAAAGATTCTTCTAGCTTTATTTACAATGGTTTTATTAGTACGTGTTTGTAGTAAGTGATGACTACGTATGGACACGACGCATCTTTTCTTCATTGTCTTCCCCTCACTTCTTTCCCTGCTCCCCCATCTCTAGCTTCCCTTCCCTTTTGCAAAAGATCTATCTCTTTATGCCCTATTGTTTACCATTTATGTTATTCGTTATGTTTTGGGTTTTTTACATAAGAGAACTCACACAATATTTAAGCTTGTGTGGCTAAGTAGAATGGCTTACAGATTTCTGTTAATTTCCTTTTGGTGTCTTTAAGATCTGTAGTGATATCTCGTTTATTCCTCATGTCAGAAAACTGTCTTTTCTTTTTCAGTTTGTGAATTTTATTAATCTTTTCAGAGAGCCAGGTTATTGTTGGTTTTCTTTTCCATTTCATCGTTTGCTGTTTTTATCTTTATTGTTTTCTTCTGCCTACTTGCTTTATGTTTCTTTTGCTCTTGCTTTAGATTTTTAAGGTTGGAGTTAAAATCATTGATTTGAGACTTCTACTTTTTTCTTTTAGAAGTATTCAGTGCTGTAAGTCTCCCTATCGGTGTGGCTTCATTTGTGTCACATAAGTTTGGTATGTTGTGTTTTCACTGGCATTCAGTTGATACAGTTTTGATCTTCTTTGGGGCTTATACTTTTCCTTAAGATCCACACATCTCTTTCACCTACACATTGCCGTTGAATTCTAAGTATTTTTATTCTTGTGTGTGTTCTTAATTTCAAGCTTGATTTCATTTTAATAACTACATTTTTATTATTTAAATTATTTGAGCTTTGTTGAAGCTTATTGTATGGTGTAAGACACAGTATATCTTTCAGTTTTGATCCCTTTCCCATGACTCCAATGACATAAATGATAGTCCTACAGAGCCTAATATCTGTTAACTTATTTTTATTTCATTTCTATTTTTTTTCTTTTAATTCTACTTATCTACTGAAATTTTCTATTTCTTCACTGAGATCATTTTGTTTCACCTATGTTTATGGATGTCCATTGAAATATTTTGACAATGCTTGCTCTAAACTCTGCCAAATATTTTCAGTATCACTGTCTTCTTGATGTTGGCATCATGAACTTGCCTTTCCTATTCAAACTGACATGTGTTGTTCTTCAGATGACCTAGATTTACATTGAAACTGTACTTCTGGGCAACATAATGTAGAACTCAGAATTTTATTTAGAAATGTTTCATTTTAATTGGCTCCCTTTCAGTGCAATCCAGCAAAAAGGAATGCAACTCAAGAGCAAATTTCTACCAGTGTGGAAAAGCAATCTAGATTACCCACTTGGTTTCCATTCAGTAGTCAAGAGCTTTTTTGAGACAGCATAATGCCCAGGTGGTATCATTATATTCTCAGTGAGTATCCAGACATCTTTACCTTGCCCAAGAGTACTTGGGAGCACTATTATAGTTGTTTGTATCATCATCTATACCTAACCCAGTACAACCAAATATGAAGAAAACATTGTGATAATGATATCATAAAACATTTAATAGCTGTCATTTGCAAACAATAGCAATAGGTGACAAAACTCTAAAACCAATTTTATAGCCACTCAACATTTAAATGGTAATTTTAATTTAATAAAACCCTTTCATTAAATTATACATGGGATGTTGACTTTTTAGAAATAATTTCAAATCAATTGTATTTTTCCCCACTGATGTTCAATTTATGAACACATATATTATGAGAACAATTACCCTGAAATAATCATGAACTTCATTAAAATGTCTGTCATCCAAATGAGACATACATGAATTAAATACCTTAAAAATAATGGTTCAGGGATAACCTTACATGTCTTTCTACCAAGTTTCTACCTTGTTGTCATTGAACCTTTCCAATTAAATCAACTTATACTAAGCCAACAGATAACATTATACTGAAAAGGGAAAAGCAGAAAGGTTTTCAAAACTGTATGAAATATGCATCAACACAAGGATACCTGCTTTTATTCAACATTTTACTGTAAATTCTAGATGGAGAAACTAGGCATAAAAAGTATCCACTGAAAAAAAAGGATGTCAAATTTTCAATGCTTCCAGGTGACAAAGTCTTATTTATAGAATTCATTAAGACTACGGTAACTAAAAAAAAAAAAAATTCAGAAACAATTGTAGTATTCATAATCAACATATAAAATTCAGTGGCATTGCTAACTACAAATAACGAATTGTTTGAAACAAAGATCAAGAAAAGAACAGGTGCAAAAAATACCAATGAAGAAATTTAACTAAAACAATGAATATCAGTCACTTTTCCATCACCAGGCAATGCATCCAACACCCATGACTTGAAAGAGGAGAGGTTCATTTTGGCTCTTGGCTTCAGAAGGTTCATTCCATGGATAATCATCTAGCTCCAAAACAGAAATGGCATGGTAAAAGGAGATGGCGGAGGAAAACTGCTCAGCCCCTGGCGGCAACGAGGCAGAAAGAGAGGTGGAGAAAAAGAAAAGAATGCACGCTTCAGGATCTTGGCTCAAGTGAATATTTCTTTTAACCAGGATTTTAGCCTGCTAATAGTCATTAGCTCAACCGCTAGGATCTCCATAATCCAAATCGCCTTCCAAAATTCTCTTCTCTGAATGCATGAGACTTTTGGGACATATTTTTTACATAAACCATAGCAATGTGAAAGATCTTGACCATGAAAACTATGAAACATTTATGACAGCAATGGAGGAGAAAGAAAAAATAAATAAAATGAAACGCATCAGGTATTCATAGAATAGAATAATCAGTTTTGCTGAAATGTCCTTCTTGCCCAAAACTATCTACAGATTCTAGGCAATTTCTGTTGAAGTACTAATTAACTGCTCAAAACAAGAAAAAATAACACTAGAATTTGTGTGAAGCCATGGGGAGGAGAATAGCTAAACAATGAAAACAAATTACATGTCCATCAGCATGGTCTTAAAAAAGGAACGTAGAAGAAGTACGTGCTATGGGTTGTATCTAAATGTCCCCCAAATACCTCATGTGCTCATAAGTGGAGCTTTTAGAAAGTGATTGTGTAATGAGGGCTTTCAGCTGACTTGCAGTTAGGAGGTGGGGTCTGGTCTGAAGAAGGAGGTCACTGGGGCATCTCCCTGCTTCACTTGTCTGCTTCCTGCCCAGCATAGCATGAAAAGCTCTTGTGTGTCTGTACCATATGATGGTGCCTTACAGTCAGCTGACAATGAACTGAAATGTGAGCCAAAATAAACCTTTCCTCCTTTAAGTTTCAGATATCTGGTACTGTGTGTCAGCGACAAGAAGGTGGCTAAATCAGTACATAATAAGAGTACTATTCAACTATTAAATAGCATGAAACTCTGTTGTTTGTGACAACATAAAGAGACATGGAGATCATTATGTTGAGTAAAATACCTCATAATAATACCTCATAATTCTACACATGCATAAAACCTAAAAAAATTAAAAAGAAGTTTATCTCAAAAAGTTTATCTCATAACATTTGGAACTTATAATGGTGATTACTATAGCTGGGAAGCAGTGAGGGAGACAAAGGTGAATGGAAATGTTAATGTGCTCAGTTACAGTTATAGAGGAGTAAGAATTGCATAGTAAGTTGACTATGGATAACTGTATGTACTGTATAATTCAAAAATCCAGAAGAAGCAATCTAGAATATTTTAACTGTAAAGAAATGATACATGATTGAAGAGAGAGAGAGAGATTTACCCTGATTTAAAAACTACATATTTTTCAAAATAGCACATGGTGCTCACATAAATATGTGCAATTTTATGTTCTTATGTATCAGTTAGTAATTTAATTAAAAATAATAAAATACTAGCCAGGGAGTCACTTTACAAAAAAAAATTCATATTTTTATTTTTTTAAATGTCATATAGTCTTCAGAAACATATTTCTAAATTCGTTTGCCAAACTCAAGATTAAAATTAATGGATTTAAAGATTCAATGGTTTAAGAAAATAGAGACAAATAATATTATTTGCATGTTGTTTTAGTGCTTAGGAAGAATGAAATTGTTGCTTATGTACACCTATTAAGCTGTATCTGAAACAAAAAAAATAAAATCAAAGATATCATGGGTCTCAACCTATCACACAGCTTAAAGTCTCATTATATGCTAAATGGTTGGTATTTATTGAAGATGAGCAACCATATATAATCCCTGTTAGCACAGTACAAGCAACTGGAGTGAAATACCAGCATTCCCTTGGAGAAGTACCCATTGACAGCTATAGAAACAAATTAATTCTCACTTTGTTTTTAATTTTAGTTGTCACTAACAATGCCTCCACCTTCTGGCTTAGCATCTCAATATTAACTTACAAGCATGAAACAAGAACTTAATCAGTGAATGTTTGGGGATTTACTTTCTAGCAGCTGAGATACTGAAGGTGAGGGAAGAGCAAACATTTGGTGGTGTGGGACAGTAATTAGGTTCAGACAGAAGGTACATAACTGCAATGTTAGCAAAATCTGTTCATAGCTGGTGTCTCATCTCAACTAATGAAAAAAAAATTACATCGGGAAAGTGTGTAAGGGTTGAGCTTTCTTACAGAACAATACAGACAACCTGTCTTGTTAACACTGTTGGTACCTTCACAGATATAAATCTCGAAAATATTATTTTTTGCATATATTTTGTTTCTTCTTTTATTTTTCTTGTTAATTCTTAACCCATTTCCAGCCTCTGCTTCAAGGACATATGTGGCACAAGGGAAAAAGACTCACTGTAACATGGTCCTAAATGCCATGTGATTAGAGATTGAAAAAGCTCTTCACTTATAAAAAGCTGGAAAGTAAAAACTAAAGAAAATAAAGCAGGATTCTGACTTCAGATACAAGATTCATCCTGAACCTTCTCTTATTAAGTTGGGTAATTTTAAATATGCAAATATCTGGTGCTTCTGTTTCTATACCTGAAAATGGTGCCACTATTCATTCTATATGCCCCATGCTGCGCTTGTAACTCAGTATTTCTTACATTAATTTTTAAAGTTGGAATTTCTGAACAGAAATTTATTCCTCATGAAGCAGTGAAAATTGTTTTCATGTTTCACATTTAAGGACAATAATTCTTTGCATTGCAAAAAAGAGAGTATCTGAGGTCTAGACCAATGACTTTTCGGAGATCAGCACACCAGACTCACAGAGTATGAAAATTCGCATTCACAATCCCTGATTCAGGCCCAGTAATATGTATTTTCAAGGAGGTCTACTAACGATTCCAATAAGCAGTCCAGTCTAAAAGCACTGGATTAGACAATCTATGATTAGAGAAGAAAATGATATATTTCAGGTACCTGAACAAAATAGCTAAAGGAGAACTGTAAAATTACAAGTAATGATATTTTAAAATAGAACTAAAAATATTACATGAAGTGATTATATAAATACTGCCTCATTCTAAGCATAATTTGATTTGATAATTTAATTTCCTCTCAAAAATGCCCATGTATAAAGTGCTTATATATTAAGGCAATATAACTCAGTAATTTAAAATACATAAGGCCATAGAGAAATAAGGAGCTAGGGAAGGGTGAAACCACCTAAACAAGTACAGGTGAACAACTTTTCCTCTTCTCCTCCTTCTGCTTCTTCCCTTCATTCCCTTCTCTTTCTCCTTCTTCCCTTTCTTTGCCTTCTTTTTCCTCTTCCTCCTCCTCCTTCTCTTCCTCCTTCTCTTCTTTTCTTCTTTGTCTTGTTGATGTTTTGAGGCAGGAACTTACTAGGTATGTGATTCATGTTGACTTGAATCCACTGTGTAACCTAAGCAAGCTGAGCTTTTTCATCAATTTAATTGTTCATTTTTTTCTCTGAACCAAATTACATATCTGTATCTAGATATTTAAAAAGTAAAGTGACCAGAAGTTTAGAATGCATGCAATCAAATATGATTGCTTTTAAAAGGCCATGAAGAAATTATTTTAGCAAAATTTGAAAGAAATTTTTAAGATTCCCACAATTATATGAAGAGAACAGTGCGTGCTAGCTCCCCAGGAAGCCAGCTTGGCCACCACTTTTCTCCCAACTCTTGGTGACTGCAGACTTTCCAGTGACTTCACAACATGGTCCTCCCTTGGCCTTTATGTGTGAACCAGAGTATTGTGGTTGCACATGACTGAAACCAACTCAAATAGGTTAAAGGAACAAGCAACAACAATGATTTAGGAGACAGGGGAATCAAAGAACAAAATGGGTAGTCAGAGTTAGTTTAAAGCATGACTGGTTTCAAGATCTTACATAAATTTGTAGTTCATTTCACTCCACTCCTACATTAGCTCTGCCTTACACTGGATTGACTTTTTCCCCCCACAGGCTTTTAGAATGTTCTGCTGACAACATGACTTTCTGGAACTCTAGCCTTTTGTTGGAACCTCTCAATAACCCTACCATTCTCATGAGGGTTCTTGAGCTCTGACTGCCTGAGTCTCACACTCAAACAGTCTCTGTGCCATGGAATTCAGTGATTTTGTTGGACAGATTCATATCTGAAGAGGCCTAGATCTGGAGGTGAGAGCTGTAACTGATGAATGAAGAGTAGGAGACAGTTGGTTTTACTAGAAAAAGCAGCATGATACTAACAAAATAAGTCTTCCATTCTGAACAGCAGCCCACCTCAAATCCTTTCTTACCTCCTACTCCCCCCGGCAGTGTCTTTCATTTCCTTTCTTCAGAGTGCTTCTGAGTAAACTTTCTCAAATACACAGTCTACCTGTCATGATTTAAATAAAGTCTAAGAGGGCTGGGGATTTAGTTCAGTGGTGTAAGTGCCTGCTTGGCAAGCGTGAGGTCATGAATTTGATCCCTGGTGCACACATACAAACACACACACATACATACAGTCTAAGAAATTTAATAGCGATAGCCAGGAGTCCTTTGGTTTTACTTATTTAACTGTGCTAAAGATCACTCACAGGGGGCCAGGGATTTAGCTCAGTGGCCTAAGTGCCGCCTGGCAAGCACAAAGTTGTGAGTTTGATCCTGGGTACCAAACAAAACAAAACAAAAAGATCACTCTCAGGGCAGTCATTACCACTTTTGAGCAAATTTTGTAAACATTTTCTATCTTATCTTGTGTTTGTATGTGCCCCCCTATGTTTTCCCCATCAGTTCTGATTCTTTCTGTGATGTTATTTGAAGCATATCTATGACTTACTCTACATAGTAGATCTTCCTATGTCATTCTAGAAATTTAATACCCACATATTTTTTACTTATACCCATTTTTCCCACGATGTGACTCTTTTCTCTTGAATTGTGTTTGGTGGTAGTGGTTGTTACTTTGGGTTTGTTTGTTTGTTTGTTTGTTTTGTGTGTGTGTGTGTGTCTTTTCTCAGAATGTCAAGGAAATAAAAGTTCAACCAATATTGTATGTAGAAGTATTATTTCTTCATCTCATTAGCTGTCGTCTACTTATATATTACAGAGCAATAGAAATATAATAGTTTCAGCTATGAAACAAAATAGTCTGAATTCCTGCATATTTTCCTGTCTTCTTTAACTTAACAGGATGTTTTACTACAAAACAAACCAAAAAGCAATTTGGATTTAATAGAAAGTACAAACTTTATAATCTTGAAGTATACAAAAAAAATTATGTATTACTGCAAATAGCTGGATTCCTGCACACATGCCATGGGAACTGAATTTCTGCCCTAATATTTTGGCACATCTTCAGTATACTTACCTCTGTAGGAGTGGTGTGCATCCACAATTATGTTATTTGAAAAGAATCTTTGTACTGGAAAATCCCATTGAGATGTAGCATCACATTTCCAAGGGTGCCTTGGGACAATAAAGAATGGGGTAGTAACACACAACCATTTGGTTACATCATTTACAGCAGAGAAATCATTATCCCACTGCTGATGGGGAACACTTGTACTTTTTTATTATCAAAGATTTTGCAGAATTGCTCACCCCCCCATTCATTTCATTCCAGCTGTTCTAATACAAGGAGTGAGGCAGACTGCTTCATGCTCTAAGCATACACTGAAAAGCACAATGCCATTGTTGGGGGGGGGGGCTTTTGAAGTGTTTGGGTTTTTTTTCCTCAATTTGGACTGTGTGTGGAGCAAGTTCACTGCCTTATAACAAAAGCATAAAACTCTGTGGTGACAGACAAGTCAAAGAGTAAAGAATTTGTTAAAAGGAAGAAGCCCCAAATGTTCAGCATAAACAAGAGACATGAGAAAGGAAGCGGGGAAAAGGTAAAGGAGACCGTGAGAAGGAATGTGCTGGGGCCCAGCACTGCGGCCTTTCGTAACCCTTTGGGAAATCTCACTCCTAGGGCTCCCAATGGTTCTTTCCTGAATGTGTCCTGCTTCAGAACCACAGCTTGTTTTTGCTTGAGTTTGTATTTACTGGCTCTTAAGCATGGATAGACTTGGGAATTTTTAAATGCCAAAATATTAGAACTGTTTTTACCAATGTCTGGATCATTCTTATCAAAAGTTATCCTAAAGCAGAGGCCTTGTGCACTCCTGGAGACACTTAACTCCTTTATACAGTCTTCATTATTCACATTTCCTACCCACACCACAGCTATCTACCACTCCCTTTCCTTTCTTTTCATTTCCTATTTCTATTCCTCTCAAATCTCAAATACATGAAGTTTCACACCACTCACTATTTCTACACCAGTGACAGATATTGCAAACTCATCATGGAAACTTTATGGTATATAAATCATTTTCAATGTCTTCCAGAAAGTCATCACCAATGGGACAGGGTTCAAAAGTCAGATGAGATGCTAAACATTCTGGACAAATAATACAAAAACTTAGGAATTGAGACATTTCCCAAAGTATTTCATCAATATGAATTTTGGGAGGAATACATCTGTCTACTAAGCCCAATAGTGGTAGTAAAATTCTTAATGTAAAACATTGCATAAGGCAGTATTTTATCTTCAGTTAAGCTCATCTATAAGTTTTCAAATAGATACTGATATAGTACCTAAGAATTTCTAATGATTTTAAATTGTCATTTTCAGAAGAATTTTTAAAAATATATTGCATTTGATTATGAACTGTAGAAAGAACTATAGTCCCTGTGTTTGCCATTTCCTTGTCTGTTTATTGTTTACCTTTAGTATGTATAGTAGTGTTATCTGAGGGTTTAGTTCCATCATATGGAGAGGTAAGACATTGTGAGAAGGTTTACTTAGTTCAAAAGGTTTTTATTTTTCAGGGACCGGGGTATCCTGTCTCTCAAAGCATGCCTTTTCTTACTTTTCCCTCCCACAAACCTAGTGAGATCTGGGTTCTATATCATTATAATTCAATATGATTACAAAGTAATCCTAGAGTCTCCTATAAAAACCAATTATGAACAGACTATGTAGGGCATTGGTTGTCCTCTGAAATTACCAACAAGAGTATGTATATTTATCTAGTATGTTTTATTTCCTCTGAATATTCTTTGAAATAATACAGTCAAGACTGGTCTGAATTCAAAGATTTAGTGGTCCTCAGTTTGGTCATTTATTCATAATAAATATAACAATGTTTATCAAATTAACATGAGTGTATGTAAAATTATATATGGGAGAGCCTTGGGTAGAAGGAATTGAATTCTTCATTCTAACCATAAAATCAAGTAAGTAGCTAACAGGGGGTAAACTGAAAAAAATTTATTCTTCATTTAGCCTAAACGTGGATATTCAGATGTGTTGCTATAACAACATACCTGATATAATTAATTTATATGAGAAAACATTTATTTTTTCTCACAGTTTTGGAGATTTCATTGCAAGAACAGGTGGACTCATGGCTTTGGGCTCAGTGACTGTGCTAGATGGACAATGAGAAATCTGTATAGGAGTGCTCACATAATGGCCAAAAACCAAAAACAGATAGAAAACGAGAAGCAGCCAGGATCTTGGCTAAGAAGCTTTCACAAAGTTTCTCCTTATAGAGACCCACAGCACCTCCTTTTTGCACCACTCTGGGTCCCAAGCCTTTAACACATGGAGCCTCCAAGGACACTTAGCCAAACTACAGTGCGAGGAGGGGCTGTTGATTGGCTCACATGTGTTTGTGTTTCATGATTATAAATATAATGCTGTTATGCTGTAATCTCTTCCTGGTAGGTTAATTCCCCAGCCAAGAGAACCAAAGAGCTTAGTCTATTGCTAAGCTCTTCCCCCCACAACCCAATTGTGTTAATATTTCTTCTATTGTTTATTCTCCAACAAAGCCTTCTCCTAAAAGTTTCTGGTCTATGCTGTACACATACACAAATGAAAACATCATTTAACAGAAACAAAAGTTAGTCCAAAAACCTATCCAAAATTGCTTCAGATGACTGAGTTATGTGTGCTTCCAATTTTTGATATCTGCTTAATTCTTGTTCATTGAATTTGAAGTTTTTTTTTAAAGCTTTACCTTTAAACCTCCCTTAGGCTCTTCAAAGCCATTTTTATTTAACCTTAACCCCTTCTCAAAGAACCCACAAACACATTGTTAATTTTTGTTTTGTTTTGTTCTGTTTAAAGAACTGTGGGTTTATGAGTCATAGGGAAAGGAATATTTTGTGCAACCAAATGAGTTTAAATTGTTCTTTGGACATTCCTCTCCTTATATGCCATGGCCACCCTGCTCCAAGCAGTTTGCTGATTCTGAAGGCAACCAATGAGGAAGTGTCATGACAGACTTTGTAGGGAGAGGGTCTCACGTTGTTACGTGGTACGTGGTTCTGCAGATTAAAATGCATGTTAACTATGAAAAACTTTAGTCCTTAAATGTCTGTCTGAATCACTGAGACTTGAGGACCTAATGAGTAGATCTATATTTTCTTTCTCACCATAACCTCTGATGCCTTTTCATTTGAATTTTAATTAGTGATTTCTGAAATGGTTGAGCAAGATAAAGCAATGTACAGTTGTATGAAAAAAATTGAAATGCTTTTTTATTAATCATATGTTCAAAAAAGTTATAAAAACACATAAATACACATTGTGAAAAGTTTGGTGAAAATTACTTTATGGTTTCAAAATAATGGAGAGTCTCCGTAACTACAGAGCTTTCTGATACTGTGCATCCGGGGATGTGCTGGGGAGAGTGACTGCTTCCCATCCCATGTCATGTTCTCATCTCCTAGCAAAGCCACTGGCAGCGCACTGAGGAGCTCCCCACCTAACTTGCACTTTGTACCCCCCCATGGCCTCTCCCTTCCTTTTTCCATTTCTCTTCAAACTTGTCTTTGCTCAAATAGTTAAGCAAAAGCGAAGGTATTTTTCCCTTGTAAAAAGATCTTGTGTCTGAGTGATCTGTTTCCTCCCTCTCCTCTTCCTCCTCCTCTTCCACTTTCTTCTTCTCCTCATATTTCTTTGTCTTTTCTGATCTTCTGCCTCCAACTCCTCCTCCTTATCCTCTTCTTCCTCCTCCTCCTTGTCTTTTTCTTTCTCTGAGAAATTAGTGCTTTATATATTTCTTTTTTATCAGGACAACAGGAAAGATAAACACATCCTGTTAAGAGCCTGTTCTTGACTATATGACATATGACTTGGGTGTCACATAACAGAGAAATCTTGGTAACCTGAATTGTATTACTTACCATTTCCAACCCAGATAAACAAGATTTTAAGATTTCTTGTTTTTAAGACTTGACAGTCTTTTCTGCTTTCTTGTTTTCCTCTTAAATACAGTGGACTTTCAGAAGTAAGAATCAAAAAAATCTGCTTTTCCTTTCTTTTCTTTTTCTATTTATTATGGGTAGGATCTAATATTTGGTAGTCATTCAGTGTATATTTGTAAAGTTGAAGGATTTACTTAAAGAGAGTGCTTTATGCTTCAATGTTAGTTTCAGTCACAACCACCGAGCGTGCTTGTATTCTTAGATTGCTGGACCCCACCCCCAAGTTTCTAATTTATTAGGTCTGGAGAAGGACTCTAAATTCTGCATTTATGCTAAATATCCAGGTTGATGCTGATGTTGCTGGTTGAGGGAATTGCATTTTAAGAACCCCTGTAAAAATGTGCAGGTATTCTCCGCAAACACACAAAAGAATTCTGAAACTAAGCATATAGAGATAAGATTAATTTTAAGATACATATTTTCCTTACAATAATGTGCCCATGTTATATCTCTAACTATGGAAAATATACAATATTAAAGTTAAAAGAAATAGTGAAGAAACTGGAGATTAAATATTTATGCTATTGCTGAGATGATAATATAGATAACTAGATATTGGACTCAAAATAACATGGTTACGATGTATATATTACATAGTTTTGTAAGTGTTTTTGAAAAGATAACCTCATTTATTTTGTACAACAATCTTTCAGATTATGAGTAATCATCCACATTTTATAAGTGGAAAAATTTCAGAGAGCTCATGTCACAGGAGAAGGGCATGTTATTTCTCACAGCTCTTCACATCTTGCTCTTGCTTCTCGGGCATTCACTGTGTTGTGTCTGATGTTCAGTTTGTGACATCCCTAAGACCACTGAAAATCCCAGGCAGAATACTGAACAGTCCTTCAAGGGTAGCTGAACCCATAGGTTGCAGGCTCATGTTCTCACTTATCCACTGGATGAATTGTGGTAGGAGTGTTAACCTATCTGTGTCTCAGATTCATTGTACATAAATGAGAATAAAGAAATCTCATCCTCTTTGGAAAAGAAAGATGAAAATAAAATTTCAGAAAGTATTTGTAATTTAATCTATGAATTTATAACAACCTCATTGCATAAAGGATTAAGAGAGGTTTGGGTAGATAGAAAATAATTTAGAAATTTACAAAGGACGGTAGATAGTTGTATGTGATTATGACTTCTGATAGTGCCACAGTCTATGGATTGGATAAAATAATGATCAGATTATTAATATATAAGCTACTTAAAGCATATTATTAACAAAGAATGTAAAATTACCTTTTCAAGGATATAATCCACTGGTTGGAACTAGTAGTGGAGGAAAAACAGTACTACACATGGCTCTGTATTCTGAAATCAGGACACAAGTGTGTTACAAGGAAAGGAATAACAGCCTGCAGCTGTTTCCCCAAAGGGAAAAACTTCGATTCAACCTTTCTCCTACAAACTTCTCTTCTTTTTTCTTTTCAAATGTTTTCCAAAAAATTTTGAAATAGCTGTCCTCTGAATTTCACATTTGTTCATATTTCTCTCACGCAATTTGTTTACATCTATTTAATGCAATGAAAATTTTACACAATTTTAATACCCCTAACAGCTCTTACTTAGTTGAATATCTATATCTATTTCTGTATCTTGATCTATATCTATAGATCTACATATTATAATAGAACATAAATCTAGAACTGAGGCCTAGTTATGTGCACTTTCATTGTATTCAAATGAAACACAGAATATTTGAGCCAAAAACTACCTTAAGACAACATTGACAACAACTCAGTCTCTCATTTCATAGATGAGAAAGTAGCAAACCTAGAAGTGTCTAAAAGCAGATTACTACTATGTAACAAAGCGGGCCAAAACTGAAGCATCCATCACTCCCATAATCCTTCCTCTGCACTCATCATTATGGTTACACTGGAGGCTTCACCTTCTCCTAGGAAACTAAGAGAAATTACAGAGTCAAACCAAAGGCCCTCACTGAGAGATAAATGCTACCAAGAACACTTACAGGAGACCAGGCAACATACGTTGGACCCTCAGACCTGAGGCATCTGGCTTTACCTTCGTGAGTTCTGATTTATTCAATTAGGGCAATGTGGAGCAAAGATATCTACATGAGAAGACTGTTGATGTAATAAAACACAGCAAACTCTACTCTGAAAGCATAGATGAAATAATAAACAAGTCTTCACTCTGTTCCTTGGTTCTCACAGTGTGCCATTGTTCCATAAATTGTATCATCTCCTCCTTACCCTGCATTTGTAGAGTGAAATTTTCTATCTCTATTGTGGTCACTTTGTTACCTTTTCTGCTGGTTTTCTTTTGCTCTTCTTTCCTTATTCTTTTTCTGTGTGTAGTTCTGGGGTCTCTTTCTCCCCCAGATGGTTTTTTCAAGTATTTTTTCTATCATCCATAATGAGTGGGAGTTATTTACAATGAAAAAAAAATGGTCATAGTGTTATCCCTTCTGCATGGTTTTTCTCCCCGGTGGTTTGAAGACCCTTTCAACATGTGCCATGTTTGCTTTACAAAACTAACATCCATTAACTTTGCACTTGGAAAGTGGGTAAGATTCACACACTCTCATCCTGGTTAAGAAATGCCCCGTCAGTCAGTGTAACCATTAAACTTCAGTGTTTTTATTCAATTCTTGCTTCAACATTGTATGTTTGCTTTAAAAAATCTTTATTATATACCTGTTGCCTCAAAAAAAATGTGACACTTGTCTGAGTTCCACTTTGACCTCTTACCAGTGTTGAAATACTGTTTTTAAAGAACAAGTAGGAATAAATGATATTCTTAAGATAGCCAGAGAATCATTCACTAGAAAATTTCTCCATTATTTTGCAACTCTGTTATGTCGCCAACAATATTGCAAGATTTGGCTTGTGTATACCTGGAAAATGTGAGACTTGAATATTTCATGCTGACCCTCTGACTTCACTTCCCCTGGGGGTGGGGGAGGGAGGCCGACCTGCATGTGTCAAATCTGTCCTTACATAGTAACAGCATATGCAGAGAGGGGCCTTCCTGGTGGCATCTCAGCCTTCCAATATTTACTCCCTATCTTTTTACCCCAAATGAGTTAGTCTTAGCTGTTCCTTTTATTGGAACAAGGTGTTATTCAGAGTCAGTTTTAACACCAGGTAGAGGAGGCAAATGCTTATGGAATATGACTTAAAGAAAGTTCAGAAGCCTCCTACAGAAAATACTTTTCCTAATCGCCTTACTGACATTCCCATATTAGTCACTTCCTTGGAATGAAGCAGTGAGAAAAAAAATCTTTGATAAAACATACAAGTTATCTAAAAGTTGCAGCACATAAAGCCCCTTTCACTTACTGATCAAATTAGATAAACAGACGTTTCGAAGGACTAAGATAAAATAGTTGTGATGGGAAAAGGGAAAAAAACAAAGCATGGAGCATGTCCAGACTTGGAATGGCCACAGAATCTAAAGAGCAGAAGGAATTGATGAAAAAAGTTGCCATTAGATATATCATTCATGGTCTTGAAATGTTTGCCCAGGAAAAACCCCAGGGCTGTACCCTCATACATTCATCCATCGTTGCTTCCACCCGCCTATCTGTCTGTTTCAGAGAAGTTTACCGTGTAACTTTGTGCAAGGCACTGCAATGACATGAGTATTTACTCATAAAGAGCTTATGAAGGAATAGAAGCTAGTAAATAGAACGTGCCAAACTGCAGATGAGGAAATAGTGATAAGCAGTGTGGAATTTATCCAAAATCTAAAAGATATAAATAGCCAGGATTATAACAGATGCTGAATTTATCTACCTCCAAAATCCATTTTCTTAACTCTCTGTGTTAAGAATCCACAAGAGTTATAGTTAACCTATAAGAAACAAGACAAAAAAACTTCTAAGTCATCTCTATTTAAATCTTCAAGTAGTTAGGACAGAACTATAGCTTTTTAGCTGAAATCGGGACAATGCTTCTAGAGCTTTGGTGTAAGCAGCATGATTTAGTAAGAGCTCAAACATCTAACAGTTCATTGGTGAACTATGTCCTTAAGAATTAAAGATTAGTAGGATTATTATACTTTGTATATTGTGTTTAAATGTGGTTCTTTAGCCAATGACTATGTCCAATTATTACACATGAATTAAGTGCATGCTTAAAAAGTCTGTTCTGTATCTTTAAAGCATTGTGATTTGGCCATTTTCTTTTTGAGTAGACGCATGCATTGGCCTTCCTCTAGCTCACAAATCAGATGGGTGATAAAAGACTGCAGAAAGGTCAGTGAGGATTTGTAAGCAAGACTGATTTTGTCCGGATATATGGAGTAGGCCTCCGAGACTACAGCATCTAATTTAATACATTTATAAGCCACAAACATGTCTGAATGACCAAGGGCCAGCCACAACCACAGAATAACTGAAGAGGACCAGAGTCAGCAGGGAAGGCTAGGAAGAAGGCCAGGCCAGTAATGAAAGGGGGCATTAAGGTACACATTAAACTCTCCAAAGGGGAAAAAATAAGCAAAATTTCCAAGACATCGCTAACAAAAAGTTGAAGTATTAACATTTTTGCTAAAGTAGCAAAAAAGGCAGATATGCTGGTTTCACTAAGCACATTATATTCTTTTTTTTTCCCCCTTTGAAGTGGGGAAGTGGTAAAGCTTCACTGAGCAGTAGTAAGTGAGGATGTAAGAGACTTTTCAAAAGTGGTATATCAACCAATTACGTGGAGTTCAGAGGGACCACTGGGAAATCAGCATATTTGGAGCCTTTGGAGCCAGCCCCCAGTGAGTTAGTCCAGTTCCCTGAGCAAGTTGGGGTTTCAGATGGGAGGGAAGCTGTCTTATTTTGTGGAGTGAAGCTGCCGCTGGAACCCAGGGCGCTTGATTGAAATTTCAGACATCTGATTTTGTCAGAGTTCGGTACCTTTCCTTTGAAATGCCCTGCCTTAATAACCACTTTAACCCCTTGCCAGTCTTTCCTGCAACATGTCTCCCTGTGATGAGGAAAATTAATGAACAGGCACTAGCTAATATAATTAAACCCAAACACTCCTGATTTTAGTATTAGGAAAAGCCACTGCCCTGATTTTCTCTTGACAACACAAAAGTCCTGCCATCTCCGAACTGTTTAATTATTGAAATGAACTGTAACAGTACACCGGATAGGGGCAGAGGTCGCCCAACAGTACTGGAAGTCGGGAGCAGAGCAGCAGGGGCTGACGCAGGAGCCTGCCAACGCCTCGGGCTGCAGCTACAAACCCACACACTTTTTCTCAGGCATCCAGCCCCTGATAGGTAGCCCGATAGTGGACTCATTTGCTTATTTCCAAAGGTCCGACGACGCTTGCTTGTTTTAAGAAAAGCCAAAATATGCTCTGGTGACCATCACGACATTGCAATTCCCATGCCCTACCACATTCCTCTTCTGAGATCCCAGGCTCTTTTTTTTACCCCTCCCTACGTGCAATCCAGGATGTAGACAAAATGAATTCCCAGTGACCCATGCGGAAGCAGATTTTTTTTTTTTTTTGAGAAACGGAAAATTAAGTGAAAAAAAAAATCCTGTTCTCACTTTTTTTTTCCCCCCCCGTTTTGGAATGGAGTGTATATTTATTTTCTCAGAGACACTTTCTGGCAATGACAACAGAATTCAATTGTATTAAACCTTTCTTTTTTCCTTCCCCAATTTTAAAATACTAAGTATCAGTCTTCTGTCTTGTTTAACTTTATTCTCTGCCTCTCCAGCCTAATAAATCTTAACATACGTACTGTTTTTTAAATGGAGATATTCAATTTTCCTGCCTGAGAAATTGTTGTTTTCCTAAACTAATAATATTTTAGAATACCAAGTAATGGAGAAACCTTGGAAAATTTAAAAATGTTACTATAAGATAAATCAGTGAAAGTGAGACTTTGAAATGTGTTTACCAAGTTATTTAATAATCATGAATTATAATAACAGAAAATGCATTTAATGCTTGATAAGATAATTTCAAAACATTTTACATGCTCTAAATTACAACCTTTTTAAGGAAAAATAACTACAAGAAGAACCAGATTGCTTATAACACCAGTGATCTATTGAGGCAAACTTGTGAAGCTGACATGGTTTGCCTTCCTTGCTAGTCTTCTTGGTTTCCACCATTCTCCATATTTTCTCTAACATTAATATCCACAATCTAAATTTATCTGTGTATAATTTCTTTAAAAAAGAAATATACATAGCTACTTCAAATTTCTAATGATTATGTTTAGAGATTTAGAACATGTTTTTGGGGGGATTTTCTAACCCCATAGCACATCCTTCCTGCATTCACACAGGATTAATAGAATTGCTGTCTCTTCCTCGACGTTATTTTCTTCACTATCTCAAATTACTTTTCAAAATTTATTCTAAGACTAAGAAATGATAGTCTTTGAAGTTTTTGATAATCTTAATTATTTAACCTGAGCACATGGCATCCTTATAAAATCACAAAAGTAATGAAAAAGTCAGATACTACGATGCATGTTGATTTTGTTTTTCATCTATATTCTGAAAGTGAAAAAAGGACAATCAGTGTTTGCTGGTACCAGAGCTCTCCCACGTAAAAGGAGACACTGTATATAGTTACCTAAATACTCAATAGATGAGAAAATCATGTTTAACTTAAACTTAGATGTCTACAACTTACTTTTCTAATCACATCAGCTCTTTCTTGCTTTCACATATTGTTCCTGTAATTGCAGCCTGACCTCCTGGATCCATACTCTCCACTTCCTAAAGTCCCATCTCACCCTATGGGGCCAGCAGATATTTTCCAGTTTTTCTAGAGAGATTTGCTAGGACCTAGTGATTCTGTGATATCTGCTGTCTACCCTCCAAGAATGTGGGTTGTCATTTCTCAGCCCCTCTGTCTTGGTCTAGCTACCAGGGAGCGAAGAACTCCACATGTGAGAAAACTTCCCTGAATAGGCACCATTCCATGTATGGACTGTTCCATGTATGGAACAATAAGGACGGGCGGAATGCAGTAGTTCTCTGTGATAAGCTGACTTAGTACCAGAATCTAGTATCATAGGAAGAGCAACTTAGCGACACAACATTATAGTACACAGAGCACAGCCAGTCTAAATTTAGTTTCAGATGTCTTCAGACACAAATATAATAAATAAACCTCCAGAAATCCTTCTGGTTCAGTTTTGTGAAACTGTAAATAATGGCTAACAATGGTTTTCAGGCATTAGAACACACAGGAGTCTCCCAATCTCCTCAGGCACTGGGTTAAAATGGATCTTGGGTTCTTCCCCCTAGTAAGCTTGGTTAGCACCCCAAGAATTTGTGTGATTAGGGAGTCTGTCTGGTGATTTGTATCTGAAGATTTTGTTCAGTCAGAAACAGAGGTAAAATCTTCATTTTAGTCATTCTTTTGCTACTAAAGAGGAATTTATAGCCAAATATGTAGAATTTTCTGAAAACCCGGATGTCCTCCTGTGTTGAGAGGGGTGTTCAGGTCTACCTAAATGGGAAAAGTAAAGTTTTTATTCCTCTAAAAGTAGCATCATGTATGTCTCAAGCGAAAAGACCAGTTTTTGCCCAGATAGAAAATTAAGGACTAAGATCAGTCTCTAGAGAAATATTGTTAAGTATAACCTAAACCTCATTCAGTAAGAAACTGTTAGTCCCTTTATGATTCAGTCTTGGCAAAGAAAAGTGAAAATATGGTTCAGCTCCCTCAGTGATGCACAAACTACACAGAATACAAATGAAACTTCTGTTAACCAAAATATCTGAGTTTTTCAGACAAGGTGAGTTTTTTCCTTGACTGTCTAATTCAACATTCCAACATAGAAAAATCCAGCATGTGTAAACTGTATTTAATCCATTCTTTGAATAGTATTACAGCCTTTTTTTATTTCTCTCCACATTGCATTTTGTTGTTTTTGTCTTGGAGGCTTTAACACAAGGCTGGGACTTGTACTGGGAGGACTTCAGATTACAGGAAATAATGACCTGTATATATTTAGTTGTTCAAAGGAAATTAGAGTAGCCTGATTTTTATTATTCCCTATTGCCCCACATTCTCTGGTGTAATAACTTGCCCTGTTCTCTAATTTACTTTTACATCATCGGTAATGTATACCATTTAGCCCAGATTCTCCCATGACCAATCAGGACCTGCTGCTGAGCTAGGTTAACAAAACTTTGCACAGAATGTCAAGCCTTCCTAATGCAGACCATCCAGAGATACCAAAGAGCTGATCTTTCCAGAAAATGTGCTATCTGGAGAAAGTTATTTACCAACCTGTTCCCTTAGGTAGCTGGTGACCACTGTCTGCCTCTGCTATTAAATGTGACAGCTAACCTTTTCAGGACTGGTGTCAATCTAGATTAACCTTCTCTGGTAAAAATGCGTGGGCAGTTTCCTTCTGGTTAAGCATTTAATTGTCAATCTATTTATGCATTTCCAAGGACACTGGCTCTTCATTCTGCTTTTCCATCTCTCTTACCCATTACCACCTAACTTGTATATTTTCTCTAACAATATTCAAAATCTAAAATTTATCTGTGTATATTTTCTTTTAAAAAGAAATATACATAGCTGCTTCAGATTTCTAAGTATTATGTTTAGACATTTAGAACATGGTTTAGGGGGGATTTTCTAACCCCATAGCACATATTATTGCATCTGCTAGGATATTTGAGAAAGGGAGGGACACAGTGGGAAATACATCCTTATTGCAAATAAGTATCACAATATTTCTAGAATATTTGTGCAGTGTTTCAGCTTTTCTCTTCTCATAACTCCTTATATAGTCTTGGAGATGAAACCAACATTTGAAAACAGGCAAAACTGATTTTTGTTAGAATTGTTCTGTTTTTCAAGACATTTTATGGAGTTTTATGTATTCTCCAGATTCTATTGCAGCAGTTTAAATTGTGTGCTTTTTAATGGGTAGAATTTCACAAAATAAAAATAAAAACAATCTTTAATAGGTAGTTTCAATAATCACAACTTAAGTTCACTCCAACATAACTGTATTTTAAGAGCTCCGTAGATTTGATCTTTATAAACCTACCTTCATCTCTCCTCATGCATTTCTTTTCATTTTGCTCAGTTCCTTCATCATTAAATAAGTTCTCTATTCCAAAACTCAAGTCACTCATATTCATTTTAGTTTAATTTCCTTCAGTCTCATTTATTCTAAGATTAAATATTAGTTTTGTTTTGTCCTCCCTGTTCCCTCTGAAACAACAGCAACCTACTTCACTATCTTACTTGTTATTTCTTAAAAATAACAATTCTCCTTTTAAATAGTGTCTCAGTTTTATACTTGTGAATGTTCCTCATATTTTCCTAAATCTTAACTAAATCCCTCGAAACTCTCTTAAAATACTAATCTCTGGTTTGCACTCAAGTGACAATTTTTAGGACAGTTATTATTTTATAGTAACGTTAATGACCTATCCATGGTTATATTGTTGAAACTTAGGCAGTTTCTCTGACCAAATTGCCCTTATTGTTCTAAATTCCAATCCTGGGCAACATGGTATCTTAGCTCTCTCTCCAGAGGTTTCAGAAATTCCTTCGGAATACTCTGGCTCACTAGGGCCTCTGAGCTTCAGGAAAAGCTTGGAATGAGAATAGGTTATACCTCAATGTGTATTTAAGTCAGTTAATATCTGTCCTTTCCAGAGAGTTGACCAGATGGTTGACTATGGAGCCAGGGGTAGGGGAAATAAACAGAAAATTGTATAATAGAGTGAAGAAGAAAAATAGTACTTTCTCTGTGTTGAGAAAAATATTCAATTACCAAACATCAGTTGTAAAAAAATTCATTCCACTTGCTTCTATTCTTTCTAAAATTATTCCATAGGGAATCATGGAAAATATTATGGCAGAGTAGATAGATAATATGCTGTACTTCTTTTCTTTAGGATAGCAATTCTAGCTTTACTGTATTTTCTCTTTATTCTCAAAGCAGCCAACCATTTTTTTTTTTTTGCCTCAAGTTGCACTTTTAGCAGAGCTACTGAGCTATTTAATTCCTGCAACTGTGTATATGTACCTACAGTGCCTTTTCATATACACACAGAGTTTGGCAACCAGCTCAATAAGTAATTTTACAACTTTTTCATCAGGCCCAAACACTTGTGCCCTTAGCAACCACTAACATTTTGTCACCATAAATTTGCCTATTCTGGAATCATATTATATATGGCCTTTGTTTTCAAGCTTTATATATAGTGTAGCATATATAAAACACCACATTCTTTTGTTTGGTTAAATATGATTCCATTAGATAACTGTATCCCCTTTTAATTACATTATCATTAGTTACTACATTTTTGAGCTCTTTCCTCTTTTCTGGCTATTACTAATGCTGCTATCTGTATGAACATTGCTGTACACGTAGTATGTGCACATCCATTTCCATTTCTCTTGAGTATACACTTAAGAGCAGAATTGTTGTGTCTTGTGAGAACTCCATGCTTTATCTTCTGTTGAACTGCCAACCATTATCCAAAGTTGTTGCTTCAGTTTATTCTCCCAGCATCAGTGCATGAGGGTTTCAATTTTCCTACTTACTTGCTTACACCTGTTATTATTTGTATTTCTTACCATCATGCTAATAGATGTTAAATGATACCTTATATTTAATTTTCATTTTCCTGATGGACTATTAAGTACTTTTCCATGTGCTTATTGGTACCTTCTATATCTTCTTTGGTGGGACTATTCATATCCTTTGTCAAATGTCTTTGGAGGCAATATGCTTATTTATTAAGTGGTAAAAATTCTTTACATAGCCCTGCACATGTCCTTTATCCAATGTATGATCTGCATTTTCTCTTCACTTGCTGCACTGATTTTCAGTTTTCTGATGTCATTCTTTAAATCACAAAAGTTGTTAATTTTAAAGAAGAGCAATTTTATATTTTTTGCTACTTATATTGTGATTACATTTCTGAAATTAAGATAATGATTTACTTCTATATCTTTTGAAAGTTTTATGGTTTTAGTTCTTATACTTAGATATCTACTTAGCTTGCATTAATTATTATATATGATATGATACATTTTATTTTGCATGTGGGTTTTCAGTTATCCTAGAACCATTTTCTAAAAATTAGATGTCCCCGCATTGAACTGTATTAACACCTACACTGAAAATAAATTGACTGTAAATAAGGAAGTTTGTTTCTTGACTCTCCATTGTATTCTATTTATCTACATGTCTTTTATTACATAGGTACCTAATTGTTGTACTTATTGTAATTTAATGGTATGTAATGGTGAGGAAGTGTGAATCCTTGAAATTTGTTCTCTTTTATTAATTTTTTTTCTCTTTCTTTTTTCTTTTTTAAGGTGAAACCTCACAATGAGGCCCAGACCAGCTTTGAACTCATTGTCCTTCTGCCTTGATTTCCAAGTAGCTGGGATTATAGACCTGTGACAGTGCACTGAGCTTACATATTATTTTCACTGATAGTAGTCTCTTGAATGTTTGTATATATTACAGGTCTATCTTGTAAAATTTTACAAAAAAATGGATTCAGATTTTGTTAAGGACTGTGTAAAATCTGTAGATAAATTTGGGAAGTATTGCCATCCTAACAATATTAAATCTTCTGACTTATGACATTAAATATCTTTTCATTTATTTAAAGTGCCTTTTATTGTCAGAGTATTTTCTAGTTTAATATATATATCTTTGTACATCTCTTGTTACATTTATCCCTAAGTATTTTATTATTTCTTATGGCATTGTTTTCTTAATTACATTTTCTGCTTATTTACTGCCAGTGTAGAGAAATGTAATTGATTTTAAGATGTTGATTTTATACTGCATGTCTTCCCCTAAGTTTGTTTCTTTTTTCTTTAGTATTTTCTGTATACAGTATGGTAGGCATTCAAGTACAACCATATTTATTCTTTTTTACAGTCAGGATTTTTTTTCCTATTTATTCCTACCAGAGATGACATTAAAATGTTGCATGTAAGAGTCAAAAGAGACATCTTTGTCTTGTGCCTCATTTTAGGGAAAAGTATTCAGTCTTCACCATTAATTAGCTATGAGGTTTTGGTAGAATCCCTTTACTAAACTGATAAGTTTCCCTTTACTTGCAAGCTTACGGATTATTTTTACTGTGAAAAGTTGTTGAATTTTGTCTAATCTTTTACCTGTATCTACTGAGAAGATCATGTAGTCTTTGTTCTTTATTGACATAGTATATTACTTTCATTGATATTCAGACATTAAACTAACCTTGTATTCCTGGGAAAGATCTCATAGTCATAGTGTACAATATTTTATCTGTGATGGATATAATTTGCCAGTATTTTGTTAAGGATATTTGTATCTTTTTTATAGAAGAAATTGTTCTGTACTTAAGAGCAGAATTGTTTACTAGTTATGGCTAGTAATTGCTCTGTACTTAAGAGCAGAATTTTGTTTACTAGTTATGGCTTTGGTTTTGGTATTGGAGAAATGACTGGACTCTTACAATGAGTTTAAAAATATTAATTCTTACTTTGATTTTTTAGAAGAGTCGACAAAAATACAATTCTGCTTTTCCTATAGTTATTTCATTGATGAAGCAATCAGGGTTTAAGATTACATTTTGAAGAAATTATCAGCAAAAATTATTAGCAAAAATCTCTCAGCTATGTTGCTCTGAGCTTCAATTTCCTAGTTCTAAAAGTTGAATCATATTCCTCATATTTGCAGTAATCAGAGGTCATGGAAAAACTATCTGTGATATCTTGGTGAGGGAAAGGAAGGTGGAGCACTAAAGCAGCATCAAGTTAGAAAAGGGAGACACTTCCCTGACCGACAAAAACACTGAGCACATCAGGTTTGTATCATAGTTCGGTGGAGAGGACAAGCTGTGAGAGAAGGAATGTGACACAAGTAAAATCTGTGGACATGATCTCCAGCTTTTGATACCCACTAGGACCTTCAAGCTGTAGAGGCACAAGGTCTGAAGTGTCTATATAGGCGATGTGAAAGGAACTTTGGCAATATATAGTGAAGAGTTATGTCTAAAGATTGGGGCAGCCCCTCAACATTTTGGTTTAACCTAACGCATATGACTTATTGTAACTGTCAAAGTTATCCTTAATATGTGAAAATCTATTTCCATTTTGGAGGAGGGATTATTGGTTGGATTTGAGGTGATGCATAGAAGACAAAAATATGCAATATTTTAAACATCTTAGTCGCATTTTAATTACATAGATGCATAAAGTATATATAATTCATATCTGTTTTATTGAAAGTCATTGGCAAGCTACATCTTTTATACTTCCCTGTAATATATCAGTCAGTACTGACCATTCCTTCAGGAAATATAACCTATTTAAAACACTTTTAGGGTACTAATCTCATTTTGTACAACAGGTACAACAGATATTAAACTTCTGATTCTAGAATCAGGTCCCCTGTGATTGTCTATAGCAAGATATTCTTTAGCTTTAACAATTTATGTAGAATCTCTGTGCTGTAATTTCTTAATTTTAAAAAATACAAATAATATTTCATACCCAGTATAGCACATGCCACATAGATTTATATGAAAATTAAGTAGTGTTTACTCCTTTGCTACTATTATAATTGATATATTTTCATTAAGAATTAGCTGAGAAGCCAAGTGCTACTTAATACACCAAATATCTTTCTATTTTCCTATTCCTAGCTCTGAGAATGGTATTTCATTCTTCCTATCACAAATTACCATCATTTATCTTTTATGCTTTTCTCTCTACATTTTTTTTTATGATCTAGAGGTTGCCGTTGTACATTACTTTCCATATTCTTCCCTTTTCCTCCAACTCTCAGATCTTTTACTTACAATACCGAGCAATTTCCAATGCTGCCTTTCTTAAGGAACCTTTACGTATACTCAGTTCTAGCTATTCATACACATTCTCTCTTCTATATACACAAACCCTTCAGGACACAGGCTGCCATCTCCATTTTATATATGTGTAGCATGTTACAGACAGATTCAGTGACTGATGCCAGTTCACTTGAGTAAGACATGGTAGTCCTCACACACAGATGTGATCTTCTAAGTATGAAACCATGTAGTTTCTTATTCTTCAAGCTGCTGCCAAGCTAACTTCAATATAGTGCAACTTTGATTATAATACACTCAGCTCAGTGTGTCCTTATTGCCTGTAAAGTCTAAACTCTTAGCCTTGGACATCAAAGCCTGCTATAATCTGGTTTAAATCTGCATTTCCAGTCTCTCTATTCACTGATCCTTCTCACAACCATTCCACTCCAATAAAAACAAAGAACTTTCCATTTCCAAGCATGTTTTGTGCTTCTCCCTAAGGATGATTTTGCCCACATCTATGCCTTCTACTCCAGTCTTATTTAGTGGCACCTCTACCATAAGTGCTTTAACTCTCAGATGGGTATAAAGTTGCATCCTTTGAACCCCCATAGTGCCTTGTATATTGCCAGTTTATTGCTTGTGTCTACTTAATATAGAAAAAATACTAGAGAGAGGTGAGATTAAAAGGATTTCAGGGAAAAGTGTTTGAAGGAAAAGCTGAGAACTTTTCCTGGGAAATAAACCTGTCTGATTTTTAGCTACATAGTCAAGTCAAGAAAAAACAAAGGGCAAAAGTGAATATGGCAATGGAGAGCAAAAATATATTGGACTGAGAAAGGAAACAGCTTTTTTCATTTTCCCATTCATTAGAACATATAAATTATTAGGTGAAGTGAAGTATATCAACAGATAAGGATTTTGGCAGCACCAGGAATTTGGCTTCTATTTAAATTACTGGCTTGGCATATTTTATATTATTTCTGGATGTTAGTTCAGTTTTATTGAGATTTTTTTGTAAGACTGCCTATCTGAAATTGAAGATATTCCTGGGAAATAGGAGAGTGGGAAGAGGCCAAGAGTAGCCATATTCCATGAAATTAATTACTTGGACAGATTCATGTCAAAGAACACTGATATGGATGTTAAGTAGTCATATGTAACCACATTTTAATTTTCATGTTAGTCTAAATGTGCTGGGGCATGGAGGAGGTATCTTATTAACACTGCCTCACTCAGTGTAGTGTTTAGGGGTCTTGTAGTGTTTGGAGAAGCCTGTCATCTATTTTCATTATAAATGATTCAGAGCATGATGTTACATCTGTCCACTGACAGTGAGTTAGACAGATGAAAAGAAGGGCACAGAACACCACTAAAAGAGTCACAGAGAAAAGAGATAGGTAGTGCATCTTGAGCCAGAGTTGATTGTGAACTCTTATGTTCTTGGCCCCCATGTATATAGTTAAAGATCGGGTTTCCTCACTGTTAACATTTTGGGTCAAATTTTTTCTTTGTCATGAGGATCAGTCTTGTGTCTTGTATAACATTTAAGAGCACGATTGATCATTATGTACTGAGCACCAATAGCATTCCCCTTCACACACACACACACACGCATGCACACACGCATGCACACACACATACTGTGACAAACTAATATGTCTACAGATATTTCCAAATGCCTCCAGAAAGCTGAAACCACCCTGCTTGGGTACCTCTGACTGAAGATAATTAACCAAATAGAAATGTTTCAGGAGATGTTGACCCCAGGAGTGATGCGAAGCACTGTACCGATGCTTCTAGGAAGGAGCTACAGAGGAGAGAAAGAAAGGTAGGTAGTCAGACCTGGAATGATTTGTTAAACTTCTCCTTTACAACTGTGGAAGGCACAGATCATCTGTTTCAGCAGATGTAGGAGCTGATGATGGTAGAAGTATAACTGAGATAAACATATGGGGATGGAATACAGCTATGTGGCTTATGGTGCTCTTAGTACCTGGATCTATGACACAGTGGCTTTTGCTAAGAGATCATCAGGATAGTTTGATAAACCTGGAAAGGAGGAAAGAAAGTGTGGGGTGGCTTCCAAGGAAGTGCTACCCAAGTAAGCCAGGAGAAAATTTCTCTCTGGGTTCTAGAAAGACCAGTAAACAGAAAATATTGGAGGACTGGTACCACACCTGGCGTGTGCAAATGTGTGCTACCTAGGTAAGAAATGGGGTCTTTGTGATGAACAGAGGGAATTGTTCTGGGATATTTGGCACTTAGAGGAGACTTGGACCTGAAATTTTAGAACTATAGGTATTTCAGGGGATAAAGGCAAACCAGATTCTGAGCTCCACCCTTGAGCCTAAAGGTAAGCAGGATACTTCCTGTCATGGGTGCAATAAACAACAAAGGTGATTCAGAGTTTATGGAATCACCCTGAATGGTGCAGCAGCACATTCCAAAGCAACCCACATAACCCAGTAGAATGAGTCAGAAGACACTAACCCATCCCCTGGCACCCATAACAATCATGGATTTGAAGATTTTGCAATGAGCTGGTTGAAAATTTAAAGTGCTATAATGGAAAAGGAGGGTACCAAAGTACATATTATAGTATGATCACCCTTCTATATTAAAAGAGTAAAATATGTGATTTTGTAAGTAGTTACAAATATCAGCACCTAGGAAACACTGGAGAAAGAAAAAGGGAGCCACTCTTTATGATGACAGCAGTTTCAAGAGGAGATAAGGAATCATTTTTATTTCTTTTTTTACTTTAACATTTGTGTTTTGGGTGGTGAGCATTTTAATACTACTTTCTAGATATTCTACAAAAGTGAGCATTCTATTTCAACCAGTTTTGGTCTAGAAAATAGAACTGCCAAATTCTTTTAAGTGGGGCAAATTCTGTAACTTGTGAAAAAAGTATGGGATATTACAGTATGAGGACAGTGCGGGAAACATGGAAAATATAGCGTGCTTTATAGAAATTACCACACTTCTATATGAATTTCATAAGAATTTAGCATGTATCATCAAAGTGCTTTCTTCCTAACAGAAAACTATTTTGTTATTTTGTAAAAAAATATGTTGTCTTCCTCTTCTTGCACCACTAACAACTGCTCTCTGAGTAAGAAAATGAAAGAAAAACAAAAGAAAAATCCAAAACCCTTTGGCTATGTGTAACTCTATATGAGACTATAAAGTACAGGGTTTGTTTGGAATGATGAATGGTTTGACAATATAGCACAATCAGACAAGACCGGCCATCAATCACTTTAAATCAATGATAGACCCTGGGTGTGTTTTGTGCCACTTTCATTCATTCTGGTGCCCAGAGAGTTCCGCAGAGCAAACTCATGACCTCACATGAGCAAAGAAAATGGCTTTTAAAGTTGTTTCCAGCCTCAATTCATCACTCATTCCTGGGTGAGATGCCAGGAAATAACTTTCATGTCTTTTTCCTCTACTCATCTTTCTCATCTCAAATACAGTCTGGTGGTAGGATATGCACATAGACAAAAAAGGAATAGTAGCCCATATGTGTGGAATAGGTTTTTGGTGATGGAAGTGAAATTTATTCCTTAACTGGTTTTTTTTTGTTACTTTTCTTATTCATCAAATCATCTCAGAATTCTCTCTTCTCTTTCTATAAGGAACTTGTGATTTAGTCATGATTTCTTCTTGGTTCATTATAGAACAGTTGGAAGAAGGCAATGTGGTCAGGAGTGCATAACCAGATATGAGTGTTAATATTCCCCATTAAATATCATCAGGCATCTCCTCTGCTGGCTGCAGATGTTTTTCACTGTGACTCTTGGCCATTAGTGATTAATATTCTGTCACCAACTCCAGGAACCTAGAACTACCTCATGAGTCACATAAGCATTTGTTAGGGTCAAGAATACCACAGGTGGGATAAGGTGATAGTGTTTACTTCTCAGGAAAATGTACGAAAACTTAAAAACACCTGTCTTTTCCAAATACTTTGTAAAAGAGACTCAGCAACTCAAAATGTATCTATGTTATTAAAAGATGAAAGACTTTTTTTTGCCTCAGTGCACCCCTATTCCTAGACCCAGAGGTAAAAAGGGAAGTGATGGTCTCTTAGACCTTCAGAAATGCAGATGTCAACTCTACCAGTCTGGATGGACAAAACTAGTTTTTCTCCCATTCTGTTACATATATTTCAAATACAATTGTTTGCTAGAATTGATTCTTTTTTATACATTCCCTGTAATACTTGTACCCACCACAAGGTTCTTTATATTTTCTACCAACCAGGAAAATCCTTTGTATTTATCTTGTGATTCTATATTATGAATTCATGCTTCATATGAAACTTATCATGATGTTGAATAATCCTATTCAAAGTTGAAAATACTTTAGCACATCTTTCAAGGGCTAAGATTTTGTTATTATATATAAACTACTCAATAAAAAGGTGAACAGAATTGAACACTAAGAAAGTAATGAGCCAGTTAACACTTGGGATCTAAACAACTTGAATTACAAGGCAGCTTGGAGCAATAGCAAAACCTCTGGTTAGATTATAGATCACTTAGTAGACAAAGGGCTCTTGCAGAGCATCAGCTTTGCCTTTGAGCTTCACATTCCCAAGGATTTTCATAGAATGATTTGCGATTTGGGAACTCTGTGTGAATTAAAAACTACTTCTCTTGCAACTGTGTCAAAAATCTTTTCTTCCATGGGAGCTAAAGAATAATAACTGTCTTCATCATTCTTGTTGCAATTTTTACAGGGATAAAAGAGAACGTGAGTACTACCAGCTAAAGTGTATATTCGTATGAATATGTGTGTCTGTGTGTGTGTATGAATGTGTAGTGATATGTGCATAAGCTTCATGTCTAATGTGATATTACTTTATGTAGAAGGATTAACTTATGTTTATGGTATTAATTAATAAAAGGGAGTCTTACCAATCTTTTTATTCCACTAAAGACTAAACCGGGAAAAAGTGATTTGGCACTAAATTATTTGCAATCAGTTATAACTTAAGGGAACACTTATTAGCCCAATAGTGAGATAACAACCGTGTTCTTTTCATAAAGAGAAAAAAATACAGCCTAAAAGAGTGCAACCTCAAAATGCATTTAGGGAAATATAAGAGGCTCAATGGAGGAAGGCCTTAGCCAATGTGCATCCCTGTAATCCCAGCATTCTTTAAGGTAGAGGCAGGAGGCTTGCCAATTCAAGCCAAGACCAGCCAATTTAGCAACTTCATGAGACTCTGTCTTGAAATTAAAAAAAAAAAAAAAATTAGAAGGACAAAGGATACTACTCACATACTCAATACTGAAAAAAAAGTGAGAGAGAATGAAAAAGGCCTTATGCCTGACAAAGGATATACAACCATGTTCTCCTGAGACTGTTTTTCAAATGCACGCCAACACAGAACTCCCCACCCATTCTATCTTTTGCAGTGTTAATCTAGTGGCAGAAAAGAACATTGTTCAGGAAGTGAGAAAATCAAGCAAAGTTTCACTCCTCCAGGATAAACCATCCAAGAATACCAAAGCAGAACTGTATTTTTATTTTTCCTGTTACAGCACAGATCCGTTGTTTGGCTACCAAATTACAGGTTGTGTCTGGTTCTCACATATTTCTGCTTTTCATGTACTGAACAGGAAGAGTAATAACAGGCTACTCCTTCTGCTCGTGGGATTTAGGTAGTCTTCATCATAGAATGGGTCATTTTTCTAAGAAAACCTGGCAGTTTAAAGACTGGAGGTGTATGCCATTCATGTGGGGATGGAAAACCCATAAAAATGAGAGGTTTTTGGCAGAGAGAGTGGGTTCTAGTTACTTGTTCCCAGATTTAAATGACATGTTTATGAGTCATACCCTTATTATCTAATCCTAACAGCATCATCCAAAGATCACTATCATTTAAATGACTACTTCAGAGAAGGTCTCTGGGAAATTTTACCAAGGAGAAAATTATACACATCAACTCAGTTAAGGAGCAGCACTCTGCACACAGTTTTAAGTCATTTTTTAAAATACTCTATTGAAAAATCAATACAAGATAATTAAACACAATATAACAAATACTGTACAAATGTATATTATCTGGTATCCTAGACAAGAGACCTGTTAACTTTAATGTAATATGTATTGAAGGAAACTACTGCACACACATATTACCAATTAGTATTTGAATTAATAAGTATTCATATAAATATTCTCTCTTAGTGTCTAATGCTCAGACATCAGAAAAAATTAAAAATAAATCACTTGATAGGATAAGTTTCTAAAGGAATCTTGAATTCAGGAAACCAACTGACAACTGAGGAAACTGTAGGAACAGTTTAGTGAGAGACTCCTTATCAATCTGACCTAACCCAAAGCAGTGTTGGGGAACTGCTCTAGCCAACATGGGAAAGAACCCTGGAATTTTGACTCATCCGAGAATTTCTAAAGAAATCTTTTGGCAGACAAGACCTATGTGGAAGACATCTGGGTTTCCTCAAATAAAATTAATTTATTTCTTTTATTCTTAAAAAAGAAAGAAAAAAATAAGCATTTCCTTGCCCTTGAGAAATTTTTTTGTCCCAAGATTAAAAATTAAAACTATTATTTATATCCACCTTCATATCTGTGGTATAAGAAGATATTATATTTTATTAGAAGAGGAAATGGAGGAATACAGGGTGTAAGTTATATCTGGTAAGGGCAGTAGAAAATTTTGGCTGTGCTGAGTCTTCTCAGGATCCACACCTACACCAATAAAGGACAGCACTGATGAGAACTTTTGCTTTTCAGTCCTGAAGGCAATAGACCTTGACTTCCTAAGATGGCTGATCTACACTCTTCTCCTTCGTAGACAATTGCACTGTCACACCGCTTGTTCGCTCCTAAAGAAATTTTCTTATCTCAATACACATAGTCTGAGAATTTCCCAAATATTTTACGTATGATTCCTTTTTGACCAACAGTTCCATTTTTAAGCCTGTTTACTCTTGCCACACCACTGAACCTAAATGTCCAATGTCATTGCTCATAAATTCTACCATCTACAAAGCACCAGTAAAAAAACAACTCAGACGTGTTCTTGGTCATTTTATAACTAAAATGGCATTTCCTTTAGCTTCTATATCCTGTTCAACACTTCTTTTTTATCTCATCAGAATGGTTTTTACCATCCCTGTTTCTCACCATAAACACTTAGGAATTATCATAGAAAACTAAGTATTTCTCCACAGTTTTCTTTTCCTTCTGAAACCTCACCATAAGGACATTTAATACTTTCTTTGTGGCAATAAAGGATTGTTCTATCATGTGCCTACAAATTCTTCCAGTTTATACTCATTACTCTGTTCCAGTGATGTGTTCACATTTTAAGTATTTGTTCTACCAGCATACCAATTTTTGTATCTTAGCATCAATTTTCTATTTTAGTCTATTTGGTATATTACAACAAAAGTACCATAAACTGTATGGTCTATAAACAGCAGCAATTATATTTCAATTGTATTTAGAGACTGGAAAGTCCAAGAGCAAGGCAGTGTCCAATCTGAGTTCTGGTGGGGAACTGATCTCTGCCCTGCAGATGGCATCTTCTGACTATGTCCTCACAATGATGAATAGAACTATCTTGCACTCTGTATCTCTTGTATAAATGTACTATTTCCACTCCAGAAGTTTTAGTATTCATGCCCTAATCAAGTCTCAAAAGAAACACTTCCCAATACCATCCCCTTTGGAGGTAGGATTTCAATGTATTTGATTGGTAGAGCCAGGAGAGACAACAACATTCATAGGACAGCATTAAGAATGTTTATTATGCTTGTATTAACTGCCACCCTTAAAGACTTAGGCATTCATAGGTAGGCCTTTCCAGAAGTGGCTGAATCTAGAGTGTATGATACTAAGACTAAGGGTATATGACAATTGAATGAGTTTAGTGTAGTCCTAGGTATACAAATTGAAGCCCCACCCTAGGTGTGGGTGGCACCAATCAATAAGCTTGTAGCCTGGATGGAATAAAAACAGACAGAAAGACAAGAGGCTGACTGCTGCTGCTGCTGCTACTTGCTACCTCTTTGTCTTCTGTCTGGCACACCATGAACAATTTCTCCTCTATGATGCCCTTGGATCCAGAAGATTATAAAATGAAACCTCTATAAACTCTGAACTGATATAAACTTTAACTTGTGGCTGCTGGGCATTTTGCCTCAGCAACAAGAAAAATATGTAAGACCTTGATTATTTTATGATCCTCATGCATGACATTTTTCTACATAGTCAAAAATACCAAACTCTTTCTTGGGCCTATCACATCTACCTCCAAAATATTGTTGGGCTACTGCTTATTACAGCATTAGAGTGTTTATTATGACTTGATAGAACTTCATAGTGACCAAGAGAAAATCAGAACAAATAGTCTATGCTACTAGGTATATAAACTACTCTACTTCGAACGCTGTATGGTTTATAAAATGGAAGAGTTGATAAAAAATTAATAATGAGTTAAAATCTGTATTGATAAGTTATAATTACAGGTAAAGATTTCATAGCATAATCTGCATGTGATAATTTTATTGGATGTAACTAAAATCTTAAGAAATCAATCCTCACAGTGAGATATTTGTCACCAATATTCTCAATAGTTAATGGACTTTTAATATTTAAAAGTAATGTTCTAACTATGCATAGTTTATAAAATTCCAGTTAGCTCTTAAGTAGCCAATAATAAAAATCAACACAGCATCAACAACAAAAACAACAAAACAAAACAAAACTCTTTAGATCCAAACTGTGTTTAGAGAGTTGTATGATTATAGTCTAGGATTATTCTCATAAATAATTAAATTCCAACATTAGCACCTTTTCCTCCATTATTTATCACTTCATGAAGTCATTCTTCTTCATCTCTTTTTTAAGTGTTCACTAAACACAGTCTTACTTAACTGAAGCCTCTTATTTCTTAGCTTATCAGAAGAGCTGAGCAAGGTTACATCTTTACTCACCTGTAAAATGTTTCTACCTGTCGTTCTATCTACCCAGATAACTTGAATTCATTGATTCAAGCTCACTATTCAGTGTGTAGATCTCTTTAATAGCAAGTGGAATTTAATAACCTCCTATAAGAAGGTGCCATTGCTCAATACTCTGTGCTTGACGATGTGGTTAAAAAATCTTCTTGGCCCTCAATTCCTCTACTTAACAAAAGACAGTGCTGAAAGCTAAAGCTTCTTTATGCATTTGATGTCAACACTGCAGCAGAAGCAGTGAACAGCAGCAAGAATTGCAGGTGTGGACTCTAAATCAACGTGTCTTTACTTTCTCAGGACAACCTCCAGTGAGCATTCCTACTCACTACACATCTGGTTTGTATTAATTGGTTGCTGAGAAAAACATATGAAATTCTTGCATATATAATTACATATTTACCAAAATATACAGGTTTTGGTAAAAGGCTTTCCCTTTGGCCATGTTTGTAATTGGAGAAAGCATGAAGAATGGAGTCACATGCAGCGCTTCTGTTGATTCTCAGTGTTGATGATAATGTTCTCTGGGAGGATAGTGAACTAAAGTTCTCAACTGGATGGCAGCAGAAACATTAAAGACAATTTTCTCATCATGCCTAGAGTATTTCACTGGCCTTATAAATGATCCTTCAGTCCACAGCGTTGCCCTCCTCCATCTGTTCACTGTTCAGTAGACCGCTTTTGCCAAGTCCTAAGTGAGATTCTGGCACACCTTTGCTCAGCACCCGTCTTACCATCTCCTGCAGAGCTTAACTCAAAGTCCTTCTGGAGGAGTTGGAGTGTCTCTGAGACTGAGTTCCAAACTCCACTATCAAAGATAATTTTCTCTTGTACTTCCTCTGGCTTACACCACAGTTTCTGCCCCTGGGCTTTTGCGCTGATTTGTTTCATTCCCTCTTCTTGTCCCAAAGACTTGCTTCCATCATATCTTTGTTTAGATATCACCTGCTCAGTGAAGCCACGCCTGGGCCTCCTTTCTGCCTGCTCCCACCTCTATCTCTTCCCTTCCTCACTGTTACTTTCTCATATTACATTTATTTTCTTATTCACCTTATTAGTTATGTTTTCTCCTATTGAAGGCCTTATGGATAGGGTCTTTTATGTTTTAATCTTTATTTTGAACAGTGACTAGCATATATTTGGTGTTTAGGAAATTTATACCCTGAAAATGATCCCTGGATATATGATTAAGAAACTTCTGAATGTGAAGTGTTTAATTTACCTGGCTACTTCATAAAGTGGGGAAAATCCAAGTCATTTGTTTAATCAATGAACTAGTTATTGCTATAGGATAAAAAAAACTGTTTCACAGGTAAAGAAGTTACCTTAATGCTACCCCTTTACACAGACATTATACACATTGTCACAAGGAAATCTGGGTAACAGTATGACTCACAATATGAACATAAGCAGGAAAAATTCTTTTAGTACATACCTACCAATAGGTATTATCAGTAAAAATGATTTTACATATTTACTTGGCTACAGTAGTACATTTGTCTAGAAAGTTATGATAGTTTTAAGAAAACTAAGATATAAAATATATTTAAAGTCAAGTAGGCCCACAAATGTTTATGTTTTGTTAAATATGTTAGCAGTAATCATCTTGCCAAAACTAATTCATTTTGTTTTACCAATATTATAAGTAAACATGTTTTTTTCTTTTTAAAAATATGTACTTATTTGCTTAAAAAGTTCCCAAAGAAATATAGCTATGAAAAATTAGGCAGGATGAGGGATTTTTTAAAATAAATATGTAACCATAACACTCTTGTCATTAGTAATCAAGTAATCTTGATTTTAAGAAAAAAGCACTTTGCCTTTAAGAAACACATAAAGCTAATTTAAAATGACAAGTTAGTCACTGAAGCAAACAACAGCTCAGAATCAGTCCCTACAACCTACCACAAACTGATAATGAAATAATTTATGGTTTAAAATAATCTCCTTTCAATTATATTTTTTTAGAACTCCTAGCAGCTGCAGAGTCCTGGCTTGCACTTTCCTGCCATGGTCCGTTGATTTAGTCTTTGAAGTTGGCTACATTTTTTATGTATGTAAGGCTATATCCATACAAACCTTTATTTAGAAACTCATTAGTGCTTTAGCTAATGAATTGTCAGTTACTCATGCTTGGAGATTCAGAAACCTTGAAAATAAAACAAAGGCATTTGTAGGAAGAATGTAAGATTGGTCTATCCACATTATATCCTAGAGAGAATTAATTTAGTAACTAGGCAGATATAAAATCTATCATGAACCAGTAAAATGGACAGCAATTGAAAGTTCTCTTTAAAAAAAAATCTCATCTCATTGTGTATCCTCATGTAAATTTAAAGAAATTCTGTTAAACTTGCAAAACATCTTTGGAAGTCAGAAAAATCTGAGCATATGCTTTTCCAACACCTCTTTGTTCTTCTTTCTTACAGTGTAGTGTTTTTCTTTTACCCGTATTTTCTGTTCTATATTCCTTTGTATCCATCAAGAAGCTCTAAGTGTTTTCTTTCTCTTTACTTTCTTCATTATTCTCATCCCATTTTGTCCCTCCAAATCATTGCAGATGCAAGTGGCCTGACCAAGACTCGGTCTCAAATTCTGCTTGTTTTCTGGGGATTTAGCTCAGTGGCTTAAGGACCTACCTTGCAAGTGTGAGGTCATGAATTCAATCCCTGGTACCAAAAAAAAAAAAAAAAATCTTCTTGTTTTCATTCAGATAAGGCTGTTTAGGGTTACTAAACAAACTCATAGTTATGGAAAACAGTGGGAAGAGGTGAATGGTAGAGATTAGACTACGTTTCTTCTTAGGTGGAATCCCTAAACTCTTGCCCCCATCATACCTGTGTTAAGTGGTAGTACTGGCTTTGGGAGAGTTAAGGACAGCTACAGAGCTACTGAGACATCAGGCAGTTCTGAATGACTATATTTTGCTGAATGATGAATTAGCAACTGCTGGAAATAATAATAGGTCTTAAAATAGCAAAAATGCCTGAATGACTATATCAGGGAGTGGCCAATTTCTATCATGTGTTGATGTCAATTTAGAACATGGATATTCCCTAGACAAAAATGAAATGAGATTCCAGGCCTACTTTTTTTTCCAAGTGATTTAAACTACATACAAAAACCCTTTCAGGCTCAGCTATACTGGTCACGTCAAAGGCTAAATGACAGGAAATGCATTGCGTATATTGAGGTTGTTCTCCACATTTAATGTGGGAATATGAAAATCCTCAATACACTCAGAATTCCTGAATAGATATGAAACCCAAAAATTCTACAACATCCAAGTAAAGAACAATTTCTAAACATAAGCAGTTTTCCCCACACAAAATTACACAAATCCCTTGAAATGAAAGTGCATGCAATTAGCGATGTGATTATAAAATAAAATAGAAATGGTATTTTATTAGAGAAGTAGGATCAGGAATATCTGAATATTGCCCTGTCATTAGCCAATGTTTCTCAGTTTCTAACTTCTCTTTGGGTTTCTTGATAAAATATGCATATGCAGCAGATGCATCTAATCAAATATATGTTTTTTATCCAAAGATGCAATAGGAAAAGGTCCTGAGAACTTAGATTAGACCAGAGGAAGACTCCTTTCCCCAAAGCTATAGATAAATTTAAACAGCCTAAGTAGATGGACAGCCCAATTTTTCCCATAAACTTGAGATCACAAGTTGATGACCATTAGCTGGAAGAAGTTTATTATTTATGCATGTATTGGCCCTCAGTTGTATTTTTGAGAATACACTGAATTGTTTGTGAATATTTAAAATGAGAAGCTTCCTTATTTTAAAAGCTTTTTTTTAATCTAGCCATAAAATAAAACAATCAAACAAAACAAAAAGATAATAATCATATTCCTATCTGCATACACTTATCCAGAACAGACATGTAGCTGTTGTATTCTCAGGACAAACATTGCCTATATGTACCCCTCACTATTGTTCTTACATCAGCTCCACTTCATGCATTTCCACCACCTTCCTGACTTCTGAGTTGACACATTTGACCTACACCATTCACCTGAGTCAATATTTGAAAACATCAACAGCCATAGATAATGAGTTTAGAGAAAATTACCTTAAACCAGAGAAAAGAAAGTAAGTTTCTCAATTAAATGGTGTAATTGTCCTATCCCAGTCTTCCTAAGATTTCCCTCAACCCAAATATGTTTTTAAAAAACAAGATATGATAAGAAATCTCCAAAACAATTAAATGCTGAGTATGTATGAGAGAAAGAAAATGAATGCACATGATAAAAGAATGAAGGAGTTACAGGGAGGTAACTGATTCATCAGCATGATAGCATCATTCACATCTTCCATCATTCAGATTAATACTTCTCCTTCTGAGTCAAGTGCAGGAGAGGACAAAGAATATTTAAAAAGCATGAAGCTTCACACAGAGTCCTCAGTCATATTCCTGTATTGACTGGAATATTTCTGAGTAGCCAATGTAGCTTAAGCCCCATTGTGTTAAGCAAAGGTAGCTTCCAAGTTCCCGTGCCTATTTTTGCACTTAAAATTTTGCATTCTTCCTCTCAAAAAGGCTTCCTAATATTATACATGTTTAAATTCTCAAAAAATATCTATCTATGCTGGGCATTGTGGCACACTCCTGTAATACCAGCACTTGGGAGGCTGAGGCAGGTGGATCATTGCAAGTTCAAGACCAGCCTGGGCTACAAAGTGAGCCCAAGGCCAGCCTGAACTGCGTAGTGAGACCCTGTCTCAAAAAGACCAAAAAAAAAAAAATCCATCTGCCACTGCCTACACACTACATTTTGAGTGCCTTGACTAAATTTATTAGTCAAAAAAAATGAAAAAATATGTATACTATGTCATGTGTGTCTGTTTGTGTGTATATCTGTAACCAAGGCAAGACATTCCAGACAAATAAATAATCCAGAAATTACTAAAACCTTATATTGTAGGAGGAAAATGATTCAGAAATGGCTTACTTTGTGGAATACGTCCTGATTCATGATACCAGAAAATAAGCTAATTTACAAAATCTATATCATAATTAACATGTCAATAAAAAGTATTTGATGGATAAAATCAGAAGCATTGGTACATATGTATAATTTCATAACTTAATACTTTATGTCATTTAACATGTGTGAGGCATAACCTATTTAAGGTTTCCCCTGACCACTGACATGTGGAAATGTTTAAAGTGGGGTTTTAGCATAACTACTTCTTAGAAGATTGTCCACAAAAATATTCATTATGAAAGACAACCTATGAGTATTAATCAAAGTCACAGGTATAGTGAGTTCATTGATAGAATCACTTATTCTTTTCTTATTTAGAATCATTGTATATAACAGTATAAACAGTAAGATATTGAAAAGCTTTGTTTTATATAGTTTCTAAACATCTTTCTACTCATTAACATTAGAACTAATGTTTGACATAGATCCAGTGTGTAAGTGACTGACTTCTAAAGTATACCCAAAGACACAAAGAGAAGTGTGTCAAAAGAGTTTTTGAAATGTCCAGCCTCTCAGTGGCTCAGTCCTTTTTTTCCCCTAAAAATTGTTACTCTGTATTGAAATGGAGTAATTCACTTTATTTCAACATGGAAATTTAACATAAGCCATAGAGCAACAGTCAGGCATATAAAGAAGATTCCATCTGTCATTATGAAATTAAATAATAATATACTGGAAATGGACAGTATGTTTCCTTTACACCCCTGTTAAGAGTTTGTCAGATGCTGACATGGATTCAAATCAAGGGCATTCTGAAACTATCAATAATTAAGACCATTCAACTGATTCCAAAGGAATCAATCTTGAATAAAGTGCCCCATCATAGACAATTTATAAGATTTCTTTGGTAAAATACATTAGTATTTTTTTCTTTTTTAAGTCATGTTTTGACAAGTGTGCTGATAAATATGTTCAGGCCATTTCATGACTTGTGTGTAGATGTGCCCCCAAAGGCTCATGTGCTCATCAGTAGAACTTTATGGAGGTGGCTGGATTCTGGAATGCATGAATATAAATTAAGAGAGTGTGATATAGTTATTAATCTACTGATTGTTTTACCACAGTTCTGGGTGTGGGTAATGGAAATAACACCAACCAATAGGGTTGTAGCCTGAATAGATTAAAAGGGAAAGGGAGGGTTGATGCTGCTGCTGCATTTTCTCTACCTGACCTGCCATGGACTGTTTTACCTCTGTCATGCTGCTCTACCATGCTGCACTGCCTTCTAGCCAGCCAACTATGAACTGAAATCTCTATAAACTGTGAGTTAAAATAAACTTTTCCTCCTTTAACATGTGGGTGTTTGTTTAAATACAAAAGTGGCATGTCTTACTAAACATAATTTGAATATGTGTTAGCTGATAAATCAAACATCGTTTTTTTCATTAGTAAAATTAGACATACAAAACCTACTAAGTTTAATGGTACAAGTTTTTCATTTTATATGCACTTCACCAAACACAAAACTATAATAGGCAACAAATAAATATTTTTGTACCTACAAAATAGTTTATTTCTGCATAGACTAAAACGATTAATGTGGCTATTGGCCCCTGTAGCCTTTCTAACCAGAATTATTTGTACAATAAAACATTGGAGATATTTGTCTTAGTTACTTTCTTGTTTCTAAGACATGATACTTGACACTCACAGCTTAAAAGAGAAAGGTTTATTTTGGTTCACATTTTGTAGTAGTTTCAATTAATAGTCTGCTAGCTCTGAGCCTGGGCAACACGGCAGAGGTAAATAGCATAGGAGGCTAATTTTTGGCATGGAAGTTAGGAAGTAGAGAGAAATCAAAGGAGAAGAGGCAGAGATATATCCTTCCAGGCTATTCCCCCAGTGACCCAAGTCCTCTAACCAGGCTTTACCTCCTTGCCTCACATTTAGCTATGTACTCATCAATGAACTTATCGACTGATGACAATCACACCCCAATAATCCAATCACTTCTCCAAATCCTCACAAAGGAGCACATGAGGCTTTGGTGGGACACAAAGATATAAATAATAACATTCCTTCCCTTTCCCCCTAAAGACTCATGTGTATCTCTGTGCAAAATGAATTTAGTCCATCTTTAAAAGTTGACAAAGTCTTAAGAGTTTCAAGATTGCAGAAAAGTTGAAGTACAAATTTTCCTCTGAGTTTGAATGCAAACTCTTAGCTATATCATAAAACTAAAAACAAAGTTAAACATTTCAAAACACAATAGAGTAACATAAACACTCCAAAGTGAGAAAATAAGAGTATAGAAAGGAATAGAACTAAAGCAAGACTGAAATCCAACAGGGAAAGCATTAAATTCCATAATTCCATGTCTAGCACAATACCTAATACAAGGATGAAAGGTATATTTTGGCTTACAATTTGTAGAAGTTTCAGTCCATAGGGGCCTAGTTACAAAGCAGGGCCACATGGCGGTAGGGCATGGCAGAGAAACTTTGTTCATAGCATGGAAAACAAGAATCGAGAAAAGACAGCAACCATGAAAGGAGAGAGACAGACCCTGATAGACCACAACCCAGTGACTCACCTCCTCCAAACAAGCTTCACCTCCAGTATCACATTTATCTATCTGCTGAGCATCACTCTGCCATTACCCAATCACCTTTTGTAAGCCCCGTCCTATGAGCACATGACAGGGGAAGTCTAGATACAAACCATAACAATATTAAAATCAACAAATAGCATTTATAAATGTGAGCATGTATTTTCTTCTTCTTTATGTTGTTTGTTTGTTTTGAGACAGTTTCTTACTATGGAGTCCATGTTGTCCTGAACTAGTTCAGGTTGACTACAAATTTGTGATTCTCCTGCCTTGTACAAGGATATGCTGCCATGTCTAGCATTCTAATAATGTATTTAGATTAATAATTTATTACTATATTTGTGAATGTTATTCTTTTGGATTTTGGTTTTGCTTTTATAGGAAAAAGTCCTTTATTGATAGCCAAATATGTTCTATTTAGAAAATATTTCTCAACAAATTTTTAAAAAGTTAATATTTTTCCAAGAAAAGGCAAGATCTCAGTCTTCACATAAAGCAGGAATTTGTCTTTGTCCAATTGCCTTAGAGAAGCTAATTTTTTTTCTTAAGTTCTTTTATTTTGTGAGGTAATGAAATATTTAAATAACTGATACTTGGCAGGACCACTTATTCCCACAGTATTTCTTGCCAAAATGAAAGAAGAAAGATCCAAATATCAAAGAAGGGACACTGTATTTGTGAGATCACAAGCCTGATTTTCTACATAAATACCCTCTTAAAAGAAAAGAAAAGAAATAAAGTAAAACAAAGCAAAACAAAATAATTATAGGAGTGGAAATTCAGAAGACTCCTTGTTAAGTGATATGACTGTTCTCAATTGGTTACAAAAATTATAAATCACAAAGGATATAGCAAGAAGCAATCTTACTCTGGCACTGAATAGATCAGATAACTAATTTATACTTTCAATTTCAATACTTGTTCAATTTTTAAGAGAAGCACAGAAGTTAGGACAACATGACCCATAACTTGTGATTATTTAATAATATTAAATGCATTTTAAAAGGTTTCTACTGGATTTGAGCTGGGCCGGAGGGCAGGGGGTGTCAAGTTCAGCAACAAAATGTGTTCACTGGACCTAGATATATGGAAGGAAATACTCTATTAAGAAGAGAAGTAATTACAATCTATGCAGGTTTCAATTTTGTAAGCATCAAACTGGCAAATTTGCATTTAATTTTTTACCTAAGACTTTACCTACAAAATTTAAAGAGGAACTCATTTCTGTCAGATTCCTCCATTTAGTTATTGCATCCAAAATTTATTAAAGAAAGAAAACAAAAACATTTGTGAGTCGTGGCAACCAGTGGTAATTCAGGTACGGTGAAACCAGGAAGATCTGCTGATTCCAGATGGAGTGGATATATTCCCATGGCACCTATTGCTTGCCAAATGTTTTGCAAAGCAAACACATGACCTAAAAGATTTTGCAAGTGTGGGGTCTCAAAAAAAAAAAAAAGACAGAAAAAAAAATCATACCCTTGTAAAAAAAAATTCTGTTCTTGTTTAAAAGTCATTTCTTAATTCCTAACCATAAGTTGTTTTTAAAAACACACACACTTTTAATATTTTTCAGCTGTCATGCCCACTTTAGTGAGTCTACATGTGTGGGTACTCCATAAAATCTCAGTGGTGGTGGCAGATGTCCCTTTTGAAATATTTCATCTGCTGCTGGGGATGGGGTGGGGGAGTGTCACTTTGGTGCCTTCTGAAGCCTCCTATTTGGGACAGCCTCTCTAGAGCAAAAGCAGCATTTCTTGATGTCACTCAAACAAGCAGTACAAAAAACAAAACAAAACAAAACAAAACAAAACAAAACAAAGGAGAAACATATGACTATATCAAGATGAAAAAAAGAATTTTAAATAATAACATATATATGGGGGCTTTTATAAAGGCAAAAAGAGCTGCTGTAAAAAGTTAGCCTGGATGTTTAGCTCAGTGGCACAAGCGCCTTCCTGGCAAGTGTGAGGTCAAGAGTTCAATCTACAGAAAAAAAAAAAAAGTCTGTAATTGTTATAATTACGGCTTGTCTATGGAGGAGTAAAAATTTATACCTATTATTTGAAGTGACCAGATTCTTTGTTTAGGAAAGCCTCACTCACTTGCTAATGACTCACCTATTTGTTGTGGCCTCTTTGAATTACCCTGTCAGTTTTATTTTGTACTACATATTTTAGCACTTAATTACATCATGTCATAATTTATCCTCTAGTTGTTTGGAGGTTTTGTGGTTTTTGAGGATTTACCTATTTTGTATCAGCCTGTTTTCTGCCTCTTCCAAGATGATTGCTATGTTGAATAGAACATTCTCTGCAGATCAAACTGATTATTATTTTTTTCAATAAATTGTAGTAAATATGACAGACCAGGTTAAAATGTATATGTCCTCAAGTAATAGTATGTCAAAGAGACAATAATCCAATAGTTGCAGAAATATAAGTAAATTGGTTTTAATATGAAGGAAATGAACAAAATGTAGTGAGAGCCTCTATCAAGATATGACATAAAAGGCAACTGGGGTGAGGCAGTGTTTTCTATAGAACTGACACTTCATCTCAGGCCCACTGTGTATGTAGTATTATATGGGGAAAAGGAAATGAAGACATCTTTGGAATGTGAAAGTTATGTTCAACAACTACAATAGATCACTGTGATAGTAAAGGAGTAAATGTAAGGGCTATACAAGAGAGTACTGGAAAGGTTAGCAGAGGTCTGATCTTGTACATCCTTAAAGTGTATGAAAAGAATTTTGAATTTTTATGCTTCATGAATTTTGAGGCCATTTAAGGTTTTGAGCCAGGGAATGGAATGATCAAATTTATCTTTTAGTATTATCTTCTTTGTTACAAAGACAATAATGGATTAGAAAGTCTATAAGCAGAAATGGACCAGGTTGAGTCAGGTGTGAAATGATGCAATTGTGAAGTAGGACAAAAGATAGTAGTAGACAAGAAAGAATTGGACAGACTTAAGATATATTTATACTGTTAACTCCTTAGGAATTGATGATGGATTTTGATATGGCACTTGAGAAATAAATGAATAAAAATATGGAATCAAAATTACTTAATTGATGGCTTACTTAACTAGATAGATGATGTTATCATCTACAAAAAAGTGTAAATATATGGGAGGACAGAATGGAGTATGGGTCAGTAGCTGGGTTCAGAAGAGATTTGTTTGGAGAGTCATGAGACTACAAAGAGCATTTGGAAAATGGCACAGGAAGAATTCACTTAAAGAAAGAAGTGGCAGAGTGAAGAAAAGAGGGCTCAGGACAGAAGTAGGAAAACTTTTAAACAGGTTGAAGAAACAAACAAACAAGCAAAAAAAGAAAGAAAGAAAGAAAGAAAGAAAGAAAGAAAGAAAGAAAGAAAGAAAACAGAAAATAATTGTGACCACTAATCCTAGTATGTCAGCTTCACTGGATTAAAAATCACAGAGCAGATTAGTAAAGCTGTCTTCTGGGTGTGTATGGGTAGATTGTGAATGTGTGGTTTTGTAAACCACTTCATCTTTGGCTGTGGCCACTTAGACATCTAGTGGAGTCCTCACTGACTATTCAGAACTATGGATTCTGAGTCTGAACTACACAACATGGAATCCAGTCACTGTTACTGACTGTTCCAGGGAAGATACAATATCTTACTGGCTATCGTTATTTATCTTAACTAAGCTATAAATTAATTTGACTCACATCATTAGGGCTATAACCTTTGTAAAACGTCAGGATGTACATAAACTATCTCACCTATAATCTTACTGAGGACAAAGTGACTTTGCAATACCTCCAACCATCATAACAGTTCCACAACTTCCAACAACTTCTGTTCCATCCATATTAAAACAGTAAAATCAATGATGCATATATGCTGTCAGAATGAATGAATACAAAGTTAGATTTAAATACTAGTTTATCATTTATCATCACGTTAACTTTTACTCATCTTCAAAACAGAGAACATGTACTGACTCCATAAAAAAGGTGTTTTTTATTCCTGAAACAGAGGGGTTGAATGAAGTCAGCAATAACATGATCACAAACTCAATGTCAGTGTGACCTAAACCCGAACTAAACATTTTTAAACATCATAAATTCCACAGAGATATTGAATTGAGCATACAAGATAATGTGCTCTATATCTGATGGCATTAAGAAAGTAAAATAAATAAATCATAGCAACTTGGCCAATTAATGGAATGAAAAAAAGAAGAAAATACTGCTGAAGCAATACGCAAATTCTAAAAAGAATTCTAAGTAAACAATAATACATGTAAGTCAAAAATAATCTCCTGGAACAAAATAGATTGTATGCAAATGAATGATTAATCCTGAATAAATATTAAAACTTTTCTTAACACACAAACAAAAGTTGAATTTTTTAAGACTTAAGGAAAGTCATCTGAACTGAGGAAAAACAAGAAAACATTAATGCTTACATTGTGATCATTAATCCCCAATGCCACTAATGATTACTAAATTTTATTAATCCATATAAGCACTATGCTTTGTATATAATGAACCAATTAATAAATGTATAAATATATTAAAATATGTAATAACTTTCTAGAAACCAGTTTATGAGTGTCAGAAGTTTTGCATTTCATATCTTAAGTATTGTTACTTAATTTTAAATACTGTCTTATGCTATCCAAGGTCACTCATCTGGTAAAGAAATTTCATATACAAAGTTGAGCTTTTTTTTAATTATAATTCACTTTCTTTTTGAATATATTTATTATTATATCTACATTTATATCTATGTTTATATTTATATCCATGAGTGAGATCCTGGGAAGTAAATCCATTTCCACTTCTAGCTATACTTCAGCATATGGAAAATTGATCCTCTGTGGAATGCTCAGCTTCAGAAAGATTTTCCCCTGGGTATCACACTATATATTTTACATCAGTTTGGGAGAGGAACCAATAGTTTTTATTGTTCTCAGGAGCTTTGGATGGGTAGGAGACCACCAAGAAATGGGATAAGTTTTCAGTTCTGTGGGTGTTACTGGAAGGGATTTGTTAAACCTACAAATTTCCTCTTCAGGTTGCTATAAGTCAGGGTGACATATATATAATATATATGTGTTGGTGATATAATTGTGACAAATTATTTCTGTCAACATGAATTTAAAATACATCTTTATCCTAAACATTCCTAAGACTATCAGTAGAAATATTTTCCAATGTATGGGAACTCATTTTATTACTTTCTTTAAACAATGTAAGGATAATAAGAAATCAAATAAAGAAAAATTTCTTTTTACCTCTGTCTTATTTACTTTTTACTCATCACTGAGACAAACTACCTGAAGCCCAAAGTTGGGAAAGGAAAGGTTTATTTCTTACAGTTTTTGGAGGTTTTAGTCTATAACTAAAACAGAGCCTATATTCAGTAGGCTCCAAGGCAGGGTGGCAAGGCAGGGCCGCAGTTTATGGTGGCTGTAAAAAGCAAGTGGAAACAGGCAAGAGAGAGAGACACACATGCCTTCTTCCAGCCACTATGTTGTATGCTGGCTCCACCCCAAGGCAGGTGTAGCACTGACACCATCAATCCAAGCGCTAGACAATGAACCAATCACAAATGTACAATGCAAATGCATGAGGCCTGGGGGCCACCTACATAAACCATGACATTCCACCCCTGGCCCCCAAAAACTCATGCACATTCTTTATATAAAAGACATTTAGTCCATCTCCAAGAGTTGCCAAAGTCTTAACATCTTTAGCATTGCTGAGAATCCAAGTCCCAAGTCTCCTCTGATATCTATGGCAAACTCTTATCTGTAACCCCCTGTAAAAATGAAACAAGGTTAAACATCTCTGAAATGAAAAGGCACAAACTAAACATTACCATTCTAAAAGTTACAAACAGGAGAATATAATGCATTGGAAACAAAGCAAGTCCAACATCCAGCAGGGTGAACATTAAGTCCTAGAGTTTCATGCTCAGCATTTGAAGCAATCGGGTTAAAAGCTCCAAAAGGCTTGGGTAATTCCAACCCCATGGCACTTCCAGGGATTTCCACTCCTGAAGCCTTTCTCTTAAATCTTCTCTGCTCACTTTTTGCAGCTTTCCTTGGATGATCCACGTTTTTGGCTTTTTCAAACTTTTGAGGTCTCCACTGCACCTTTGGCCTTACCCTTATATCTTTATAAATTGTCTTCTCAGGGGCACACTGCTTAGCCTCCCAGGCCCTTTGCAATAGAGGTGGAAGCTGTCTTACCCTCAGAATTTGTACATTTTCCTTGCACCTAAAATCAGTACCATGTGAATGCCACCAAAGTTTGTTGCCAGCTATTGCAGTAGCCAGGCTTTTTTTTTTTTCCTCTTGGCTGTAGGGGTCTAGTGCTTGGATTTCTGGGCTCTATTTACCTGATTGTGAGGAAAAGCTTCTCTATGTTGCCTCCATTCTGGATCCTCATATGGCTGCTGCCATTTTGGAGCCTCATGTGGCCTCTGTCGCCATTTTGGCTCATGGTGCTCTGAAGCTTTTTCCTCTGAGCAAATTATTTTACTTTTGCAGTTTTGAGGCTGCAAAAGATGGAGACGCACCTATTCCTCGGATGCCCCTGGCCATCTTTTTTATTTCTCTGTTTTTTTTTTTTTTTTTCAGCAAATGAAGTGTCAGCTTTTATCTTTATAATCCACAGCTTTACTGGAGTTTTTCTTCTGGCCAAACTCACAGCATTTTAAATTATCCTGATGGTCTGTGTTCTTGATTTACAACATATATCTGGCTAAAAACTCCCAAAAATAGCCATGCCACAGCCTCAACATTCGACTGCCTTGAATTTTCTTTTGCCAGATTAATCAGTCCACTGCCCTTAATCTCAGTCTCAGGCAAAGTCTCTGGGCATAAGCAAAATGCAGACAAACTTTCTGCTAAGCCATGACACACATCATGTGGAGTCCAACAACCAATGCAGTCCTTCTTCCCAGCAGAAACTTCCCAACCCTGCTCTTTACCATCAGGCTTTCTATCAGCCTCTGATCTCTTGAGCTCTGACCAGAATCTCCTCTATAGAACAGCTTAAGCTGCTTCAGATCTATGCATCCAGGTGACATGTCTGAATCTTGCCAATCTCTGCCCACAAGCCATTTCCAAAGCCTCTCAAAAATATGGTCAGGTATAGCAATGACCCCACTCCTGGTACCAAATTTTGTCTTAGTTACTTTTTACTCATCACTGAGACAAAATACTTGAAGCCCAAAGTTGGGAAAGGAAAGGTTTGTTTTTTACAGTTTTTGGAGGTTTTAGTCTATACTCATTGGCTCTAAGGCAGGGTGGTATGGTGGGGCCACAGTTTATGGCAGCTGCGAACAGCAAGAGGAAACTGGCAAGAGAGAGAGACATGCCTTCTTCTTCCAGCCATTACATTATATGCTGTCTCCACTCCTAGGCAGGTATAGCCTTGACAACATCAATCCAAGCACTAGACAATGAATCAATCACAAATGTACAATGCAAATGCATGAGGCCTGGGGGCCACTGACATAAACCATGACAACCTCTATAATTGCTTCATTTCAAACATATCATTTTGAATTTGTACCTCCTTTTTTTAAAATATAAAATTATTTGCATGCATTGTGACTATCAGGAATCCTTAGAAAAAAAAGAAACAATATTGTAATAAACAAAGTTGACTAGTAACAGTGAAAAGGGTGAAAATAGATTAATAATAGATTAGTAACAGCTAACATTTAACAAGTGTTCAGTTTGTGTAAATCATAGTATGTAGTAATCCTATGCATGGTTTAATTTAACCTTCTCAAAAATCTTATAAAATAGTGGAAGATCAAAATTTAAACCTGAATACAGATAACTGAATCTCTGTACAATGACAAAAATAGGAATGAAAGAATAAGTAATGATTTAATCTATTCTGATTTCCAAAGCAAAGTTTTATTTGCTTAAAAAAAAAAAAGTGCTTCAGTCTTGAACTTCTTTCAAGGTAACTCAGAATTACTACTTATCATTATCCATCAGAAGACTTACAAACTACTATTGCCTGAGTGCAATGGCAGAGGCCTATAATACCAGCACTATGGAAGGCTAGGCAAGAGGATCAAAATTTCAACACAGATCCTGGGTTCAATCTCCATTACAAACAAAATGACACCCTGCCATGAGCCAGCCATTCGTGATCCTACCATAAAACCCTAATATTGTCTAGCCCACTAATGAAAACCACAACAGGTTTCTAATAAAGTCAGATTTCAAATCTTTCAGTAAGTAAGTGCTAGGTTACCAGTCACATGAATACCCAAGACTAATTGAAATCTTGGTTGAAAGGAAGAGAAGTTAGGCATGGCTGCACATCCCTGTAATCCCAGCATGTAGGAGACTGAGGCAGGAGGATCATGAATTTGAGGGTAGACTAGGGTACATAGTAAGTTCAAAAGTAACCTGAGCTATAGAGAAAGACCCTCTCTCAAAACATTAAAAAAAGTCAGGGTCATACACTTAGGAGGATACCTGTCTAGCATGAACAAAGTCTCAAGGTTTATCTCCACCACTGCATAAATAAAATTTTAATAATTGAAAATATATGAATACTAAATTACTACTAGATATAAAAAAGAAGCTCTGGTATATCGTCTTACAGTAGACTATCAATGCTAATAATGTATTTTCCATTTTAAAAGGCAAAAGAAAGTATTTTGAAAGTTTTCACCATGAAGTAGCAATAAATAAAGAGATACATTGAACCTGATTTAAACATTACACAATGTGTACAAGAATGGAAATTACATGATACTTCATTAATCCATAGTTTTTATGATCCATGTGTCAGTTTAAAATAAATTAACCTAATTTTTTTAAAAAAATTAAAATTCTACTTTGCATATATTTGTTGTGAGATTCCTGTAGGAGACAAGTGTATTTCCATGGTGACAGATGCTCAGGACAACCTAGAGTTGGTGACAACACTCATTCTCCTTCTTCCTACTTGGATTTCAAGCTCTCTCTTTCATTTCCATTTAATGCAGGATGCATTAGACACCAAATCCTTTTGCTATTCCTTTCCCACAAGGGGAAAATGGGATTTCTGGGAATATTTTCATTTAGACCAAATTCCAACAAAATAATTTGGCTAAATCTATAAATTTACTACAAATGATTTAATTGCTCAAGGACAGCAAAAATGCATTACAGTGTTCCCAGGGACACCTCAAGGCTGTTTATTGTGATACTCTGAGAACAACAGAAAGCCAAATTACTCACAGATCCTTAGCTCTTTGTATCCTCTTGAGAAATTGCCCAGTCAACTTTCTCAACTCACTCCACTAGCTTGGTCTCATCAGCTAAATCTCATCAGATCAAAAGTATGAGGATAGTAACTACTGATCTTAGAGTTTCTAGAATTTAGAATGAAAATTTAAAACCACCTTAGTGCTTCATTGAGGGATGTGAAAGAACCATTGTTTATTTTTGCATTGAGAATTTAACCACACTGTCATGTTTTTCTTCCTAAACAGTTACCAGCCACTCACACATAAAAACATAATGAGAAATGAGGAATTCTTAATACAAAAGAGGTGAGAAAGCATGAAATATCACTGATCTATTTCAAAAAGGGAAATCAAAATTCAAAATATCTCACCTAAGTTGCACATATCTAGTGCTAGCTACTATATTTTCTTGATACATTTATCTAATCTGAAAGTGTCTTCCAGAAAATTTGTGGACTCTGACATAAATGGGAATGTAATACCATAGAAATGTTTTTCTTTATACCTCTGTTATTCACACTAACTGCCCATTAGTATGTGTGGGCTTGGAGAAGGTGGGAAGGAGAGATTGAGATTACTGATTGCATCATTTCCTCTGACCGCTGGCCTGTTTTCAGGGAAAACTCATGAGAACAAGAAAGACATAGAGGTAGGGAATTTCTCTCCTTAAATAAGTCTAAGAAACTGAAGATACCCATTTTTAAAAGATCAAATAAAGAATATAATACACTCATGAAAAAGAGCCTTATAATTCTAAGTTCTAATCAGCAGAAGAAATATACTGTAAATGCTGCTACTGCTCAGGTATAGATAATGGGTAAAATGTGACAATTTGCTGATTTACTGTTAAGTTCACTTTTTTAGTTTGAGAACATTGCTGGAAACAAACTGAGCTGAGAAAAGCTTCCTATGAGGAATACATGCTATGTGAAAATGTTAAAGACAAGGTTTGTCATTGAACTTATCAGTATAGTTTAATCAAGCTGCAAGCAACACAACTGGATAAAGAAAGGAGTATTTGACAAGCCAAGACATTTCACCTTTCCTCTATTCCATGAGTACTATGTAAGACATGAGTGTACAATAAATCTCAAGTTCATGTGTTCAGAGGCTGAACTATAACAATGATAGACTGTAAATCATGGAAAATGTTACCTTTATTGTAGGACAGCCAATAGCTAGAAATAGGTGCTTACCAATAGCACAGATGTCTGGTAGATATAAAAACAAATACTTGGCAGTTGTTTAAAAATGGGAATTACATGGGTCTGACCTGAAACTTATTAGAACGTAGCAGCAGTTTCATGATTTTGTCAGGTTTCCAGTTTTGCATTTTACTATTTCTTTTTTAAATCTCATGTTCCATTTTAAAAGACAGAACAGCAGTTTTGGAAAACAAAAAAAAAATTGTGTCATGCATTTCTAAAATAGCCATGTAAATATTTGTGGGTGGGTCGATCACACATTTATACATGACTTCCTAGGTAAATTTGTTTTTCTTTGAAAGTTTAAGGATAACTGAGGGCCAAAAAATCAAATATGAGTTTGTAAACAAATAAGAGGCTCTGGCAGAAACCCAGAGGCCTGGAACTGGGATTTCAATGTGCCAAATATTATCTTATTGTGAGGGTGACACTGACTGCTGGACTCACAATACATATCTCACCGTCTGGCTGAAAAGATTTTTGAAAGAAGAAAATGCTCATTTGTTGCAACAGAGAACAAGATCTCTGAAATGGCAAAGTGGGCAGTTGGATATGGGATCTATAATAACTGTGACAGCATAGGGTCGAAGAGAGCTCAGATAACCCTGAGGGAGAGGTGGGACGTAGCAGATGAGATATTTTAAGTATGATGAGGTTAATAAGCTGAAATCTACTTGTTGCAGTTTTTGCTAAATGTAGTTTTGTTGAAATCCAAAACTTATGAAAAAAATTATACTTTTTAATAAATCTTAGGATTTTTTTCTGTTTGCTTTTCCTTTTGTTTATCACTTGTGCCCCTGTTATTTATTCATACACCCATTTATTTTCAATCTTATCATTATTATTATTATTTATTATTATTGTTATTTTGGTGTTGATGTTAGTGGAAAAGTGGGGAATGGTCAGGAATTTAGGCAAGTTGATTAAGTTAAACAATTGAAACTCTAGAGAAATCTCATTGTGATTCCCAGAGGTGGAGAACGAAAGCTGAGATTTCTGTGATTCTCCATTTCCTGGGTTTAGTGAGGACAGGGATCTCAAGAATTAAAATATGATGAGAAAATCTGTCCTACTAAGATATTCTCACCCCAGCAGGAAAGTACCATACCAGAAATTTCACAAGAAAGTCTGCTCTCAGGAGACTCACACACAGACTTTGAAGCATTTTGATAAGTTCAGAAGAGCTTCAATCAAAAAGTTTTCAAATTCATGTCCCAGATGACCCCATGGATTCCTTTGAGAGCCACCCAACACCACTTCATAGTTCCCATAAACACTTGGACCTTTCCCTGTGAAAGCTGACAAGTTTTCCCGAAAGTCCTTACATACCACACTCAGCCTCATCTTGCCAAATGTGCTATCTCAGTGGAAACTGCTGGAACTTTCCAGACATTTTATGCTAAAAACAAAAACTACCTCAATCACAAATATCTTGAACTGTTTTCTGAGACTGACAGTATCTAAATATTTCATATGGTATATATGAATTTCCTTACCTGTCTTTCTCACAGTATAACTACATAATACTTTATGCAAAATATCTTATAACTATAGTAATTACTGATGTCAACACTCTTGTTAATATTCTGGAACTGCAAACATTTCATATCAAATATCCATGTAAAAAAAGGACCATTCACCTCTACTTTGTAAATTAACTGTATGATTTATCTGTGGGAAACATTTCAAAAATATAGATTCAGAAAGACATCTACCACATGATGGCTTTTCCATATGGCATCTCATAATTATTTTGCTGTGTGTGAACATGATGAAAACAGTTTCATAATTCTCCAAGGGTCAGAGTAAATTATTTCAATTAGACATATTTCAGAGCAAACATTACCTTAGGGTTTATTAATAATATTACCTGAGAAGGAACAGCTGCCTTTTATGCATAAAAAGCTGTCAGTTTCTTACTGCTTCTTACAATAGAAACACTTTTGTGATTTAAAAAAAAATGGCAAATTTTCTCATGCTTTACCTAAACACAGAACTTGGCAGCAGGGACCTGGTTGTAATCCTCAGCATGGGAGCTAGTGGGTGGATTTTTTTCTCTATAAACTCTTGTATAAACCACACCAGTCTCCTGGTATTTATTCTGGGTAATGCTTGAAATTGTACACAGATCCAACAGACCATGTAAAGGAGTTTTGTAACTTCCTGAAGTCCTTTCATGCAAAATCTTACTCTGAATGCAATTCCAGGAAGATGTGACATTAAAGCAACTTAAAAGGAAAGATTCATTCTGTTGTCTTTTCCTCCTCATAGGAGCCTTGCAAATATGAAGTAGGTCAGTTGGGGTGACATAATAGTAGCAATTAATATGACATTAAATGACCTACATTGAAAATTCAATGCCAATTGAAATAACTTTAAAGATAAATCATGTAGAAAGTTATATTCATAATTAAACATTGGAATATCTACCATAGGTTGGTTGTCACTTTATAAGAGTTGGAGCTGCACATTAACACCACTCATCAATTAAGCTTAACTTTATTAATATAACTACTTTCTGAACATGTATACTAAAAGGTCTCAGGCACAAAAGTCTCTGAGTTTTGTAGAAAAAGATTAAAAATAAATATTATGTCCATAAAAGGTATCACTTTATCACAAATTTTTCTTGCCTCCTACACCAAGATGATGATAATGATGATAATGTTAATATTAGTGGGATAAGGATTTTAATAAGAGCTTCTCACCGAGGTATCCTACTTTTAGCAAAATCTTCCTAAGATAAGCAAGTGCATATCTATCTTGGTAGAATCAACAAACACTATTTTGCTTTTGTTTGTTTGTTTGTTTGTTTGCATTTGTTGGTAGATTAAAGTTGGTATGGAAAGTAGCTGAATCAGACAAAACCAAGTCTGCAGATGGTATTCTCTTGCCATTGAAACCCAGTAAAGCTTCATATTGTCAGGGGAACCCAATTGGTGTCTTACCTTTGACCTTATAACCATTTCATGAAACAAATTAAACTTAAGCATTGTAACTAAATTTGAAAGAAAATTGAAATGTAAAAATATAACCTTACCAATATGTGCAACCAATATGACTTTTCACAGACATACACGAAGCCATAGTTCCAGCAATTCCATGCCAAAAGTCAGAGGAAAATAAGTTTATCAGAAAATTGACTGATATTTGTCTGTTTAACCACTGAATATAACAGTTGTGGGTGGAAAAGTGTACTTTATGGACCAGAAATGAAAATTGCAATCAGGAAGATCATTCATATAATTCTTTCCTATCTTATTTTAGAACAAAGTATCAATAGAAATAAGGAACATCATACAATTTAAAAGAACACTTGTATTAGTTTTTATATTCCCATGGAAAATATACTCAGCTTGGTCGTTTTATTTTCATGTATTCTACAAAAGAAAACAAGGGTGACATAAGCGTGTCACATACTTATTTTATACTTGTTTTGAATTATCCTTGTTTACAACTAGAACCAAAAGCAGAGCCATAACCAGGGAAGAAGAGATTTTGAAACCCCATTACAATATGAATGAACCACTGGCAGTGTTCTATGTTTACTTAGGGTACCATTTTACCTCTACCCACAGTGGTCCTCATGCAACTAAGCTGACCATCATTTATTTAGTCACTCATAATAATACCACAAAGTCATTGCTCATTACTGCCTTTCACACTTCAGATCCCAGTCACTACCAAATCTTCCATTTAACACTCAGTGCATATTAAAAACCAACAATTTGTCATCATCTGCACAGCAATCATCAAAAATCGTATCATTTATGTAGATTTTTGTGATAGCACCCTCAACACTCCCTGTATTGCTGGTGTCTAGTTTGAGCTTCCTACTGATTTTTCTTCACAAATTATCAGTGATCTTTTTCAAAAGAAAATGAGATTGCATCACATCCTAGTGCTCAATCCTTCAGTCTCTTCTCATTGTGCTTAGCATAAAATCTAAAGTGGCATCTAAATCGACACAAAATCCACCTGTGGCAACCACTCTTCTCAGTCCCCCAGCTAACTTCATCTTCCTGCTGCCCTCCAACGATAGCTCTCCTCCATTCAGACTTGATTTCTCTTTTATTTTCCAAGATCTTTCCTATCTCAGGGCTTACATTGTGCTGGACTCTTGTTTCATAGATACTGGCACAACTTTCTCTTTCTTTGAACACTACTTGTAGCCCTACTTAAAGTACCTTGCATTGGCCATCTCTTGGAGGTAAGCTTTATTTGTCATTCTGACTAGAATAGGCAATGCCCACATGGCTGACAAGTCTTCATTTCTGGGTATGTTTGTGTAGACATTTCCCAACAAGATCAGCATTAATTTGACCAATTTAAGTATAGAAATGCCTCCTCACTAATAGGTGTGGGTGGCATCTAATCTGTGGAAGCCAGGACTTGGATACATGCTCAGTACTTTACCTTCATTCTCTCAGATAATCTGTGGAAGCCCAAAATAGAACAAAAAAGAGGAGGAAGCAAATTTGTTGTTTTTGCTATTAACTCAGACATCCATTTTCTTGTGCTCTCAGAAGTCATTTTTACACTATTTCCACTACTCCTATCTCATTTCTCATGCTCTTGAACTGACTGAGAGTCCCACCATTTCCTTTCTTGGTTTTCAAACCCTTAGTCTTGAACTAGAATTAAATGACTAACCTTACCGGACCTCCAGCTTGCAGGACATTGGTCATTGGACTGATTTCAACCTGTGAAATCTAGTGAGCTATTCCCTCATAATAAAACTTTATTCATCTCTGTGTGTATGTTTCTTATTAGTTCTGTTCCTCCAGATAGTATATACACTCTCCTTTAATCATATTTCATTTTTACCCTTAAATGTACCTGATGTGTATATTTCTGGGCTACATTTATTTACTTACATACTTAATTATTGTCATCTCCTCCACCATAAATAGAAGCTCCCTGGGATCAGAGACTTTATATGCTTGCTTTATCTGTATCTCTAATGTCAAGAACACTGTCTAGCATGTAGTAGATAATAAACACATATTCATGACCTAAGAATATATTTGAGTCAATTTAAAATATTGAAATGCATGAAATTTAGAAAAATGGTAGTTATTTAGTTTCATCTACCTTTTTTCTGTGTTAAAGAAGCAAAATTAATAAATATTGCATTAATAAGTACTTACCTAATAACTGGTTGGGTTAAGGAATAACCATAGTAGTTGAATATTATAGCATATAATGTCAGCACCACTCATCAAGTATAACTCCTCTCAGTACCATGTAATGTATGACTGTGTTTGTGTTTATACCATGATGACTTGGGCTAAGTATGTTGTTTACTTTTTATGTTTAATTCCTAGATCACATAAAGGAAATTCCTGCAGGGTCCTGAGATAGCACAGGGAATCACATGACAAAAATTAGTGAGAATCCCAGATGCCATTCTCTTCTTTTCATAAAGTCACAATCCCATTGGATTAGGACTTTATCCTCCGGATCCTTTTTCCCCTTAATTAAATAAAAATCTTACTTTCAATTACCTGAAAAGATTGTTTCTAACCTTTTGCAACTTCATAATGGAGATTAACTTTCAACATGAATTTTCACTGGAATATTCAAACCATGGCATACTTCATAACCTCCAAATCCCCCTCCAGTTACATAATTCTACTGAGAATGTAGAAAAATGGAGGTTCATTGGTGATTTCAATTACTTAATATCTCCCTTTGTTATTGTCCATTAGATACCCTATATATACAAATGAAACCCTTGATAACCTAGGTTTTCCCGTACCAATGGAGTTACAATTTTGAAGTTAGGCATTCTCATTGAATGTCCCTGACAAGCTTTACTTACAATCATAAGGAGTGGCTAATCAGGTTAGAAAATCACAACCCTGATACATAATATGCTGTTCACCATTCAAACTATGTAAGTTCTCTCCATTTGGCACTTGATTGCCCACGATATGATAAAAAAAACTGATGCACAGAATACTCAGTAGAGTCTTCTTTACATGGTCCTATTCCTAGCTTACTTTCTCTGGAAACAAGCACCAGGACCAAATGTGACAAACAAGAATTGTCGGGAGAGGAGGTACAGTGGGACAGAAGGAACTGTACAATTGTGGAGGCCTAATATTAAAATCTTGGTCAAAATTTCAGGAGCACTCTGCAACATGAGTCTTCAAAGTTGTACCGTTTTGATCCAAAAGGCTGGATATTGACTTCTGCTTCAATCATAATGGGATGGAGCAGGATGAGGGGAAGAGGATGAAGTTCTCAGAATTTCTTGAAAACTCTGAAAGAGCTGACAGAAACTGCTAGCAGGAGCAATGGAGGTGTTCTGTCTTATCTTTCAATGGTAGATAAGCCAAAAACATATGCATTCCTTCTAGTCAGAAAAAACATATATGTCTTACATCTCTTAAATTACATATACATCTTATATCTCTTAAATATAAATTTAATACAAAAATCTATGTCTTATATGAGCACTTTCCCAGAGACACAATCCTATACTACTGAATACTCTAGTTTCAACCTATATTAGACAATGACAAGAAGGATGTATGGACTACATTATAGGAAGCATATATTTGCAAGTGGCTATAGGCTGCTCTGTGTAAAAGATTTTAAAGTGTTTCAAAGGTCATTTACAAACTAATATGCGCAGCAGAAAGAGTAATTAACAAATTCATAAACTGTGCTTTGACTAGCCTGTTCCTTCTTAGACTTATCAAAACTATTGGCTTTAGCTCTGGGTCTATTTAATTGTCTTATGTTTGAATTTTACATACCCCAGAGTTTATTTTATTGGAAAGGATTCATCAACATTTTCATAAATGTAGCAATAATAAAGATAAATTTTTGAATTTTCCATCACTATCATTTGGCCTCAAACTGTTAATCTTAAAGTATACCATGATTATTCTTCTTTCTCTTCTCACTTAAATAGTTAAATCTGGCTTTTCTCTAGTTCTGTCTTATTTTTAAATAGTCTACCACTTGGTTTAGCCCTATTTTTTTCTGCTGTGTCACCTTTTAATACAGGTTTTCATCACCTCTGTAAAAGGGATTTTTTTTCTCCCCAGTGAGAAAGATGGATTGGTAAGCGGCCCCACAGCCTATAAACTGTTTCCTTTTAATTCAGGCCCCAGCAGTTTGGCCTGGCTCACATTCAGGTAGTACTGTAACTTGCCTGAATGTCTGCTCAAGAGCCTCCTGCTTGTGTATTTATCCCTGTGCACTTGGGTGAGCCCTGAAATCCACTCTCTGAAGAGTGATGGGTGTGCGTTCACCTCCAGCCCACATTGTAATGAAGCGTGCCCCTTGCTTTTAAAACTCAGAGGTTTTCACCTAACCAGGTGAGGCTTTCCCTGGAAATAGCCCCTTGAGACAATTCCCAATTGCACAGTTTATGTGTCTGACATCAATAACTGTGTTCATTCTTAAGGGTTTTCTTTTTCTTAACATTGTCAGCTGCTCTCACGTTCCAACACAGAGTCCCACATAGGAAGTATTAGGAGATTTTTAAGTCTCCTAAAGCTAAACATGGTAAAGCTTCCTTGTAATATTCCAAAATTCAGGGTCTTTGTACAAATAACAAATTTTGCAGTGGTATGTTCAATTTAAACAGCATAGTATAATATGCAAAATAACCAAGAAATCTTTTCATAGTAAGCATCATTGCCAAGAACAAGGATTGTTGTTATATGAGCTTTGATCTTCCCTTTCTTTCACTTCTCTCACTGTGTAATTCAATTATATATCCTGCCTTTAGATAATGTAAGTACCACTCCTCCCCAACTCCTCCTTAATTAGAGTATTCAGGGGTCCTAGAAGTGCCTATATATTTTATCATTGTTTTATTCATATCTCTGCAAGGTACTGCATGTTCAAAAACAATTTTTAAGGTCTCCAAAAATCATATTGATACACAAAAGTTCATTCAGTAATCAGTAAATTATGAAGTGTTTGAAATGTAGATGAAAATTAATGGGCAGCTTGAGACAAAGAAGCTACTGAGACTTCTTTAATGAAATGATACAGCAATTTATATCTAACCTGTCTGCCACTTTCTCTCACTATATTATCTATGCAATTGCAAACTTTCAGCAAGTGGTTCAAACTATATTTATATTATGACCTAATCAAATACAATTTTAACACAATTTTGGTCCAGAATTGAAGATTTAAAAGCAAAGTGGATCAAATGAAAAGTTCTTTCACCTTCGTACCTCACTTCTTTACCTACGACTTAGATTTGCTCATTTTGAAAAAAAAAAAAAGGTGAATATATACTGTTTGCAAAACAAGATAACCTGCAAATCATGATGAATTTTTCAGCATATTTGTGTGCTAAACCTGGTACAGAGAAAACTTGAAGAGTCCTGTCTTTAGAAGCTTATGATCTATGACTGTAAAAAGATGGTATGAATAAGTAAAATGAAAAGTTTTGCATCAATAGACATTAAAAATAGCTGTGTGAATTGAGATATTAAGGGAAAATGTACCTGTGGAATGAATTTCAATCTATTTGTCTAGGTGTTGCATGGAAGAATCTTGATAGTAATGAAGTATGAGTTTAGGGAAACAAAGCATAGGAGGGTTTTCAGGTGCGAAATCTTATCTGAGATGGAGACAGACTTAAGATGTGTTGGTCGAGATGCTTCTTCTTACTAGCCTAGTAAACGGACTTCATATTGTCATTTGCTAGGAACATTTTCCTGTCTTTCTTTATTTCAAAGCCTTTCCATGAATTGTAATCATTTCTCAAAACTTCAAGTACATTTTCCCTGACAAGGATGATTGTTAGGTATTAAAATTTACCCTCAATAAATTTTTGAATTGATAAGCCTATTTCTTAACTAGTGAAGAGCAAAGTCTTTTTACTGCAAACTTTTCATGCTGATGCTGCATGCTACCATCTGCATTTCAGGAGAAATTCTTCAGGTATAACTGCTCTTTACAGAAAAAACAAGACATTTCTCTACTGTGCCAGTTAAGTTGGATTGCCAATTTGATTGGCTTGAGAACCACCTAGTTTCTTAGGAAAACACATTTCTGGGCTTTTCTGTGTGGTGAGAGGGAGGACCTTAAGTACTGCATCTGGTCCTTGGTACCTTCCCTCATGCTCTGCTTCAAGGCTATCTGAACCAATCAGATTCGCCCAAAGAACTTCCACCAAGATGTCACTGCCTGGGGGGCTGACCGCTGACAAAAACCCAGAAACTGTGAGCTGAATTAAACTACTCCTCCTTTTTTCTTTTTTAACTTAAAAGCTGCTAAGGTTTATTGATTTGCTTTTTAGACATGTGTATAGTACATATTGTGTACTTTTTTTGTAGGAAGTCGGCACATGTATGTAACACAACATGTTTTAATTCTTTTTTGGTCCCCTTTCGCTTCCCTTCACCCTCACCCTTCCAAAATCACAACGTTGGAAATTTTCATAACTGCATATGTTGTTTTTTTCTTTGTGTGTGTGTGTGTGTAGGAAAATGGATATACCTTGAGAGCATAATGTTAAGTGAAATGAATCAGACACACAAGCTTCAATAACTTTAAACTTGAGAAACTCAGAGTAAAAATAATGAGCAAACTAAAAGATAGATAATAGGAAGTAAGAAGATAGAACACGCCCAAAGTGGAAAAGGTTCTAGAGGTGAAGGGAGGCATGAGGGAGGGAAGGGAAAGGGAATGAAAGAAGGGAATTGGGATGTACCAACTCCATACAAGGAATGCAAGCATTACACACTGCAAACATTTACTCTTTCTTTGAATTGTGGCTGCCTGGTATTGTGTAAACGTGATGCAAAAGATAACAAATTCATCTGCTCTAAATATATAATGAAGTTTGATTTTCTCAGTCTCCTCAGATAACTCTTTCTTTTTACCATGAAAATGTTCTATAAATTCAATTACAGAGTTGAAAATATTAATTTAGAATGTACAAATATACAAAAGTATATTTGAAGAGAAAAATAATGACAAAAGACTATTTTCAGAAGAAGTGCTCTTTACAGTGAAGCTGTAAAAAAAAACACAGATCCTATGTAAATAAAGAGCAAAAAGAACATAGTGTTAAAAATGGATAGAAAAATGACTTCTGTGAAGGACTGTAACACTATCCTGTATATTTGATGCTTCTAGCAGGTCAACAGAATATACAAGCTAAAAAAGGTACTGTGATTGAATGAATAAATACATTTTAATTATAAATGCTGCAGAGTGTATACTATCTCAGCTTTATGAAATGTAAAAAATTAGTCATGTTCATTTCATAAAATATTTCCCTGTGTTCTACAAAGCAGACACTATGCAGGTCACGCTGACCATTATGAAATAATATTTTTTAAAATGTTAAAGAAATAAACAAGCACAAACTGTAAGTATTATGAAGTTTATAATAATTTCTCTAAATAACTTTGTTATTTAGACCAAAGAGAGATTAACTGTTAAAAATAATTTATGAGATAATCAAAATTAATATATTGGATTTTAATTCTTGTGAGCTGTAGTCAAGCTGGTATCCAGAGACAAAATTACAACCTTGCAAATTTTTATAATTGCATAAGAAAAAGTAAGCACTCAATTCAAGAAGTTAGAAAAAGAAAAAACATGTAAGGGAAATAGCAGAAATATAATGAAGATAAAACTGAAATTATTATAAAAGAGAAAGCATAATAGTAATGTTAAACAATCTTAAGAAGTATGAAAGAACAAATACTTCCTATAAATAAGATCAAGGGGAAAATGATCATCATAATTATAATGATAAATGCCTACAATGTACTATCTGTGTTCTCTATAGCAAATGCTATATGTATAATATAGCATTTTTTGTTGTTAAAACAGAATTCTGAAGTGTTTATGACTTTGTTTTGCAAATGTGGCCACTTATTATCACAAAGTTTATTATGCAGCAGATACAGACTTTCAGCTTACTAGCCTTTACCCACACTCCAAAAACTGTGCTATTTGCTCAAAAAACTGTGCTATTTGCTCAAAAAACACTAGGCATGATTGTCATAAAAATTAAAATGTAAACTTTTTAGTCTGATCAAGTGGATGAACTGTGAAATTTTCTGATAAAATATACATTTCTCAATCATACCAAGCTTCAATAGGCAACGCATATATGAAAGCAACCACTGAATAAATTGGGAAAGAGACAAAAATTTATTTACAGACATAGTTCTAGGTCAACATGATATTTTAAATAACAAATGTTGTTCTTCAGTTTCCAAAGAATGAAAATTTTGGCTCTATTTATTCATTTTAGAAGCATTTAGGGATACATAATGTTATTTTAATTCTAAAAATTAAACACCTGTTGTCAAACCCTGGTAAGGTTAACAAAAAAATAAGAATATTATACATCTACTTCAATTATATAGATGTGCAAGCACTAAATCCAAATATTAGAAAAGTAATTCAATATTATGAAGACATTTGGTTACACAAAATTAAATCCTATTATTTGTTTACTGTGATGTAGAATAACGGTTAAATCATTGTTATCTTATTAGTCTTTTTATATTTAGGAACAAGGAAAGAATTCCATAATCATTGTTATTACATAGAAATGTTAAGAAAGGTTTGATTAATTAAATAGTCAGTAAAATCATTCATAAGAAACAAACAGAAAACATTTGGTAAGAAGGAGACAAAGTGATCTCTTCATCTAAACCACACCAGAAATCAAACACACAACATATAAACTTATTATGATTAATGAATTCTGGAAAATGGTCAAATGCAACAGAAAATAAAGCCTTCATTTTAAATATTAGAAATTTTAAAAATTTACTGAATCTAAGTTTCATTTTCATCTAATGATACCTAAGATCAAAAAAGAATGTCTAGATCCCTGGAATTAAAAACATTTTGAAATTTCCATGTCTACTCTATCATAACTAAACAAAATACTTGTTTCTCCTGGGCACTAGGGTCTGTCCATATGCAAAGAAAAGAGCATGGAAAAATAACCTACCGGATCCCACTCCCATAGATTGTATGGTTTTCTTACAGTGAGCAGAGCAATGTGAATCAAATGAGGAGTAAATGCACAGGAAATGTCTGAGGCTTAAAAATATTACAGTGAATATGACGAATGAATGAATTAGATGCTCAAGAGCTATTTGAGTTGAGAGTTCAGAGAAACATTTTCCAGCAAGAATCCTTTAACTTGAAACCAAAAAGATGAATGCCAGATTTGTGAAGCCAAGTTTGAAGAGAATTCCAAACAGAATCTCCTATTTTAACTTAAAAAATTATTTTTAAAATAACACTGTATCAGTATTGGATTTTATAATATATGATTTGATTTAATTGTCGGTACCATGTATTGAACCCAGGACCTCTGCACTAAGCTACATCACATCTTTTTGCCACTTTTTATTTTAAGTCAAGATCTTACCAAGTTGCGGTTTGCTCAGGCTAGTGTCAGCATCCTCCTTTCAGTCCTACAGAATGCTGGGTCACAGGCACACACTGTCACTCCTGGCCGCGAGCTTCTTTTAATATCATATCATTGTGTGCTCCCCCTCCACTATTAATGCCATATTTACTCAGATGATCATTAGGACTTAACCTTCTTCATTTAGTTATTTTCTTTTCACTACATTTTGAGTTTTCATAGAGGAACTCTTAGTTATTGTTCTTCTCTGCCTCTTATCCAATCTCTGCTCCCTCTTTGTTTCCTTTACTCATTAATATATGAAACCTATTTTCTCATCTTATCTCTGACTCTCACTGCCATCAAACTCATTACTGAAATGAACAATGGGGTATCTCATTTGACATATTACTTGTTAATAAAAATTGTGATACCCAAATGGCCTCAATAAATTGTGTCCATACAAATTAAGTTAGTATCAAATTGCCTATTTTAAAGTGTTCTATTTTCCCCATAACAGACTGATACATCCTTCAGAAGGGTGATCATTTGTAAAAATATATGTGAATATTAAAAACAATTCAACCCTAATTTTGGTAGTAATATGATGACAGATCAAATCAGATTTTTGTTCTCCTTTCTTGGAAACTATACAAGGAAAAGAACAATAATAAAAGCCATGAACTCATTTTCCAGGGAATCAGGAGACAAATTTCAAATCATGTAAGAGCTAATTAAAGAAACTGAGGTTTTCTAAGCATTTCAGAAATCCTTGAAGTAAGAGGCAATAAAAGTGTCTGTAAAATATATTTGAAAAATGACACAACACTAGAGGGGTTTATACAGTAACAGATTTTTAGAAGTGATAAAAACAGAGACCTTCTATAGAAGGACTCCATGGCCATTGATTATAGAGGTCATAAAATCACTAAAAATTCTTGGAAATTACTGAAAACATGATGGTGTGGTTTTGGTTCTAAGAAGTATGAAAGACAGGCTGCAGCAAGTAATAATAAGAAACTTTTCATCATTAAAAAATAATGTTTTTTAAACCATTTTAAGGATGTCTTCTCTCAGACATTTAACAAAGAGCCTAAAATGAAGGAACCCTAATTTTCAAAAGATTCAGGTAGCTGGCTTTTTACTAATATAGTGAAATATTATTCATCAATTAAATAAGAAGCTAAAATGGTTTCTAAAGCAATTATATTAGGTTAGATTGAATTAGACACAAATTGTACAAAATCAAAAGAGACCTTTGAACCCCAAAACTCCCATAAATACAAGCATAGTTTGGAAACTACATAGTTGCAAATATCGGAAATTTCTATTGAAAAGGAAAGTTGCCTCCAAAAGAACCAAGAACCATCAGAGTCACAGAAAATCATTTTCAGAGAGTTGGACAAGGCTCTAAACCATCCTAGACTGCATAAGCGGTATGAGTTTTTTTTTAATTAGATTAGCCAATGTAATGATTCTCTCTCTGCCTTGCCATTATACTGTATTATGGTTGGAAAAAGGTAGGCAGAGAGCATGTAGACATAATTTAGATGCCAGATTCTTGACAGTAAGATAATGCCATAAGAGAACAAGATTTTCACAAACATAGGAAAGTTTGATGTATTTTACATATTTGAAAAAGCAAATAATGTATGACCATCCTTAGATGGATAGAGGAGATTAAAGATGGCTACAAATTATTATCTACTCTTGAAGTGAATTATAGTTAGCTCTGCAATAGTACCATGTAATGGTTTCTTAAAAAATCACTACACTATGAGAATTGAGCAGTAAAGGGAGAAAAAAGATGATGGATAGATAGATAGCATGATACAGAGCCTCTCTGAGAAAAACAACTCAGATGCTAGAATTTAACATAATGGAGAAGACCAGACAAAGGAGAGGGATTCTCACAACCCAGGAAGAAACTGAGGAGAAAGAAAAAGAAAAAAAAAAGTGGGGGGAGTGTGGACTGAGGGCTAGAGTTGGTCCTGCACTGTGCTGGTTGGAGAGCTGGAGCTGAACACACTCCCATCGACCCAGTCCCACACTATTTTGGGTGCATCTTAGAGTCGGGCAATTCATGATCCAGCTGAGGTCATGGTCCTGCTGAGATCAGGGTTTGGTGAGCTCAAGACCCTTGGCAGGAGGAGGCGCTGCAACAGGGAGCAGAACCAGTGAGGTGAGCTGCACTGACCTGTGGTGAGTGCTGGGAACTGGGTCCCACAGATGGGATGACCAGCTTGACAACATATTGGAGTTGAGCAGCACAGGCAATTGCAGTGGCTTCAGTCAGCTGCACCTAGCCCAAAGCAGACTGGTGGGATCTGCTTGGGCTGGGCCACACCCTGGTCGGGACCCAACAGCCAGGGATGAAACTGTCCCGAACTTGTGACATCCGCAGGGCACACACAAATGTACTGAAGACACTCACCGGTTGAGAGGGGAGGGGCTGGCCCACATTGCCTCTGTGTGCACCTCACAGGTCAACAACAAACAGGAGAGAGGAGCAATCCCCTAGCCAGTATGCTTCAGTAAAACCATAAGCAATATGTAAAGGACCTGAGATCTCCACCATTTTATCTGTCTGAAAGAAACCAAAAACATGACAAGACAAAGAAACAATAAAAAGCTTCCAACCACTGACCCAGGGAAAATAAGTCCAGAAGAGGTAAATACAGAAGAGAACAAGGGCAGCAAACATGCAATATCAGACACAACCTCAATGGAAATAAAGAAATACTTCCGTGACTTCATCGATGAATTTAAATCTGAAATTCTAACTCAAGTGAAGCAAGATATAAGAAGATTAATTAAAGAAATGCTAAGCACTTCTCAAGAAGACACAGATGAAATAATGGAGGAACCCCAAAAAAGGAGAGAAACCTTTAATGAAGAATATAAACAAAATCTAGACTACATGAAACAGATCCAAAGAGAATATCAGGAAATTAAAAACTCCACTGAAAGCTGGCAAAATTTCTTGACAGAAACTAAAGACAGACTTTCAAAACTTGAAGATAGATTTGCAACATGTGATTGTGAAAGGAAAGATCTCTTAAAAATAACAAGGAACCAGAAAGTAACAATACAAAGGCTAGAAGATGAAAGAGGATCTATAACTTAAGAATAAAAAATGTGAGTGAAGAAACAGGGGAAAAAACAAATGAAAGAAAAAGGCTATTCACAGAAACAATTAAGGAAAACTTCCCAAGCACAGAAAAAAGAAATGTTATTCAGATATATGAGGCATACAGTACTCCAGCCAGCTACAACCAAAACAGACATATAATAATCACCAGACATATAATAATCAAGATCCCAGAAATTCATCAATATTAAATTCATCAATTTTCATAGTGTAGAATATTAAAAGTGGCCAGAGAAAAGAAACAGTTCACCTATAAAGGAAAACCCATCAAAATCACAACAGACTTCTCAACACAAACTATCAAATAAAGAAGTGGGTGGAGCAAAGTATTCAAAGCCCTGAAAGAAAATAACCTCTAACCCAGATTGATGCACCCTGCAAAACTATCACACAAAATTAATGGAGAAACAAGATGTTTCCACGACAAAGAGGAACTGGGGGAGTTTGTGACCACCAATCCAACCCTACAAATAATACTGAAGAACATTCTAGAGAGAGAGAAGAAAATCACCAGGATTCCAGAAACAATGGTAGAAAGGCCTCAATGAATGTGGCAGACAGTGGAATGAAGGAGAAAAGTAAACAATGACAGAAAAATAGCATAGCAGAGATGAGGCAGAGAAGATTGGCTATATTATCTAGCACAGATGGCCTGGATACATTAATAGCGTATCGGGGGAAAAAGAGCCACATTATTCTCATCTCTCTGTTTAGTTTGATTTTATTCTATTCCAGTCTGTCTACTCAAACTAGATTTGAAAACACAGACAGCTATCCAAAAAATAGCAGGATATACTACAGTAAATATCCCTAATTTCCTACTAACTTAAACTGAAGCCCTGTATTACTTACACTGTCTTACTATGACTGATCTTATTTGAATCTGGTTTGTTAGATTGCTGTTTTATCTTGACTGATTTTATTTGAATCTGGTATGCTTGATAGCATCAACTCTTGAGAGTAGAGGCAACTATTCTGAAGATGACAGGATTAAATAGGATACCCATTCTGGTTGGATTATTAACTGCTTTTTAAGTCATATAATGTCTCTAATGTTTTGTTTTTATTAATATTGCTATGTATTGCTATGTCCAATTATACTATGCCTGATGATATAGACAATTCTTTTGAAAATAACAAAAGACATCATCATAACTACTGTAGATCACTTAGTATTGTGGTTCTATGTGACTTTTTCGTCTCACGTTTTTCTAGGAATTTGCTTTGTTGTCTTGTTTTGATTTGTTCTTCCCTCTAACACAGAAAGGATAGGTATATATGTAGAGACACATACATGCGTAGAACTTCTAAACAGTTTACAAGAATTGAATATATTTATTGTGAAAAAAAGAGGAAAAGAAAGTATTGTAAAGGATATAACTGCATGTATGTTTAAGTGTTTAAGATTGAAAACCATATTACTAAGTTTCTGTTGGATAGGTGAACAGAACTGGTTGCAGTCTCACTGTTTAAATGTCCACTTGGTATGCTTTATTTAAGTAACTTGAACAACTACTTCTAAGAGGAAAACATGTAATTATCAACTAGTGATTTCTTACTATTTTTTTGAAATTATGTATTATTTCTACCCTCTTTCTGTTTTGTTTTTGGTTTGTTTTCTTCTTTAAAGAAAAAAGAAAAAAAATATTATCTACTCTTTCACCAATAAAGACAAATCATAACGACTTGGTTATTCAACAGAAGGTAATTGAAGCATCCTTAAACTGCTTCTCAGGCTGGAGCTGAATTATAAGAAGCCTTTTAATTTTCACCCAGCTCCCTTGTAACACTCATTACTGGAGCGAGGTACTGTCATTTGGAAATCTAACTATCCTGCTAGACATATCATGTGGAAAACCCTGGGACCTCATAAGAAGGAGATGATTCCAGCTGAACCCAGCCTCTTGTCTGTCTCCAACAAGCCAACTACATATAAGTTAAACTATTTTGAGATCTTCAACTCAGCCAAGTCAATAGTCAATTACGAGAAAGTGATTAAATATAAAAGAGAATTACCCAACTAAGCCCTGCTTGAATTTTTTTTTCCTCAAATTATAAGATATAGTACAATAAAGGATGGGAATTCAGCTCGGTGACATAAGCGCCCACCTGCCTGCCAAGCATGAGGTCATGAATTTGAACCCCAATACAAAAAAAAAAAAAGATATAATACAATATTGTTATATTTTGCTATTAAGTATTAAGATTATTTTTACACAGTGAAAAATAACAGAACATCCATAGTAAAAGGGAAAACAGGATACTGTATTGCTTTTAAAAGAAATGGAAGGAGGAAAACAGGAATTCAACAAGAAGCTAAGACCTCCTGTGAGTCAGCATGATGTGCAGGCTGACTGAGGCAGAGTCAGATGCCAGCCCCTTGGGCAGGGAGATAAGAAGAGCCAACACCCTCTCCACCTCTCAGCTGATCTGGAGGAAACACAGGCTGTGATGGTAGCTAATGAGGTAAAATACAACTTAATGCTTGTAGGGTTTAGTGTTTCACTGAATTTGCAGGCTTAAAGCCAGTAGTCTGATCATATATTCAGAGGATAACAATTCACAATATAGCATATATGGGGGATCACCTTCTGAAGGTGGTGGCCATTGTTAATTCCCTATTATTTTGTTTCAAAATCCTGTATCATTCTCATTGTTTTGTTTGATTGAGTTTTACTGTTTTATCTTGTTTGATTTTATTGCATCTGATGGAATAGGCAGCTATTTTTTGAAGATAACAAGATATATTATAGTAGCCATTTTGGATTTACTATTATCTTATTTTGAAGTTCTGTATTGCATTCATTGTTTTGTTTTGATTGGTTCTATTCTGCTCCTATTTTGTTTGATTTTTCCTATGTCTGAAGGTATGAGTAGCTATTTTGAAGACAAAAAGAGACATAAAAGCTATTGTTGATCTCCTATTGTGTTGAAATCCGGTGTCACACTGTCTTATTTTGATTAGCTTTATTGTATTTTATTTTGCTTGGCTTTATTCTCTCTAAAATAAAACTTAAAAAACAAATAAATAAATAAAAGACATGAAAAAGGGCTTATAATGAGATATATTTATGAAGGCACCCACTACAACACAATACAAGCCTTGTAAAACATCAAACTCTAGCTCAATGGCATTGGATTTAGCTCAATGGCAATGGATTTAGCTCAATGGCATTGCAAGCGCGCAGTCGTGAGTTTGATTCCCAGGTACAAAAAAAAAAAAAATCAATCTCTAAAGAAGAAAAAAAAAAAAAACAGACGACAAAAAGCTTAAAATATTCACTTCAAAGAGAAAAACATTTAAACTCATATGTTTACATTGATTTTGATGAAAGATCAGAAAGTATGAAATGATTAATTTTTAAGTGCCTACATACTTTTTTTCTTCAATGTCATGATTTCATACAGTACTTTCCCTTCAATAACGGAAAAGAAAGTAGCTGATATTTAATTGGCCGTGAACTCAGAAGAGCCTGAGTACCACAATAAAGATGGTTCTTTTGGTATTTTTGGCTTTCACCAGGAGTCAATATTTTGGAAATGTGACTGAATTTTTAAAATAGTTTTGCCACTAACTTGTGAAGTTCTAAGAATTTGGAGAGAAATAGATAAGTAACTCAGCATCAGATTTTATTTGTATAAAATCCAGACCCTAAAGTTCTTTGATTCAACAAAGGTGACATTTTTACAACTTGCACAGCAGAGCTAGTTAGACTCAGTTGACTAGGGAGGGGTTAATTTGCAGGCACGTGATTTCCCAGTGTTAGGGGACAGACAACCACAGAACCAGGAAAGGATTTCCTGGTGGCTTGATGGATCTTATAAAAGATTCTCCTGTCACATCTTAGACTCCCTACAAAATGTTTGACAATCCCACCTTAGTTTGGCTTTATTTAAGACAACTGTAAATATGATAACTTTTCCCTGCAACTGGCAAAACTTCAGGACATTTTCCCTCACATACTGTTCTGAGGAGTGAGCATTCCTCCTCCAAATGCCTGCATAGCTCACTCCTTGCTTCACTTAGTTCCTGCTTTTGGTCATATCATCAGAATATCTCCTAGATTACTCACAATAGAGATAAAGTCCCTTCCTTTTTCTTACCTAAACAAGGTTGATAGATTTGGGAATTAAGAAAGACAAAGATATTATATTTGAGTAACTGATGACTAATAATTATTTCATTTTTTTAGTATAAATACATCTCCAATATTGATTCTGACTTGTACTAAAAATATCAATTATTTTATGATATGTAATTTAACTAAAAATTATTTAGAGTTTTTCTGATATTCAGTGTTAACTCAGTGTCCTGTATTTTATCTGGCACATTTAAACGTATCCCAATACTGACTTTTTTCCTTCTGTTTTAATTTTCTGTATGCTATTTATCACAACCTGGAATTTCAGATATTTATTAATTTCTTACCTGTGTTCTGAGTTAGACCAAGGTCAGAGATTTTTGATTACTCTTGTGTGCTAGCACCAGGTGTGATGCTGAACATACAAACTTTTTTGCATGGATGCAATGAATGAATATTGATACAGCATTCCGTGGATTTTGGAAATGTATCCTACTAGTTCTAGGGTCACCCTTGTCCCCATACTCTTTTTGCGCAGAATCTGAGGGCCTGATTTGGCAGCTGTAGGATTCTAGGAAAATTTTGTTTCACCTTCGCTCTTTTGAGGGCTTCTTCATCATATCTCTCCAGTCACTTTGAGTTGTGCATGGTTGCATACGGCTTTTACATAGGAACTGAAGAGGCAGAGTATTTTGGGGATTCTTGGTGCGCTGTTTCAGAAGGAAAGCTCTGTTAGATAGCAAGTGTCCTCTGAAGCTATTCAGTGTTAGAGTAGAAGTTATGGAAAGCCAGTGCTTATAACTAAAACAAATCTTTACCATGCATGGAAATGTTCTTCTTGGATACTATAACTTACTTTTAATAAAAAGCTTAATGTGTTTTTATTTCTTCCAAGCAGCAAATAATGTGTCCAACAATATTGAACTAAAATCCAAGCAACTTTCCTTTTTTTTTTTTTTTTTCTGAATCTTTTCTTCTTTTCAAGACAGGTACCTGCTTTCATAGACTTTATATGTGTGTTTGTGTTAAGGATCTCTAGTGTCAAGAAGTAACTATTCTTTTTTACTTTTAAGAAAAAGTATGTTCTTTTGTTATATTAACAATGAGAATCAAGGCAATGTATTAATTTTGTAGCTCATTAAAATTGGCATTAATATCTATACATCATAGAAAGGTGTTCATGAGTTTAACTATGCCCCCTGGGAAAATCTGCTAACCAAAAATCATAGCATATAAAACTTTATAATTTGAAAAACTAACTAGAATTGAAATTGTGATAATGCATGATAATGTGAATACACCTGATACAATAACATCTAGTATATAGAATAAGCTCCTATATCCACTAAAGCACACAACTATGTTGTGAATTTTAAATTACACAATTACATGTCTATCAAATACCAGAAAATAATTAAAACCTCAGAATTGATGTCACACTTTAAAGTAGTAATGATTTATAATAATCTATTAATAATAAATTTAGAGGTTAAACACTGAACTAAAAACTCCACTATTTTTCTTGACTTTTTAGATAACTAGCTTCCCTGCTAGATATAGTTCCCATATAGTTCTAACATGTGTCTGTTGTCTAATGTATTTTATCTTGAAATTTCAGATGTATTCCTTGCCCTTCAGCATGAAAAGTCCTTATTTATTATTAAGAATTGTTTCCAAACTCACTGTCTCTTTGAGTCCATGTTACTCTAATTCCATCTCAACTCTGGGAATAGATTAGGAATCACTTCCTAATCTATTGACAAGAAAGAAGTGCCTTCTAATAGACACCCATAATCTCCAGATATACTTCTGTCATACTATAGTATATTAGAGTTTAAAAAGTAAAGTTGTATAAAGTAACTGTTATGTGCTAGGTATCTTCCATACAGTTTATAAGTTGGAACTAATTCATCCTTAACAAAAACCTATAATATGTGCCAAATTACCAAACCTAATTTTCAGGAGAGAGAAGTCCCAGAGACAACCAAGGTTTCAGCATGAGACTGTAGCTCCAGATCCCAAGCTTTCACCCACTTGTCTCCAATGTACCTTCTCTTCTCCTCCCTTCTTTTTATCTTTCTCCTTCTCCCTCCTTCTCTCCGTCTTCTTCTCCTTGCCAACTTGTCCTCTTTGATTTGTCTATTGGAGCTGCATACTTAGATATCACTGCTGTTATCACAAGGCACAAATAGCTACTTAAAATTCAATCTCTCACCTAAGTGAATATGTTTTGCTTTACCAGGATATGGTGATCAACATGAAATTAACATGTAAAAATTCTAGTGAGATTTAAAGGTAGTCTTGCAGAGATTTAGCAATAAAAATTACTGAGCATTTAATCAAAAGGTAAATCATAGTCTTAATATTATTTTATTATGCCTTCTTCTAGATTTAGAAATGTTTTAGGAATCAATCTGTCTACCGGGAAGGCAAATAATTTCTGAATCTTGAGTTATTGGAGATTCACAAGTTATATAAGGAAATTACATTTAAGTATAATTAATAGCATATGTAGGCTTGTGATTAACAGGTTAAGGGAATGCCAGAAATAAAATACCTTCTTTTTTTTCCAGTAAAAAGATAAATATCTATGGATATACGCTATTCACTTTAACACAGTTTTGCATCAGAAAGAAATATTATCATTACTGCAAAATTGGAAAGTTTTCAAATCTCAGTAAGGGTAACAGCAATAGGGGTCAAAATCTACATAATAATGAGTTGAAAATATAGTCCCAATTGAAATGCATGAAAATATACACAGAGACAAGTAAGTGATTTGCTTTTGGCAGCAATGAGATTATTTCCTTATTTATTATTTATTAAATAACTAAATTTCTAGTACATTCATGTCCATTTAAGATTATCATTTTTTTAAGCTGGAAAGTATCTGTCATAGAATAATAAAAGTTAGATGTCTATTCCAATTGAAGTTTTACAACAAAATAAAGATATGTATTGTATTTCTTACAAGAAAACTTAAAGCATGGTATGGCTTATAGTTCTAAGGCAGAGCACTTAGTAGTATTTTCTAGGCCCTGAGTTGTATCCCCAGCATCCATATTGCTTTACAAAATTTACATTTTACTCAAAAGTGACCTCTGAAAATGTGAACTCCATGTACATATATTGATCCAATAGAAAGTTTCCTCCACCTGAAGTCTTCCAAAAAGTAGCCTCAGGAAAACAATTTGAAATCATGTGTTGTATTCTGAAATACTTCCCCAAAACCAAGTACAGGAATGCCTAGAAATTGAAACATGAAAGAAGGCAAATTATCATTAAATTGGTGGCAACTGAGGCTCATTGCTGTTGAGCACTCTCTGAGAAATGTAGAATTCATCCCAGAATTATTCACCCAAGACCATCTTGAAAGGGATAATTCCATCCTGATTTCTACTCTCCATGGATCAAAGGTCCATTGCACATGTGAATTCCTTATCCTTCTAAGAATGCTCATGTCCAGCCTTTCATTCTGCAGCTACTGGAGACCCCAGAGAAGAAAGCAAGAGAAATGTAATGCAACGGAAGCCTGATGCTGGCAGCTTCACCTGAGCTCAGCTGGACCCCGGAGCAATAGGACACAGTGGTTAGAAATCAGATCTGGTCTCTGCAATGGAAAAAAGGAGGGGAGTGACCAGAAGGAAAAAATGCAGATTTACAGTTACAAAACTTTTTGAAAGAAAAAAATTTGTGGTACTAATTTGTGACACAATAACTACATGGCAATAATGTCACTTAACAAGCCTCACTTACTAAATTCCAAACTTGTGCCAGTTTCTGTTTATCTCTCTCAATTTAAAAGAATATCAGTTAGGGATTTTTAAAAGCATGTGCAAGTAATAATGATAAAGCTAATAAAGAAATAAATCCATATGACATTATACTCCAAGACAAAGTGTGTAATCTATTTTGTTTTTATTTTCATGCATTCTCTTCCTGCTGGCTCCTTGAACATTGGTTTGGCTTTTCATCCTTTTCCTGCTCTGTAGCAATTACTTCAATGTCACACTGTCCTGAACAGGCTGTATCCTTTTTTCTTCTTCTGTCACCTCTTCAGCCAACCTTGTCAATTTCCCATGGCTTACTGTACCAACTGCACACAAAGACTGCCCGCTTGTACAGTGTCATAAAGATCTCTCCTCTGAACTCAAGGCCTTGTAGAACCCTGTTCTTGGAATGTTTTCACTTGTGTATTACAAAGTCAACAAGACAAAAGGAAATATGGTTTTCTTTCTATTTTGAATTTCTTCCTCTGTATCTGTCTTTCCTCATTGAAGAAGATCATAGAATATCAATTATACCACCAGTAAACATGAGACATTTTGTAAAATTGACTTCTTTCAAACATCTCCATTTTCATTCCATTGTATGTAAACATTTACTGGCAATTTTTTATTCTTTCCCTTTGCCTCATCATCACCCCCAAGCAAACTCCCATCTACTATCTTGGTCTATTGTGGCAGCAACTTATCAAAAGTGTCCATTTATACTCAAACTAACATTCCATACTGCATCCAGAATATTGTCAAAATGCAAATTTTGTCTGCATTCATCACTCATGCCCTCTCCTTCTCCTGATTAGCACATCACTGGTGTTCACTGCACTGAGCAGGAGAGTAAAATCGCCTTCTACTGGGTAGATGGTCTATGAGGGTAAGAATATCCTTCACTTTATTCATTGGTATTTCATTGTGTTAAAAACAAAACAGTGTTCTCTATTTCCATCACAGACTATGTAATATTTAGAGATGATATTAGAAATAACAATATAAACATCCTAATTTTGCATCTGTAGTTCTTTTTCTTCCAATACAGTGTCAGTAGCTTCTACTTTCCTTCTTTTTACATTCATAATAGCAAAAACCTAAAAGAAAAATTTCTATAAGTAGCCACATGGTCAAAATGTTTAGTAATATTTAAATTTCATTTAAAAGTATAGCAGAACAGTCACTAGATTTTTTTGAGCCCCAGTCATTGGAGACTAAGGGTTCTGCTTGTTGCATACTTATACAACCGCGGTGGGAAGTCAGAGTTTGTAAATGAGAAGTGAAAAAAGAGAAAGTTTTGAAAAAAAAAAAAAAAAAAACACACACACACAAGGTAATGAACAACCTGGTGGAGATTACAACCCATTTGCAGCACTGAGGTTGCCAGAGCTTAATGACATCTGGCAAACCTCCACTCCAGAGATAAGACCCTTCTCCCAAAGAAGGGAAAGAATGAGTGAATGTCTCCACTCATTGGTGATGTTTTTATTAGTGTTTTCCATGGAGCTAGCCCACAGGGTGACACTTTCAGGTCATGAGAAGTATGGCAGCTATGCTCCTTAAATGACAATACTCTTATAAACATCAAATCAAAAAAAAAAATACAGGAAGGAAAATCAGTTTTATGTTTTAAATAAAATCAGCATACCCTTAAAATATATGCTTCCAAAATAATTTTTCTTTGTAGTTTTTCTCTTTCAGAATTTTACAGGCAGGACAAACACTCATAACTATAGGGAATAGTTTGAAAACTATACCATAAATATGTATTTTGTGGTCTTAGCTAAAACTTGTATTTTGAATTATGCTTCATGGTGACTGCTTTAGAAATGTTAATGCCACAATTGACTCAAACTTTATCGTAATTTGATCTATTGCATCCAAAGACTGAAGTGCATCTGAAGACTTGTTTTGGTTTCTTTTAATCAACAACTGTTTTAAAGAATTCCAAATATGAATGAATATTTAGTATGTTTTTCCCATTGGAGTGACTAATGTGAAAAAAGATATGCAGAATTTAAAGCAAACAAAATTATGTTAGATGCCATCTCTGAAATTAATGTAAGTATCAGTAAAAATGCCTAGGAAAGTTTCTTTTCTTAAGTACAAGCATGCACATTACATAATTATTTTAGAATTACCAAAAGATCCTAACTTTCTGTGTTAACTAAATTCACCAACCTATTTTTAATATTCCACTTGACTTTCTTTTTAAGACATCGATTTTCAATGATATCAAGAAACTATCTTAAAGAAAAACTAGACTGCGATCAAGTTCATAGTAAATAGTTAGTAAATACATGTAGACTAACTACAGTTTTACCAAATTCTGGCTCAATATATACTTACTATTTCTTCAAAGTTATGTTTTACATTATTTAAAAAGATGTAGCTGAATAATTAATTTGACATTTAGCTTGGGATGAATGTACAAATTAGATCCAGATAGATGGAGCACAAACAGCATATACTGATGCCAGGCAATTTACTGGAAATGGATCTATCTTCTTTTCCAATTATATTAACTATTTTGATCAATTATAACCATATAGATTTCTCAAATATAGTCACACACACATGTGTGTGTGCAAAGATACCTACACATACACACATCTCTGGGGAGTTTCAGCTTATTTGTATAGCATCATTGACAGATTGGAAATACTGCCCTCAGTTAATCTATATGTTCCATTCAGTTAGAAGTAGATATTAATCCTGGTTTTTAGTTTCCAGGATTGAACTGATCTATTTGTAAAAGTGAAAATACACAGTTCGGTGAGCTGTGCTCACACACTTCCTTTACATGCGGAAGAAATACTCTTTCCTTTCAGCAGTGTACCTTTACCCTCAATTTAGGTCAATGATAACTACATTCAGGTACAATGACCTAGGGAGTAGGATTTTTAGTAGGTAATTGTTATTAAAGCAGAGAGTTCTGGAGAAAGAAGTATCAAAAGTGAATTCACCTTAAGTCTTTGCTTTGAGCCAAGAATAAAGTAAAAACTTTAAAACATTCTTTCTAAAAAACTTCATAACTGATACTCAGAACCAAGAACAAAGTAAGTTTCTATGAGTCTTCTGTTTCTCATTACAACCTTGTGTACCTTGTATATTTATATTCAAAAAAAGAAAAGAAAAAAGAAAAAGAAACTTCAGTAGTTCTCCAGAAATACACCATCAATCTAAAAGACTATTTTTTTCTCAATAGATTGTTCAAATCTCACTCAGACAAATAGTAGTTTTTTAAAAAGTGTTATTACTGAATCTCACCTAGTTTTGCATTGAGGATGGATTAAGTTTTTCATACTAGGAAGGAAAGAAAATGGTATCAAACAATGATTACAAGCACCAATTTTCAGAGTTAGTAACAGATAAAATAAATCATCTAAGACCTTTACTTGAGGGCAGGATAGGACATGCCACAAAATAATAAAATATTTTCAAGAGATATTTACTCCTTTCATTTTTTTTATTCAACACATATATGTAGTACTTAGTATGATTCAGGTGATGAACATAAAAAGCTTATATATTATTATGAGACACAGGTATTAGATAAATCACCACACTACTAGTTGAGCTTTTGGTGATATATTCAGGTCTGAATTAATGTGTTTTCAGCATATTTTCCTGGGGTTTTTAGACATTCTTAATTTATTCAATTAATGTTTTCTATGTTTTTATATCAGGAAAGAGATGCTGCATTTTAAATAAAAATAATACAACCAACCAAGTCTTTCTTAGTTTTGTTCTTAAGAGAAAGCAAAAATAATGAACCTAAAGTAATAGAAAATCTCCAAAAAATACCATACATCATGAAAGATAAATTTTCTAGAGGGTCAGACAGTACACTTGACAGTTAAGATATGAGTGATTCCCAGAGATAGTTCCAGCTTTCTGCATCCTCCATCATTTGGTTATGTTGTAGGTGAAGACAAAGCAGTGTCCTTCATTGCATGAGAGGAGCTTTGCACATTTTCTCACCTGGTATGTGGATACCAGCAGACCACAGTCCACCAGATGTGTCAAAGCAAGTGGATCCAAGTCTGCACAGAAAATATTTTGCATTTCATGGCAGTACATAATTTTATATACTCAGTAGTAGCAAGAAACATGACAAATCGCTTCTCATAGACTCTTGTGACCAAGGTGAGTCACAGGCCGGGTAGAATTTTGCTTGATACAGGAGAAGGCAAGAAGAAAGAGACAAAAACAACAGCACAAATCTGAAATGTTTTTGGCAAGCCAGATGCAAAAGCTCTCTGTGGACTTGAAGATGAAGACCTGGGCCCTGGTGTCTTAGACAATTGCATCTTGACTCTGATTCCACCCTCGGGCCTTTTTCTGAAGCAGTCCTTGTGTAGAAGACACTTGGTACTTACACATCATCTTATCTGGGATTATGGTTGCTCCACTTTCCCTCCCTCCAGAATCCTTCTTTCCATCCATGTTCAATTAGCCAGAGAGGAACACTGGGTTCGGTTCTTTTCTCAGCCATCCCCCCATTCCAAACTGTCCATGCTTGTTTTCCAGTTTTCCTTTTAAACCCCACCAGAGAAGGTTTTATCCAATGGCAAAGGGGTAAGTGAACACAGGAAGTTTGTCAAATGTGTTGTACAGCCTCTGAGTTCTTTTCACTTCCCCAAAGGAATAAGTTTTTGAAACGCAAAGGCCAAGACTTTCTTAATTTTTACTTTTCCATGGAATGTGTTATTCTTTCTCTAAGTTTTCTGAGAAGGACCATGGATTACATGAAAATAAAAAATAGTATTAATTAATATTTCAAGACCTTAACTTACAACATAAATTTTTGTGTATAACTATAGTTATCTTTGAAAACTTTGTCAAGTAATAAGACAATATAAAATTGGATGAGGCAAACCTAGTATATGAAAGAATTAAAGGGAATGAAAGAAGGAAAAAGAAAAAGAAAAATGAAGAAGGTATATATTTGTGCTTAAATATGTGAGCGGAGCTTTTCTTTTTCTAACATTCAGTAAATACAAGTAACATACATAATGAAGATGTCCAAAATAGGTCTAATAATGACATGAAAATGGCAGAGAAATGCTTTATTGTGACATCTGAATGTATTCTATTTAAGCACTCAAAATTTAAGGTACATATCAGTTATTCATAACCCTTTATAAAAATAATATTTTAATTGCTATTAGTAAAGTTGCTAAATACCAAACAATTGTTACTTCTAAAATGTTCTAAAAACTCCCACAAAGAAAATATCCTTCTCTGTCCAAAGTTGCTTCTTCCAAAGTCCTTTTCCCAAAGATCATTTTGCATTTTGGTGGCACATTAGACTAAGAGGTTTTGTAAAGGCAGTCACTATATTTCATATTTGTATCACTATATTAAGAGTTATAAAGACAGAAAGAGAAGCAGAGTGTAAAATGAGGAAACAATAAATAGTCCTACAGATTGGCACTTGATAAATATAAACCATTGAAAATTTGTGCAGACATTTTAAATAGAAAAATATTGACTATTCTTACCTGACAAATTTCTTTGGAAGTGTCCAAAAATGTTAGTTGAGAATGTTCACATATTTTCACTTAAAAATGACAAGAGTCTGAATTTTCTCTCTTTAACAACAAACTCCCAGAAGCCCTTCCTTCTCATCATAATAGATAGAACATAGATAGATAGATAGATAGATAGATAGATAGATAGATAGATAGATTAGATAGATGATAGGTAGATAGATAGACAGATAAATAATGATTCTTTAAATACACTCACACACACATCCTCTTTTTTCCTTCAGACAAGCTGAAACCTAGCATCTGAATTTATCCTTTACATCTTCTTACTCAGGTTTAATACTTGCATGTTCATTCTTAAATTAGATCATATTTTTATAAGATAAAAATGGATGATTGTGGCTTGGAAAATGAGAAACTATGAAATTAGAGCAAAATTAAATATAAATCTAGATACTACAATATGTTTTCCACAATTTCAGGGTCTTTCCTAACAATTGGCTACTCTGCTCTCACTAGATCCTGTGGTAAAATGGCACATTTCCAAAGTCCATGATGCAACACAGCAAAACTTAGGGGGACAGGGTATTTTATCTTTAACCCATTCTTTGTCTCTCTCTCTTTCTTTTCTTTCTTTCTTTCTTTCTTTCTTTCTTTCTTTCTTTCTTTCTTTTTCTTTTTCTCTCTCTTTCTTTCCTTTTCCTCTCTCTCTCTCTCTCTCTCTCTCTCTCTCTCTCTCTTTCTCTCTCTCCTCCTTTGTCTCTCTGGTCTCTCTCCCCCTCCCTCCCTTCCTCCCCTCCTCACTGTTTGTTAAATTGTCTTTGCAGCAATACTTTTACACAATATTGACCCTGAAATTAAGTTCCTTAAAGACATTTGAGGTACAGGTCTGTGAAACTTAGTTTCTCACTGCTATCATATCACAACATATCCACTTTCCTTGCCATGTCAGGAGAAAACATCTCAAAATATAACTATTAGTTGGCTTTGTGGTGTTGGGTTAGTGTACCACTCTGAGGTTAGAGCAGAGATTGGATCCCAAGGTCTGGCTTTGTATTATATAGTATTGTATTTTCGATGTTGTATTTAAGGGTCAATTACTGTTTCCATTATAAACCCTGTTTTTCAAGGGTTTATTGCTCACCAATTTTCATTTTGGTATGAAAGCTGCATGAATATACAGGTTTTAAAAATAGCTTAAACTGGTCAGTGCCATTTTTAGATATAAAACAGTAAAATACACTTCTCATTGGCTTCAGTTTGTTTTCAATATAAAAGTAGATTCTATCTTAAAATACAAAACACACATTTTGCGTGCACTTTCATAATAACTTTGCATAATGGCAATGACAAAATGAAGTAAAAGAAATATCAAAGAAAACTGGGAAAAGAAGTAAAAATATTCCTTTTCTTGTCAAAGTTTGCAAGTAATTGTCATTTTAGTCAATGTTCTAAAAATCAGCTAACCAATCAGAATTTTCTGAGCCTATACACCATTTAGTGTCTAATATGATTATGGTAGGTACTGTGAAGAATAAAATACCTCATATATACATACATATATGTATGTATGTGTGTATATATATATATATATATATATATATATGACTAGTGAAGGCTAACTATGAAGACAGCAATATTATCTATAACAGCACTACATGTTGAGGCATTAAAAGTGATAAATCATGTCTTACTACTTTTTTTTTTTTTTGGTCCCGGGGATCAAACTCACAACCTTGCACTTGCCAGGCAGGCGCTTATGCTGCTGAGCTAAATTCCCAGTCCCATGTCTCAGTACTTTAAACAACAAAGGGAAAACCACTCTCAGAGCTGTCCAACTTATTACTGTCTTGCAAATAGAAAGGATTTTAGTGTATGAACAATTGTTCCAACATGGAAATTTTCCTGTTTATGGTCTTTTCAGCTTAAGTCTCTTATGCTGACCATCAGAATTGAAAATCTCTCCTAAGATCAAATTGTTTTCCCTACCATTCTGAATGTTTCTAAACCATAAAGCAAAACTTGGTATAAGCTAAACTTCTTCAATAGTTGTCTACATTAACTACTTGTACTCACTCACCAAAACCACTAGACTCATACTTTTTTGTCATAGTTACCAATTATCTCCTTGTTTACATACTAATGAATAAACTTTTGCTTTCAGATTTTATTTAAATTTACCCATCTTTAGCAGGTTGCCACAATTCTCTATTTTTTATAGCATAGTGAACTTGCCATTTTGCTTTTGTTATTCAAGCTGCCATCTAGCCCCTTTCCTATCATCATCTCCACTTCCCTTTCGAGGAATACTTGGTGGAAAAGAACGTTTGCTTCTATTATGAAAAGTGAATAGATAGAAACTTCTCTTCCAGAACAGAGACAGTGCTATAAGGTTTCAAACAATTTCTCGCAGAGCTTTAAGGCTTTGTTGATTCAGGATATAAGTATAGTGAAGAGAAATACTCATTCTGGCAGTGACCCTCAAGCTCTTCTGCACTGCATTTGCTGTCATTCATACTCTATAGTTCAACCCATTTTCCAATTTGGTTATTACTATTACCTACACCTATTCTTCAGTAACTTCATCTTTTGCTTAAGATTATTTCTACTGTTTATAGAAAAATGTTGATTCATGTAATTTATCATTCTCTGACTCTTTTTTTTCTAAAGCTTTTTTAAATTGACTGGTACATTTTAAATATACATAATGATCACTTTGAGTTTGATTTCCTTGGTCTATCTTTTAAATTACTTTTAAGTTTCTGCTATTTCTTAATTTACTAATCAATTACATCATTTCCTCCAAATACTTCTAATGTTTATATCAACTGAGTTATTGTAACCATTCTCTTGACTTTACATCATCAATAATTTTCTAATAACTTCCAAATCTATATGATCATTCTAGTTTTCTCTTCTGACCTTCATATGTTTGTTCATAATATATTTGTTAGTTTATTTGTTTATAGTTAGTGAACGTTTCCTATGTATCAGCTACATAAAAGAGATGTGTGTGTGTGTGTGTGTATGTGTGTGTGTGTAAATCGGTAAATAGATATCAATAAGAAGTAAAGTGGTTTCCACCCAATACAAATTACTTCAATGCATTCCCTGATCTGGTGAACACCATAAAGCCATTGAAACTTAATCTAATGGATTTAATGATCTCGTGGATTCTGCAGATGCCATGTATTGCTCAGTAGCTCCATTTGCATAGCTAAAGTATTGAATTCATTATGTTTCTCCCATATCAGCCCCAATCTATTTCTCCTAGTAGAATCCCTATTTCAATAATTGCTGAAGACACTTCACTTCACATTTCCTCTTCACTTTATCTCCACCTGTGACCAGTTTGTTCAAGCATGGTCATTCGAATTCCTCAAAATTTCTAGAATTGTTTCACTTTGCATCATCACTTCTGCTGCTGTCTCATAATCCTTCCATTCCTCCTCCCTAGAATGGTCAGTCACAATTGTGTCATAATAGTCTCAGTTACTACATCAGAATTGCACAGTTAATTTATAGAACTCAAGATCATTTTAACTCAAGATATTTTGAACTCTCTGAAGGTTCTATAATAATCATAAAATTAAATGAGAACTCCTTCCAAATCCTTTCCCATCTCCTTGCTCACATTTCTAATTCCTCATCCATTGACCTGCATACTTCTTACTTGAACTGCCAGAAATCTCTCATATTAACAAATAAATTGTTCACTCCCTCAGCTCACTTTCTATTTGGCATGTCTTTGTGTGAATTTCAACCAGGCTAATTCCATTCATTCTCATGTACCTTGACTTTCCTTGGAAAGAAAGCATCGTTCATCCTACTAGAGTTGTGATTCTATCATCTTTCATGCATTCCTAAAACATCTTGTTCTTCCCAATGTTTATTACTCTATTATTAGCATTCATATTTTATAGGTAGATTTTATTAGACTGCAAGATATTTGAAGCCTGCAGCCATTGTCCCTGTATATTGCTTTTTCTATGCAAATAGTAGTTGACTAATAAATATTAAATAAACAAATAAATAAAAAATGTCAATTTCAACACTTGCATAATCAAAACTACAATTTGATACTGTTAAAATGTTTCTGTTATTTTTTTAAGGCTTTGAACACTTTAGACAGATTAATTTAATAATTCACAGATAGGTATATCTACCTGAAATTTATGGCATTTGTACTCTGTACTTTATCACATCAATTGTCAGATGACAAAATATACCTAAGCTGTACCATATAACCTTTCTAAATACTCTACTTAATTTGAGGCTGTGTTTATGAAAATATTTTAGAATCCTCTTGGAATGGTGACTTCAGAAATGTTACAAAAATACATAGCCTCAAGGTTATAATTATATTTCTTATAAGAAGATCCAGAAATTTTTTCCCCTTTTAGATTTTTCTTCCCATTCTCTTCTTTAACCTTCTTTAAAGGTGAAGACAAATGGTTCTGAGAAGAGATACAGAGCGAGATGCAGTTTACATAAATGATCATTAGGATCTGAAACTGTCTGAATCCCAAGTCATAAATATGATTATCTTTGACTTACAGAAGGATAATTAAAGAAACCGATTGAGTACCTACTATGTGCTTGATATTACCTTGAAATCATTTTAAAAGATAAGATAGATATAAAAATTCAATGTTTTGTAAGATTATAATTGTAACACCTGTGGCTAGTTGAGAGTTCTAAGATCCTTGCAGGGAGTTAAGACAGATCAAAATTATTCACAAAATAATATCAAGATGTTTTGCCTTTTTTTCACTTATTTTCTTTTGGATATACAATGGAGTTTTCCAGAGGCTGTATAATATTTGATGTGACAACAAATTGGATAATGAAGCAACAATGAAAATCTAGACAAATAAAGAGATTAGCAAAAATGTAAAGCAACATCATCCTTTTTACGAGATATTCTTTTGTTTTGGAAAATAGTTGTTTTTAATGAAAAACATTTATGTTAAAAAGTAATGGATGCATTATTGTTTTAAAAACATAAAAATAAATATTACAGATTTTAATTTCTGGTAGCATAATACTGAAGATTATCATGCATAATTATCATATAGCCACAATAATATTTTAGTGTAACAGGATCTTGAAACTAAAAATGTTCAAGTCTGACATAGACAGGCACTTAGAAGAGGCACTTTACCAGGAGTGGCACTGCATTTGGGGCCATGGACACTGGACTCAAATGCATGTGAGAGTGCTAACCAGGCTTGGTTTAGAGCCTCAGGCTATTGCGTCCTTCTGCCATGCAGGACTGCAGTGGTAGGTCAGAGAAAAAATGATAGCAGTACATCCATGTGAATGCCAGCATTCAGCTTTCAGGGAGTATTTGGGGCTCACATTTTAGAGCATCTCTTGCTCAGATCCTATATTCAGAGATCATTGGTATTGCATTCTTATATGAGGACACTTTATTGGACATATTGTTCTATAGTGTGGTAAATGGTTAAGCGTGAAAGAAATAAAAAATGTGAAACATTTATCTGTTTCCATTCTGTTTGGAGATGCCTTGCTTCCACTAATCCTAACAATTCTTTGCGTGTCTTGTCAAGAGGTTATGCAGTCAATGTTTGTTAAGGAATTGATGGATTCATTCTTGCCAACAGCCTAGCAGACAGCATTGCTGTGTTCCTGGAGAACTAGCCTCTTTACTATGTAAGAAAGTATTCCTATAAATAGAAGTGTTCAACTATGTTCTTATTCAATGTAAGAATCTCATATTATGAAAGAGTAAATACAAGGTCAGTGCAAGTGTCCTCAGTACCTTGGGAGAGAATTTTAAGGTTTTTCTTTTTAATAGGCTTTTGCTAAGTGTAGCAAAGGCACCATAAAAAGAACAGTTAACAAAACTTGTTTTTTCATTACCAAACTTAATATGAATACTTCAACATGAGCATACATCTTCCTTTTTTTTTTAAATATTCATGAGGTCTTTCTTTGCTTGAATGGAAGGTGGGTAGTGATATACAATAATAATCTCAGCACTGATTAAAATCAAAGAGGACAAATAACATTTTTAATATCGACTAACATAAGGAATGATTTCTCATCCAAAAATAATGCAATGTAATAAAACTAATGCAGGTTAATTCTTCATTTGACCTACATTATATATAATTATCACATAGGTGTATAATCATAGGCAATTTTCAGGTGGCTAGAAGGCTTTATCCAAATAAATGATATCTCAGATTTTATACTCTGACATCTCTTACTTTTATGGTTTCCCCCAGGTATGAACTTACATTGGGGCCTCTTCCCTGTGCAATTATCAAGGAAGCTGCCTAACATTGCTGCCATTGCCTCTTTTCGTTTGGGGTCTGCAAGCACTTGCCACTTAAACTCAGATCATGTTTTTGTGAGAGGCCACAGAGCGACTTTCTTTAAGGCTATCAAAGCCTTCCTCATTATCCTTTATGGGCTGTGCAGAAAACATCTCAACTGTTAGACATTTAACTGGAGTGCAGTAGAATGGGTTGGCTGGCCCCCTCCAGTTCCTGGGTAAAAACTCTGTTCATAATCAGTTTCTAGTTTTTCAAATGACCCTCAAGAGGTTCCTTCCGGTCCACTTCAGTTCTCTTTTTAGTGCCCCATTGATTTTCCAGACTTTAGGAACATGTCTTTAAGCGCCTGCTTTCCAATTGGCTCTCTCCACTGAATGCTAAAGGAGCACATCGTTACTCTGTACTCTGAGACAAGAATATCCTGAGAACTAGCACACTGTTTGTAACAGTACAGTTTACAGTAGCACTTCCTGCATAGAGAAGGTGTCTCTCAGAAAGAGGAGGGCAATTTCTGCACCCAATTTGCTTCTGTAACTACAAGCAACACCTTTGATTCTTGCCAATAAAAAGGGAGGTAAAATGGAAAAGCAATCATAATACATAAATGATATTATTTGTCCCCTGAGTACACACTGATATAATTCACTCAAAGAGCTCAAACGAATTGTGAATGACAGGAAGGTGCAAGAGGTAACTTCAGTGCAGGTGATCCACGCTGCTATTTCATGAATGAAGTCAGAGAAGCCACACAAAGTATGTGATAAAATCGCAAAGGATATAATTTTCTTTTGGTTTCTCCTCTGTTCTCAGTCTTATTTTAAATGATAATAAGACACTAAGGAATCTGTGAATTCAGAAATAAAATACTGATTAAATTTTAATATTAATTCTGGGCAGGGTGGTGCACACTTGCAATCCCAGCACTCTGGAGGCTGCAGCAGGATTGCCAGGAATTCTAGGTCAGCCTGGGCTGCATAGTGATTTCCAGCCCAGCCTGAGCTACACAGCAAGACCCTGTCTCAAATAACAATAATAATAATAATAATAATAATAATATCAAAAAAGATAAACAATATAAAAATCTAAAAAAAAAATCTCATGTGATTGGGGATATTTTTTTGAAATATCCCTTAAGTGCCACCTATTCTTAACATAGTAACATAGGGGGGAAAAAGACACCTTTGATGGCCAGGAATTTATCTCAGTGGCTCAAGCACTTGCCCAGTAAGTATGAGGTCATGAGTTCTATCTCTGGTACAAAAAAACAAACAAACAAAAAAACCTTGACTCCTAAACCAAATACAGAAGTGAGTGAGAGACAGAAATATAAGCTACTAGAAAATTTGGACTTTTATGTACCATTAGTAAATGTAGTAGTGCACTGTAGACTCTGTACTGACCTGAAAATCAGGGGCAAAACAATTATTGCTTCAACTACCAAGAAAAAAAAAAAAGCACTTACATTTTTATGTAACATAGAGTTTGTATTTCCCAATTCTTTTATAGGATATGTGATTTAAAAAATTGTAGCCATTTTCTGAGGAAAAGTTACAGAATGATCAGATCATACCCTCCATGAGTAAAAATATGCTGGAGACTTTCAGCCTTGTATCAGAGTATAGTGTTTATATATACTATTTCATCGTCTTTTCCTCTGGCATCTTCCTTGAAGTTCTTTTGAACTAAACACTGAACTGCAACTCAGAGGGAAAGGCTAGGCAATAATTTCTTCCTGTAAAAACAATAATATTAATAATTATACTGTATAATACAGTTTTCTACACACATCCCAAAGGCAATAGTTGAAACAGAATCTTTTTTAGGAAGTATGTGTTAGGAGAAAGAGGAAAAAATATAAAGACAAAGATTCATCTGAATGATCCTACTAAAGGGCTTTACCAAGAAAACAGCTTAAGTTATCTTTGAAACCTAGTGAGTCGCCCTGCTTGGCTGAGTTTAAATTGAATGTTCCCAAAGTAACATTTCACAAATAGGGATACCCTTCCATTTCACACTGCTTTTTCTCAAAATAGCAGTACCAGTTAGCAGTATTTCATATCTAGACAATTACATTGTAGAATTATTGTAGCCTTAGTGCTTCATTAAAATTAAAAAAATGTTAAATTCCTGTTTTGTTGAACACAAGAAATGAATAGTAAATATTGATTTAGAATGAATGCAAACATTTCCCTAGGAGTGGATAATTACTGCCTTTCTATGCAAAACACTTATATTTGAAGAAGCACTTCACTTACTTTGCCATGCGGTATACATTCTTTAGTACATTTTAAATTATATGTTGTCCTGGACAGTGTCTGCTCTATAATTTCTTGTGTCTCTACACCAGAGTCAGTATGTAATTTTGAACTACAAAGTTTCTGCCAACTGGGAGAATAGGCTTAACTCTTTCTCTTTGTTGGCTTCACAAATCCTTCTAGGAGGAGTTCTGGAAAACCATAGGACAAATGCTTCAGGTCTTGTGCTGTTCATTCTATCCTTTCTTGCTAACAGAAAAATTACTATTAATGACCCACAGATTTATAAGGAGGAAATATAAGTTTCACATACCTACGCCAGTTTACACCATATCTAACAGACATGAATTAAATCATTAACATTAGAAATTTTAAATGAATTAGAAGTGCTATAAGAAACTCTAAATAATAAGAGACTATCATATTTTAGAATAATTTTCTGGGTAAAATTATTGATCATCCTAGTATAACTGCTCTGTTTATTTAAAATACTTTTTTTACATGGCTGTTAACTATAGAAACACTATGTAGCAGAAGAGACTATCATAATATTCATCATTTTTACCTATAAAATACCCTTTAATAATAATAAAGAAAAACTTGCGAAATAACCATAAAATAGTAAAAGCACAATAAATAAATACAAACAATGATGTGCTAAATTTAGAATAAAATGATGATGCAGAGGATAAACAAAACTTGTGGGCTTTTTGCATATTTGGATTCAGTAGCATTTTTGTCTTCCTCTCAGTTCTTATATTCCTAGATAGTGGGCTTTAGGCTCGTTTATTCTTTCTGGCTTCAACCTGTATGTGATTTCTTAGATGTGGTGTTTTACAATATATGAAAGATAAATTGAAAGAGAAGCAATAAAATGTCAGTGTTTATACCAACTATATATGTACTTGAAAAAGATAGAGCAAACTGTTTCTCTTTTGCATATCAGCATCACTTTCAACATCCACTGTGTTCTATCATGTTTAAGCCCTCTCTCTTCATTGGCTTATTTTAGTTGGCTGTTCCTGGTCAAAAGAACTGCCCGGAGAGCTCATGAAAAATACCATTCTCAAGACCTTATTCCAAAGAATCTGACCCAATGATTCTGGAATGGAGCCCAGACCATTATTTTGTTTTACAAAAGCTCCAGATAATTTTTATGATTAAATTAGTTAAGCACTGTTCTAGATCTTCATCTAAACTATTCTTTAAGCTCAGCTTTACTTTTAATTGATGTTAGCAGTATTTATTTTCACTAGAGATATTTCAGGGAGAAAAGATGAAGTTTACTGGCAGCCTTCTTAGTGAAAATTATTTTCTCTACATGCATTACTGTACAATGAACACACAGCTAGAACTGATTTCGATTCAGACCTAAGTAAAGCTACTGAATATCAGAACTGTTTCTCAATGACAGTTGTGAAAGAAGTATATTTGAGGAATAGGAATATATAGTTACTCCAATGCAAACTGGAAGAGAAGTGAGTATAATAAATAGAAACAGAACTTAGAGGGTTGGTTGGGAGAAAACTGACATTACCTATGTCAGAAATGAGTCTCAGCTCTTTCCTTGGAAATGATGAAATCAAATAGTTATCACAGTGTAAATTCAATCATCAGAGGACTGTAGATTTTGCTGAGATTAAGTAAAAGAAAGCACATAACAAATAGAAGCACAAAAATTGCATGTAGTGATTATACTTTAGTAGACTTAAATTTGCTTCACATTTTATGTTAAGACTTGACTACATTTCAGTGTTAGACACCAAAACACAAACAAATTCACTCTAGCACTGAATTTACTCTGTTCTCCAGTCCTTGTTAAGAGACAGTATTTCAATATTTTATAAGTAAAGGGGTAGAACTCATAAGTTTACTATTACATGGATATTTGTAAATGCCAGATTTATCATAACCATGTGAAATCAAATCCCAGCTTCACTGTACCTCTTCTAGTGATAGCAAAAGATATTTAGGAAGAGACTATAGTAGATATTCAAGATGATGAAAATAGAATTAATGAATGTCAAAGGTACTTATTACAGTAAATAGTCACATTTTAAACATTCTGAAGGTAATATGTGGCTATGACTTTACATACTATGTGTCACCATCTTCTGAAACACTCTAACATGTGAATTTTGTGGGAATACTTTATAAATACAGAAGTTGCTAGGAGCATAGCTGGTAAGAAAGATTGTCCAGCACACTAAGGGTCTTTCCAAAAGAAGAAATCTCCAGGCCAGAATCCAAAATCCAGCTTTCACTCCACATTTGCACTGGTTTCACAACCACCTTGTTTTACCTAATCTAAGTCACTGCTAATTGTAGTACATTTCCTAATTTTCAACTATGAAAAAGATGAAAGGACTGCTTATGTATACACACACACACATATATATATATATGTAATATAATTTATTTATATAGATCATAGATAAGAATGATCTTAAAATTTTAAAAATAGACAGATGAGATTTTAAAATTTTTCAAGTGCTCATCAAAGAAATTGAAATCCCAAATACAGAGAAAGAGCTAAGAGTTGACAGACAATCCCTATGGTAGTCCTGAGGACTCTGCTTTAATATAAGGGTAATACAAGCAGCCATGGTCACTTAGTAACAGCAAGAGGGCCACTGCCTGGCTCAGATTGAGGCCATGATAGATGACAGGAGGGATCTCTCAGAAATACATTGTCAGGATGGTCATATTGGGGGGATGTAGAAACTTTTTTTAGTACTGTCAGAAAGAAGTCATGTTATTATGATAAAGAAGAATGTAAGATAGTCTTAGGATCCCTCTTTTTCCCTTTTTGTGTAATGAAGTTATCTCTTTTTTCTTGTTCCACAGTGAAGGAGGTAAATAAAATACCTTTTACCATTCAGTAAGTAGAACATAAAAATTTTGCATCATAATTAGACTCAAGGAAAATATATATCCCTCAAAGATCCAAATATTGGACCTGTGATTTGGTCAAATGGTGAGATTGAATTCTATATCACTTTTGGATTTCTAGCTAAGGGGTGTTCTATGTAGGAAGACATATTTGCTATCATGTGGAAACACCTAAGTTAAAATGCATTTGTCATAGGAAAAACTCAGCATTAGAAAAGGAAAGAAGAGAGTAGAGAGAGATGAGACAGAGGGAGAGAGACAGAGGGAGATGGAGAGAGAGAGAGAGAGAAGGTGGGATGCATAGCAAGAGAGTATAAAAGTGTAAGATAGACTTTTTTAGAAAAATGAGAAAAAATAGAAGAAAATGAGAGTTAATACTTTGCCAGTGACAGTTGAAAGAGATCCCATTAATACAGAATGAATTGACTTTTGGTTCAAATTTCATAACTTCAAAAAGGTAGTTAGATAAGAAAACTGTCATTGATTTGCTATCATTCAATCAATGGCAGTAAAGAGAGAAAGCAAATTTCATACTTTACCAAAAAAAAAAAAACACACTAAATCTAAATATGTGACAATAAACCACAAGGATGTCAATGCCAAATAGCAATAAGAGCTAACCCGTACTGAATATAATGTTAAGCATTATATACTATGCATGATGTGCTTATATTAACTCTTTCTATTCTCTCAGACAAGTACAGTAGTTAGTGTGACTCAGTTCCTTGTACAAATGAGAAAACTTAGGCTTAGAGAAAATAAATAATGTTCCTAAAGTATCAAAGCTAGACGGAATTGGAAACCTGGCTATTTGTCTCTAATTATTCATGCTCCCTACCTGCCATGATGAGATTAATCTGAGTAAAGTACTTTATAAATATCAATGGAATTCCTGTATGTATCCCCTGTCCAATTCCAGAATAAAAGAGAAAAAGTGTCTTTCCTCAGGCACAAGCACTACTAACATGGTTACATGGACATTATTCAACACATTTATTTCACTTAGTAAAGCATGGTAAGAACTCAACCTAAGTAGTAGAGACAGTTTCCCAACAACCACAAATCTAACTAAAAACACACCAAAATAATTCTAAGATGGTCAAAGCAACAGAATGTATTTTAAGTCCATTGCATAATTTATTTCAAACCTTGACTGACTGTACTTAAGAACTGAACACTAGAACAGAATCTTATTCACCTTGAGCTCACATTCACCCTTCTCAAGTCCTGTAGTAAGACAGTGTCTCAGAAAGCTGGCCATTCAAAGGAATGTTACTTCTGTAAACAGCATTCCGAATGCCAAGGGGAAAGCATCGCAGTGTGGGGAAAGTTGTACATCTACTAGGAAAATATTCACCACCTTCCCCAGTGGGTCATTCACTTCTCCTTTGGCTAGTTGGACATAGTTCAGACTATATTAAAATACCCACATGATCTCCAATTTTAATTACAAAGTTCAAGAATATAATCCAGCAAATATTATTTTCAGACACAAAATCAGAAACCTCTTTTAACTCTTTCACCTCTAGATTTATGTAACTTTGAGGAAAGAGAATCACGTGATGAAAGTATCAGGTAGGACAGATTAGAACTGAAAAATAAACCAGCTTTGTGCCAGCTTCTTGCTATGTGTTCCAGAGGAGAGCAAAATCATCATGACTGCGGAAGATATAGTGTGGAAAGAAAAATCTCTCAGGATAATCAACGGATATAATTCCAACTCGATTTTCCCCTACAGAACTGTTTTATTTTCTCACATCAATGAGCAAGAATAAAGTGTGGATCCCATGATCAAGCTGGCAGAAGTCACGCTCCCTACCTGGATGCTCGCAAATTGTAAATCACAACTTTACAAGGATTTAACTTTTCCCTTTCCAAAATAATCAAATGTTGTGGTGAGGGGGCCACTAATCATGACAAAAAATATACTGCAAATTCTTTCTTTTTGTGCCAAGTCCAATAAGTTCTTTGAGTGAAATTAAATGCACTGTCTTATTCCAAGCCACAGCTTCCCTTAGGGATGTGCAAATCTCAAGTGGGGGCTGAGAGGCCAGTTGTATCAAAGCCCAGGGTTAGACTCTTTTTTTTTCAAAGTTTTTTTTTTCCCCTTTAAACTACTGCCTATAGTAGAAACGGCTCCAGTCCCTCTGCTTTCCAGTTTGTATAATCAAATCCGAATCTTCATACTTTCCACATTCTGCCTCTAAAAAGTAGGCCAGGCTCTGGCTTGTCTTGCTTTCTCACAGTTTTTGTTTATTTTAAAAAAACCCTTGGCTGAACTCCAGGGAAAGGAGGAAAAAAGAAAACAGATATGTCAAGGGAGTATCTATCTATCTACATCTATCTATCTATCTATCTATCTATCTATCTATCTATCTATCTATCATCTCCACACATATATGTAGCCATCTACATCTGTTGTGTTGTAAGCAGTTACTGGCACCATTTCTTAGACCTGTAACATCACAGAAATTACAAATGGAGCAGACTCATTCTGCCCACTCTATGCAAATGTAGAGCTTGTCCCTATAGTACATGGACCCTTCTGATTGTTTTAATATGGTTTAAATGATAATTGATAATATAGTTTTATTTTCCTTCTTTTGTCTGCTTTGTTCTTTTCAGCATAAAGCATGCCATTTCTGAGGATGTTTTAGGGTGACATCTCCAAGGACACTTTCTACTGTCCATGAAGAATTAAAATAAGATTTGTGCTGTCCTACAATTACGCTCAATAAGTTCATATAGAAATCACCTATAAAAACAAGTTTTAAAGAGCCAACATTTATTATGTAGCCTATCAAACAAATTTACATAGGCATATCCTATAAGTCGGGTGTATTATACAAGAAATGTAACTGTCTGAGTATGCATACATGTTCATGTAAAGTGCATACAAATACTCGTCATTACCCCAGAGTGTTTCTGTTTTCTAAAACTTGTGCCAAATGCTGCATAATTCACGAAAATGTGATCCAAAATATTTAAGGTTATGTTTCTCACAATTTTTCTCTTATTTCCCTTAAGTCACACATTTTAAATGTCAGCTTTCATAGGGAAATATTTAATTTCAAGGATACTCTTCCATCAGGAAACTCTCTAAATCTTAAGTAGTTTGGTTTTTTCCTCTCTTTTTATCTTAAAATAATTAAGTGTTTCTGCTTACAACTTAGGTACTAAATCTAGGTATCTCAATAGGCTGGACTTTTGGACCACTGGCTTTATCTTTTAAGAAAAGAAATACAGTTTTAAGAGAAATTATCATATAGAATAAACACTCTTTTGGGCTCTTGAATGCTTGCCTTAAAATAATCATCCTCAAAACCCAATCATAAGACATCAAATAAATATTTGTATTGAAAAGAATGCCATCTCATGTAAAGATCATAATTAACTCTAAAAAAAGATAGGTGATTGATAGATAAATAGATAGATGATAGATATGTTGTCATATTCACACTTATATGTTTGCCTAGGTATAATATAACTTGGTTAACTTGAGTAAAATTCATTAGATCTAAAATATCACAGATTTTAACAGCAATGGTCATTTTATACACTCTTAAGAAAGTAAAAGCAATGCTAATTAATGATAACATGCTGCTTGTTTCTCATTTAGAATTTTTAATGTATCATTCTCTGTGCCAAAAAGAATGTTGATGCCTATTTATTTTGTTAAGAGAACTACACCACCGCTTCTAATCACTTAAATCATTCTGTGTCATGTTTTATGTCAGTGGTCCCCAGAACTCAAGCATTTGCACTGTGCGTTTGTGATTGGTTCATTGTCTATCGATTGGATTAATGGTGTCAGTGCTACACCCATCTAGAGGTGGAGCCAGCATACAACGAAAATGGCTGGAAGAAGGCATGTCCCTCTCTCTTGCCAGTTTCCGCCTTGCTGTTTGCAGCCACCATGAACTGTTACCCTACCATGCCACCCTGCCTTGGAGCCAACTGAGTATGGACTGAAACCTCCAAAAACTGTAAGAAATAAACCTTTCCTTTCCCAACTTTGGGCATCATGTATTTTGTCTCAGTGATGAGTGAAAAGTAACTAAGACATTCTGCAAGAATAATTTTTAGACTGTTTTCAAGGACTAAACAAAAAGATTTTTGAAATGACAGCAAGAAAACATTTTAAATGGTAATTATGTTTAAAATATGTAGTACTAACAATGCACATATAATACAACTGAAACAGTGTAATCATCTCTGAATAAATACATGCATACATAGCCAATAACAACTATGTTATAATTGACATGAGATGCTATCAATTATCAGACATATCCTGAGGTCAGAAATGAACATGCATATTGATACAGATACAGTTTTATTAAAAGTAGGCACAAAAACTATCAACTAACTTGACTTTACAGATTAGTTTACTCATTTATAAACTGGGAAAAAGTGATAAAACCTGTGACAGTTTCTAGGAGAATCCAATGAATGCAATAGAAGGACTCAAATTGTTCTCTCTACAGTGGGCTCTATACTCATCACTCATGGTTTAACCTTTGCTCTGCCACTTACTAGATGCTTTACTTTGACAAATTTCTTGTGTTCATTAACTTAATTTGTTCTATGATTTTGGAAAAGATCACCATGTTTCTGTTTGTGTAGGAAAGATGGCCATGGCCATGTTTGTCATCCAATGCAGAGTTTGCAAACAAAAATAGTATTTAGCCAAATGCTTCTGTTTGTGAATCACATTGTTTAAAAACAAAAGTATTCATGAACTGTGTAGTTACACAGCAGAATTAAATTGGCTAATTTTAGGGAAAGCAAATTTCTGCTCAAAATCCATCAGTTTCTTACCCTTCACTATAGAGTACTTTTCAGCTTGTTCTTCCCTCTGATAAGGGCTTTTTTTCTCCATGTTCTCCTTGGAATATTTCCTTATTTCAAAGAAAATGTCCCTGAGCCCTGGGGGAAGTAGGGGACCCTCACTGAGGCCCTGAAAGAGCTCCTGCTTATTTACTTCACTGCTGCACTAATAATTCTTATGTGATACTTAGTGTATTTATCTGGTGGCTTAAGGAGCAACATGGTTAAGTGCATGGGCTCTAAACTCATCACTCCTGTTTTAACCTTTGCTTTGCCACTTATTAGATGTTTTGCTTTGGCAATTTTTTGTGTTCTCTTCCTCACCTGCTAAAGGAAAAAATAAGTTTTTCTCTATAGGCTTGTTTGAAAGAGTATGTTAGTCAATTTTCTGCTTTCAGAAAAAAAAAATAACTGACCTACTTAAAAGAATAAAGGTTTATTTTGGCTCATGGATCCAGAGATATTAGTCTATAGTTTACTATGGTCAAGGTAGCAGTGGTACAGTGGAGGAAAGCTGCTTGTCTCATGGCATCCAGGAAGCAGAGAAAAACAGCAAGAAATCTAGATTAAAATTATACCCTTGGAAAGGATTTCTCTAATGACCCACACTGAGACAGGAGATTAGGGCATGGCAGTCTGGCTAAAAAGATGCAAGATATAACCTGAGCTAGAATGGAGGCATAGAAGCTAACCAACACTATGTGACCTGTCAGTTACAGCCAGGTTGCACAACAGAGTAATGTTCATTCAACAGATTTAATCGAGGAGGGTATAAAAACAGTAGCCATTTTCATCGGTACTGTAATATTGCCGTCCCCCTGTGTCAGTTATTTTTCTCTCATTGCTGAGATGAAATACTTGACACTCAAAGCTAAAGAAGGGAAGGTTTATTTAGCTCACAGTTTGTGGAGATTTCAGGCCACATTCAGCTGGCTCCAAGGCAAGGTGGCATGGCAGAAGGGCAACCATTCATGGCAGCAAAAGACAGCAAAAGCAAAATGAGAGGGGCATGGCGAGAAGACTCTTTCTGTCCCTTACATTATATGTAGGCTATATCTATCCTAGGGTGGTATAGGATTCATACACATAATCCCAACACTGGACCATGAATTAATCACAAATTCTAGAAGCCTATCACCATGATTGCATGAGGCTCTGAGGAAACATCTAGACATAAGCCATAACACCTACTGTTTCCACAGTGGCCTGTCCTGCTTACCAGATGTATCTCTTTCTTTCTTCTCTTCTTCACTTTTTCCTCTTCTTCTTTTCCTTCACCTTTCTTTACCCTTTTACTCAATTTTTTACTTTGAAGAGTCCTTTAATTTGAATAAAATTATGTTCACCTTTTCAGCAGTTGTTGAAGCCAATTTCCTAGCTGAAAGAGAAAAAACCTGGAATCCCTGCACACTGCCATCTTACAATAGTATCGGTTTAGCCCTACTTCCTAATATCTCATTCAGCAGTGGACTCATAAATGTGTTATGATGAAATTCACACCCTAATAATTCAACTACTTTCCAAATTCCAATCTCTGTTGTGTAATTCCTCTGTGGCACTTTTTTGACCCAAATTATAGAAAATGAATTAATACATACAAAGCACCAATATCTGACACATATAGTAGGAAATGTTTTTTTTATTCCTTACATTCAAATACTTCCCTTAATTTCTGATGCATATTTCCTACTCAATAAATGAGTATAAAGCAATCAAAAATGAATATTCTGAAGAATGTTCTTATTAAGAGATGACCAACAAAGTGAGAAGTAGCTCTCTGAGATCATAAGTCCCTCTCTGTCAACACAACTGCTTAAAGAACTCTTAGAAATATTCTAGAAATCTGTAATTGTTTGAGTGATGTAAGTAGTGAATCACTAGGCTCTCTTCCAAGTAGAAAGTTCTGATGTTGAACTAAGGTAGTGCTTTGACCACTTCCCTTCCAACAGTCTTAGTTTTCTCAAAAATGAAATGCATGGTTTTGAATGGATCATCACTAAGTTCAACCCCACACTAACATCCTATGATTCCATATGTGACTCAGTCTAATCTGTCATTGTATTTTTTCTAGAAAAATTTCCTGTAAGAAAAGAGTTATTAAGTTGGCAATCTGGCTGGCTTTTTTCAAACAGCACCTGGGACGTTTTTACTCCACCCTAGGCACTAGAAATGCTGACCATCAGTGACTCTGCTCTAGTCACTACCACCTTGTCATGGGAACACAAAATATTGCTCATGCCTGCCCTTTCCATGACTGTATTCTCCTCATTTCCCACCTTCAATAGCAAAATAGCCTTGTCTTGTGCAACTCCAGAGAATAGGAACTCTGCCCACACAGCAGTGTGCAAAACAGAGCCAGAAAGGCCCTATTAGATCATGAGATCACAGCCTTTCAGAGTAGGCACTCCTTCTAAGTGACATTTCAGCTCCTTCCCAGCGTGTGGCCATGCTTCAGGGCTTCCTGTGTAGAGTCCGAATAGCAGGTTATAAGTATTCTGGGATCTTTAATTTTACATGAAGTCATATAGCTACTTTGTTTATTATAAGGATATTTTTCTAACTTTTCAATAAGGAAACTGTACTAACAATTTATTAAATCAATTTTTACCCAAACATACTCATTTCAAACCTGGTTGAGCAACACCTTTATGGATCTACTATTAATTTTCAATAGTTACCTAGTTTTATAAATTATTAACATATTACTTAGAGTATTGCATGTTACTTTCTACTGGTATGTTTGCTCACATTCCTCACAAAGTTAAGCACATATTTTTTAAATTTTTATTTTAAATGGAATAAACCAAAACAAAACAGAATAAAGCAAATTAGAACAGCTCAATGCAAGCAATATAGGACTTCAAAACAAAACAACAGACATCAACAATGGCTACCATAATGTCTCTCACTTTCTTCAAATCAGCCATACCATCACACACAATAAAATAGAATAAAACCAGTCAAAATAAAAGAATGAAAGTATTATAGGACTTCAAAAGAACATGATAGGAAATCAGCAATGCCTACCATAAATATCTTGTTTACTTCAAAATAGCTGTGCATGCTATCACACATAAGAAAGCCAAACAAAACAAATAAGAATAAACAAGATAATAGGAAATCAACAATGGTTACCCTAATACTTCCTGTTATCTTCAAAATAATTGTCCATACCATCAAACACAGTAAAATGTAACAGAACAAAAAAGCATAGAACCAAATCTAACAAAATTATGAAAACAATACAAGAATTTAAAACAAGATAATAAAAAATTAACAGGTATCACTTTCCTTCTTTAGGTATTTCCTCTGCTTCACTTTCTTAATATCTATTGTGCTTCTGGGATCCCTCTAACTCATTCAGTTTTTTATGCTAAAGAGATAACTCAGTATTCACTCGTATGAGTCCAGAACATTGCACCAATGAGCATGATCTACAGTTGCATGCACTTACCTACAAAAGCATTGAAATTATCCTATTTTATAGCTGGATATCTTCCCATTGTATGAAAATACCAAATTTTTCTTCTCCATTCTGCAGTTAAAAGGCAAGTTACTGTTGCTATGTCTGGTTTCCTGTCACATGGAAAAATTGTTTTCTCTGTTTTGATTTTCAGTATATGAATTTCTTTTCCAGTTAAATGTGTTTCTTTTTTATTTTTTATTTATTTTTTTAAACTAAGACCTTGACACAGAGCTACCCAGCCCTTTCTTTTTCTTTTTCTTTTTTCTTTTTCTTTTTTTTTTTTTTGTACAGGGGATGGAACCCAGGACCTTGTGCTAACCAGGCAGGCACTTATACTGCTGAGCTATATCCCTGAACCTAACTCAGTCCTTTAAAAAAAAAAAAAAGGTATTTATTTGTTTAAGTGTTTTTGAGACAGGTGAAGTTCAGGCTGGCCTCCAATTCCTTGTTACCATAATGATACTCCTGCCTGAGCCTTTCAAGTTATCCCCCACCCCATTTTACAGAGGACAAAACTGAAGCTGCAGGGGTGGATATGAAGCAATTTTCCCAAGTTCACCCACAGCTGCCCAGGGGCCGACCCAGGTTCTGAGCCCGAGTTTGCTCTTTGTCTCTTCGTAGCTGCCTGACTTCTCTGGGTCTCTGTCTCCTGTCTGCTCTTGTCCTCTCCTGTGCTTCTCCAGTCCCTGATCCTCAGTCCACCACCCTCTCTCCTCCCCATGACTCTCCAGTCTGGAGTCTGTGCCCCAGCAATTTTCCAGAGCTCTGAGTCTCTATTGCCAAGGATGCTGTCAAGCCTGCTACGCTGCTGAGCATCACATGCCCTCTCTCCTTAGCAGTTCAGAGTCAGATTTCATAACAGTGACAGTGACAGGCGAGAAGCCAAGAGAAGAGAGACCTCCACAACAGAGAGATACCAGTGAGGTCAGGACAAGGAGTGAGTGAGTGGATACTGGACTCAGCAGTAGGGACTAAATATGTTTCTTGTATACACCATGTTGATGGATCTTCTTTCTTAATCCACTCTCTATTTCTGTTTAGGTGAATTGAGGCCATCTACCTTAATAGTTACAACTGGCATGCATTGGTTCATCTCTGCCATGCTATTCTCTTGCTGTTGGCCCTCCACTTTTCCTCTTCATTTAATTGTCTGTCTTGTTTGGGGATCTTCCTCTGCTGCTGTTCCTGGAACCATGGTCATCTTTATCTCTTTGTAGAATATCCTTCAGCACTCTCTGTAAGGTTGGTTTGGTGATTATGAAAGTATCTTATTTTTCTATCAATTTTGAAAGATAGTTTTGCAGGGCACATCAATCTGGGTTGGAAGTTGTTTTCTTTCAGGATTTGAAATACTTCACTCCAAACTCTACTTGATGGTTTGTGTTAGCAAGTCTGTTGTGATTTTGATGCGCGATCCATTATAGGTGATCTGTTTCTTTTCTCTAACAGCTTTTAATACTCTGTTCTTGTGCTGAATTTCTAGGATCTTGATTATTATATGTCTGGGTGTACATTTACTTTGCTTATGGCTAGTTGGAGTCCTATATGCCTCACTTATTTGTATGCCAGATCCTTTTTCCATGTTTGGGAAGCTTTCTGCTATTACATCTGTAAACAGCCTTTTTATTTCATTTATGTTGATCCTTGCTTCTTCACTGATATCTATAATTCTTAAATTATTTTTCTTTGTGTCATTGTGCAGTCATTGAATTGTTATTTCCTGGTTTCTTATTTTAAAGAGATCTTTGCTTTCGTGATTGCTAGCTGAGATTCTCCTATCTTCAAGGTCTGCAAGTCTCTCTTCATTCTCTTTCAAATGGGTTTGACAGCTTTCAATCAACTTTTTAAATTTCTTGGATATCTCTTTAAATCTGCTTCATGCTTTGTAATTCCTTCCCATATTGTTCATTCAAGGTTTCTATCATTTTCCTGTGCTCCTCTTTTTTATCTGTGTCTTCTTGAGATATGCTCAGGAATTTTTTTCATTATATTATATTTCTTTTTTACCTGAGACGTTATTTCTGATCTGATTACTTTTACAGTCTCATGAAGTTGTTTCTGTACTTTAGTTGCTATCTTCTTGGAGATTTCAAGTGTGTAACTTCCATTTTCTTCTATGACTGTATTGCCCATACTTGTTCTGTGTGGGTTGGAGATTGTGTTTTGCTCCTTCATCTTGGCATTCTCCAGTGTTCTTCCCAACAAGCTAGTTGTGGGGTTCCAGACACTTCCCATGTTGACTGTCCTTCCCCAGTGTAAGGGAATGAGACAGGCACCTGTGTTTGTCTGAATACATCCCTAAGGCAGTAACAGGACATAAGGTGGGCTTCTCCAGATCCATGCAACCACACTGAGATTTCCCCAATGGCCAGGGGTGCTTGGTGGCCAGGCTGCGTCTTCTCTAAGCCTGCATGTCTATACTGGGACTCCCCTGATGGCAGAAGGCACACAGGGCTGTGTTTGTCTGATTCTCCCAGTGGGTGCTAGATGCCTGAAGGAAGCAAGAATCTCTAATCAGTCAAGTACATATTTACTGGTAGTGTAACATTTTAATTTTAATCATATAACAATGACTTATTGTCTTTGAATATGAAAATATAACTATTATTTTAGTAATTTTTGAAAATTTAAAAATCAATTTCCTTGTTTCATTAAACTAAGCAATAGAAATCTAACTTTACTACTCCAAGTGACAAGAAACCTAACTGAATAACACAAATGTCAAACAAACACAACCCAAATCTCTAACTATGAGTTAGTCACTCCTCTGGCATAAGGACAATTTAATTACATGCATTTCTTTATTAATAAGAAAATTTAGGAGTAGGAAGCAGATGTCCTAGTATCACTTTGCATGCTACTTATATCTTTCTTCTCTTAAATACCTTTAGTCCATAGCCTATAATAATATTTGTTTTTACTAAAACATGGACAAAACTAGCAGTTACATAGTAGAACACTTGATTATAGAAAAGTAAGGCCACTGACCTAAGACATACAAATAATGTCAGAGGAAAACCAAAATCTATCTACCAAGTATTAACCTGCAATCAACATATAAGATCATGTTTTCTTAATGATTCACTGGTAACCAGAACCAGAAATCACCCTGAAATATGTATAGTGCTATAAAAGAGTAAAATGCTAATGATAGCAATAAAATCTAAACTTGGTCAATTTATTTTTTCAGTGTGTTTATTTGTTAAAAAAGAAGAATGTTTGCAAACAGTGTTGTTAAACTTAATATATTTTTAAGAAATTATTACTATTTCAGATAATTCCATTGGTTACATAGTTACCAGTAAAGTTTCATAAACTAAATATAATTTCCTTATTTTAGAAAAGACCATGGTTCACATTAGAAAACTCTGCATAACATTTGCCTCTTTGATACAGGATTAATAACACACAGGATTTCAATTGCAGTTCACAGTTGGGAACAAACAACAACTTCCAAAACTTTCCAGTAAACCAGATCCCAGAGAGTGTTAGAGACATATATGCCCCATTTACAAATTTGTAGTTTCAAATTTTTAGCAAAATAAGAACAAATCTTTAAGTAAAGAAAGAATCAAGGGGTAAATAGCTATGGAAGAGAACATTGGCAATAAAATCTTTGGACTTGGTATAAACTAGAAGAAAGTATTTTAAGGTTACATTGGTTAAGGAGCAAAGTGATTAACCAAAAGAAACAGTGGGTTCAGCAGCTTTAAAACCATAATGGTAAATAAATGAACAAGTACAGAAGGATGACATTTGCCTACTAGCAAGCATTCTCAAATGAACAACCATTAGGGACACTACAAACACACCACCCTTTATCACATACTTATAAAAATAAATTCTTTATTTTTCAATATATCCATCTGCCTAATGAACTCAGACATTTTCACAAAGTGAGAAGCAGTACAGATCCAGGACATTTGGATTTTAGAGACTATCTAGGGTCTAACAGGACTAGCCAAGTCCCAATTCAAATTCACTTGGAGGAAAAAGAGAGAGAGAGAGAGAGAGAGAGAGAGAGAGAGAGAGAGAGAGAGAGAGAGAAATTCCCTTGGAGGAATAAATACCATAGAAAAGATGCTTCCTCACTGCACTGAGAATTCAGAGGCTTCACACTGGCTCAGTGGGAAGACTCTGTGATCAATTGAGGTACTGATACCTGTTATGGCCAGAGGAGGAGCCCTTTCCTTACTACTTTCTTGATTTGCTGATGCTTCCAACACTCTGGGTTTGCAGTAGGAAACTGGAGCCTGATTAACATACATATAAGTAAGATTAAAGAGAGAAAATACACTGCCAAAGGGTAGGCAAATACTGAATTTTTTCCTGTTGCACCATGAAGGTATGCTGGCCTTCAGTTTCTCATTCTTTTTATCATTGCATTTTTAATGCTGATTATCTGAAAATTTATAAATTAAAATAGACTATGTAGCTAACAGATCTGGGAAGTTCAGAGCTCACATCAATAGTAATACCATCTTAGATGGGATGAATCAGCCTTCTACCTAAAGAATCTCGATGCTTAAATATATTTGTAAATCTTTTAAAAATTTTTCTTATCTATCTTTCTGAAAAGTACACAATCATTTCTTACTAAAATGTAGGGTTTTTTTTCCCTCCAGGGCATTTATGCTTGCAAGTGTACTTTTCTTCCAAATCCCTCTTTTAGGTTTCATTCTTTCTATTTATAGAGTTTATAAATCGAACCAGTTTAATCCCATTCAGTGTAATACTAAAACTTGTGGTGAAGTGTATCGAAGCCATGAAAGTACCAACTTCCTCTAAAACTGCAAAGGAAAATGCCCATGAGTAATCTCAAATTACCAGTCATGCTCCCTGGAAGCTTATGGCGGAAGTATGAAATATCCATTGGCTCAGGATATACCTTCTATAACCACACTCGTTATAAAACTACTTTCCAGAAATTCAAATGAAATGATTGTGGTAAACAAGGAGTTCCTGCAATTGGAATTAATAATACCAGTATCTCACATCTGTACCACTATATAATATCTCAGTCTGAACTGGAAAGTCAATTCTTTACTTAAATGTATCCTTACAATTTAATTACATTTTCCACCTTACATTCAGGTAAATCTATTCCAAAATTTACTGGAGTGCACTTACAAAGACAAGAAAATGACTGTTTCTGGGAAATCTTTTCATGTTAAGGATCATGAAAATGAATCATAAAGGAAGTACTGGGTGTATACTTTCGCACTATGTTTTTCAGAACTATCTATATCCATGTTGTCCCTTGAGAAATCAATAGCATACCTCTATTACGTAAGCCTTCTTCTTAAACTCCTTCAACACAGGATATCATTTGGAAAGCTAGCATGGGGTATGGTAGTCATGGGGCATATTTTATGACTTTTACTGCTTTGCCTTTCCAGCGGCCCCACTGAAGAGATATTTTGGCTCAGGTTCACCTATCATGGCAGCATAGGCCCAGGGGACCCATGGAAAGTTGTAATGAGGAGATCCATTAACCAGTTTCATTATTTCAGAAAGCCCAAGGGAATAACACTCACCCATAATAATGCTGCTAAAGCTATAGTGTCAAATTACCTTGCTTTGGGGCAAAATCTTATCAGTTGCACATAAAGACTCCTATTACTTCATGCTGGTCAGAGTCTCTGATTGGCAACTATACGAGTATAATTAATAAAATATAAAATAAAAATAAAGTATTTTTGAACATTTAAATTTTTCAAAACATTCAGACAGACATAAAAGATAAACAGAGAAAATTAATTTAACTAATGTTCAGTGACAGTTAAATATCTTTAATTATGATGATGACAGCATCATAGTTAAAACTTATATGGACTTTCTAAGTATTAGGTTCTATTCTAAGCTTGATAGATACATTAATTTCTCCAATTATCACAGCAGCCATATGAAGTATTAACCACATTAACCCAAAGTAGGGTTATAAAAAATGAAATGAGAAAACTATAACCAAGGGTCACCAAATATCATACACATGGGCATACAAATAGAAAGCCCTTATACAAGACTGAATCTCCATCCTTGCTCTCAACAACTCAGTGTGAGAGTTGTTTTCATTTTTTTTATTCTAACAAAGATAACAAAGCAAAATGGTTTCCTTATCCATAAACTTAGGGTCATTTATAGTGTTTTCAAGAGCTGGTAAGATTAAATAACTTTTATAAATTTCTAGAATAATAATTGATATACATTAAGTTCTGATAATATATGCTTATTTTAATTGTAATATTATTTTAAACTACAAGTCTCACCCTTATCCCCACTTACAAATCAAAATTCTTGGGCCAACCCTTTTATCTTTGTTTAATACAGACAAAAATTCACTTTAAAAATGACTGCCTTTGTTTAACTACTAGTATGCAAGGAATTCAACTGGCTGCTTAAAATCAACCATCAACAGCTCAGCACAATACAATCTCAGCACGAATACTACTTCTTATGACATGTTGGCTACAGGTGCATAGAACCAGGAACCTGAGAGCTGCCAGAGTGCCTTACTAACTTTTTCTTTCTCTCTTCTCAAAACACTCCTGAGAGACTGGTGATTTACCACAAATTCTATGTACATAGACAGACATTTTAAACTGTAATACCCACATGATACATACATTCCTAGAGTAAGCATGTGCATATCTAATACAGCTCAGTCTTAATAAAACTCCTTTGTTGCAGAGGAGAATAATTACACAACAGCTTTGAAGTACACTGCCTTGAATAAAGTAAGAGAAAAGCCATTGTTTATTTCACCACTCTTTAAGAGTTAATGAGAGATTTGCACCTGTACAGCTGTTCTGGACTGAAACTAGTTCATGGAGTGAATATGTTTTCTGCTTGAGACAGTTGTAAATGCCTTGAGTAAAAACACTGAGGACTGCTAATGGATAGGTTTATTTTAAAGCATGCCATCTGCTATCAATCATAGAGAAGTATAGGAAGCAAGTTTGGCCGGGCTCCCTCCTTGTGAGCCTGATAAAGACAGGGCTCCAGGACTTGGGAACATTGAGTCCTCAAGAGAATAAAACATCAAACCTACTCAGCAGCTCCACTAACAATAATAAAAATGCCTCTGCCTAAAGGTGACATTCTGAATTTACGATTATTTGTGTCTATAAAGTGTATTCTTTGGCTCCTGACTCATTCTGACTGTCTCACTCTGTGAACAATACATTAAGCCTGCCTGGAGTAAATGGAAATCCTACTCTTTTATTAAACCAGCAGCCAGTACCTGAAACCATCTAATGCCCTGTAGGATCGCAGGAAGATTTTTGGCTCTGTACTGTTCTTCTTAAAAGATGTTTTGTAAAAAAATTATAAATGAGGTACATGTCAATGCATGGAAAGATGTAAATAATGTAGGCAAGTTTATGTTTCCTAAAAGACAAAGTAAAATGAAATAAAATATAAGACTAAAATGGAATTAGTCCTACTACTCCCCTACCACATGCACATTATAATACTGTTAGAAAGTTACATGTTAGAGATATATTATAGTAAAATTTAGAACTTGTTGCTCAGAATTATGTTCTGTACATCGTATGGACCAAGCATGTTTTCAAGAAGACAAATATTATTTCCTCAGAAATCTTCCAGCTTTGGAATCATAACCAATATTGCTTTCAAAAATGGATCCCAAAGTATTCCTTGAAAAATGCCAAGCCAGGCTTATTAAAAGTGCTGCCTGCTGAAATCCTCTGTGGATGAAATGAGTTGTAGTACTGAAACCTTCCGCAGTTTATAATGTTAGATTCTGCCTCAAGTTTGCAGCTTAACTTAATTCTCCTGCCATCCTAGAAAATGGAGTTGTGAGTATTTGGGGAAAACCCACCTGGCCAAAAAACTCATGAGCCTAATTAAAGTTAATAGAGAAATTAACAGAGGAAAACATTGGTTCAGTAGTAGTGAGAAGAAATGTACAAGTCAATAGAAATTTGGAGCAAGAGATGGTAGACATTTATTAGTACTGCTTCCTAAACACATGAAAAAGGAATTGGCATTATTTGGCTTGTTATGTGTTATGAGTGATAACCTATAGTTCAATAAATAATTTTTATTTTGTGCTAAACAAAATGAATGTTTCAGGTTAAATATTAAGAGCCAGGAATACAAACTCATTGAGCATATTTGCAGATCTTCTGTGTAATTCATCATGCTGCTGGGCTCTAAGATATTGAGAAATTGCTATCTGTTCCTTCACGGGGAAATCAGTTAAATATGTTCAATGGAATTCTACAACAATATCACAGTGTCAAATTTATAAGCTAGATTTTTAGAGAAAATATGTGCTACTACAAATGTTCAGAAAATAAGGGAGCAACAAAAAATACAATAAACCAAAAGGCTGGTTGGCAAACCATTCCCTTGAAAAAAAGAGCTATAAAATAAATAGAGCTGACAAAAATTTGAACTTAAAAGGATATTAAAAAGGTATTCCTTGAAACTGCAGTACACATTGTGATACAAATGGGATCAGATGTGTCAGGTGATAAAATATCTGGGCAGCAAAAATAAGGACCAGTAATACTTTGGTCCTCTGACAGGGGTCACCAGAACTAATATCCATGTGGGTGGTCCATGAAATGTATTAATACATGAATAAAATAGGACAGAGCAGAGTGCAACAAATTGAGAGCCACTTGCCTCAAAGAAAAGAAGCAACTCTAAACATATGAGTAATTATTGCCCCAAAAGGAAGAGAATCTTGTGTTGTTAAATCTCCAATTTATCAAAGGAAACTGGAAACCTGGCTAAGTAATATTCCCAATTCTGTAAAACACAAAAAATTAAGATAAAATTATGTACATTACTGTTATGAGAGAGACCACTGAATCCTATTCCAGCATGCTCAATAACCTGTCACTGAGATCCCAAATCTTTAATTTTGTGAATGTAGAAAATGTTGTATCATTAAAGCTAACAAAAATTACACTAGACATCATTCTACATTGTGGTATTACCAACTTTGCAGGAGACCAGTTCTTCAACTATAAACTACTTTAGAAGACTCATTCTGTTCTGGAAGCTTTGAAAGAGTGCTAAAGGTTAGCATGTTTTCTTTTTGTTACAACAAATTTTAAATCCATGACAAATAATTCAGTGAAGCACTAGTGAAAAAACTACCGTGATCGAACCTGTGCTTCTCTGATTAGACATTAGTGGTCATATCAAGAAGAGAAATACCTGAAGATTAGCACAGTAATTTGTTTCTCTAAACCTGAATCATTTAATCTCTTTTCTTAAGAAAGCAGTGGTCCATGAATATGGTAAAATAATTAAAATCACATTTATAAAGTGATTTATAAAAGATTTTAATGTTTTCAATAAAAAGCATAGATCATTAAAATATAGTTAATAAATATTATTCAGAACTCATTACCTTAAATATTCCCTACTTAGAAATTGCAAATGCTCACTGTCTGAACTATAAGAAGGTTGCAATACTAGGTAGATTTTATGTGATATTTCCGCAGTTAATATTCACAACTAAGAGCTACACATTGGGGAAAAGAAGAGTTTAAACTATAATAAATCTGTTCTTGTGCTGCAGAAGAACTCATTTTATCATACCATTTATGGAAGGACCCACGTGAATTATTTAAACACCATGACCAGTTCTAACTATATATATATAATTCTATCCCATCAGGAAAATGTTTCCAGAAACATTATGCATTCATTAATTCAGTCAACAAGTATTTATTGAATTCTTACAAGGTTCTGTACTCTGTAAACAATAACTACCTTGTTTTTTTAATTTTGTGTTACTGGATTAAGAAGCATTTTCTTTGCATTTTTAATTGTGCAATCTCTATTTCAAAATCATCCATTTCTGCTGGGAATTTAGCTCAACGGCATAAGCACCTGCCTGGCAAGTGTGAGGTCATGAGTTCAATCCCCAGTACCGAAGGGAAAAAAAAAGTATCAAAATCGTCCATTTCCAAAGTCAGATGTACACCTAGCAACAGGCTCAAGGATAGAAACTCCTGCTGCAGGCCAACACTGACTAAATATTGTCCCGAAAGCTATAACACTGAATGGAACATTCTTGAATTTAAAAATATAAATGACCAACAAATGAAGAGATTGGTGATCATTTGAGATCTAAATATACCAACTAAATAATCTAAACTCATCAAAATCAACTACCTAAAGGTAAACAAAGAAGACTGACATTAGTAATAAAATCCAATTTGTTATATTGGAATGAACTTTGAGATGAACTAGTTCTGATGTTATCAGAAACTAACTACAACATCACTGGAAGATGTATCCCCTCGCCATGCTTCCCACTGCTTTCCTCTGGAAGTAGAGGGAGGAATTAGCATCCTGACCTCTAAGATTTCTTAACTTTTACACATTACATATTGGGTAAGCATTTTTTATTTTCATGTCTAACGAAATTTCATCCTTACCAAAAGAAAGTTTTTCTATCTACCTATTTATCTATTTTATCTATCTATTTATTCTATCTGGAATGCCATTCTAAAAAAATAACCACATTTATAATTTTGGTGTATTTCCTTTTTTTCACCTACTATAAACAAGTCACATGCTATTTATACAAAAGTTATAGATGTACTGTTTGTCTTTATTGGTCTTTTTCCTTCATTCTTGATAAAACTTACATCATTGGACAGTCTTTAAAAATGTAACTAGAAAATCTTCCATTAGGTGGATGTATCATTGTTGATGAAGCATTCCTCAATGTTAAACATTTAAGCTACTTTCATGTTTCCAACAAAAAGCAAACAAGATTTGTTAACAAGATTCTTTAAAGAATCATGGTGTAACCTGTGAACATTTTCTTAAGATCAAGTCCTAAATACGCGCATGCCATTTTTAAAGTTCTCAACTTGTAGTACTACAATGTCTTCCAGAAAACTTTCATGTCAGTTCACTCTGTCTCCAGAGTAAAGACTGTCTACCTTTGATTAACAAGTTGTGTATATTACTTCAGTATGATGGGTGGCCCATCATGAGAGATTTCATTTTGTTTCCTGGAGCAACAAAGGAAGGAATGCTACCTTAGACTCCTTTTTTCCCATCACAGTCCTCGAATATGCATGAAAGATTAAACTTAGGCACTGTGCCTACCTCTCACACACACATTTGCACATGTGCGTGCGCACACACGCACACACACACACGGAGTCCCTGGTCATACATGTAAGATGAACCTTCTGATGACAGCCCGCAGACTCCCACTGACATCCACAATCAAGGGAGGGAGGACTTTTCTGAGGCTATTTGGTTATAAGCCAGCTGTGGAGAGGCCATGAAGAGCCAGAGTCAGTCTTCAGGGGATCCTGCCCAGTTGAGAAAATAGTTTCTGAGATGATAGAAGTGCTATATAGTGTAGGTGGAAGAATTCTTTTTCTTTATCTCCTAGAGAAAGAAAACTATTGCCAGGAAATGAGGTACTTTTAAAACCCTACAACAACAACTAAAAGAAAAATTTGCTAATTTTGCCAGCTAGCACAAAGAACTCGGCCACTAGTCAAAAAGCTCTGAGTCCAACTCAAAGCTGGATTCATTTTGACAAAAATTTCCCTCTACAGCCACCTAAGTGCCTGTTGAATTAGGCATTAAGCCAAGGTGGGGTGAAAACAGTCACTCAAAAGAAATGTCCTTTTCCATTTGGATCTCCGTGGCCCTTTCCCATGTCATGATGAAAAAATGCTTCCTCTCCTTGGATGGTTTCAGGATGCCTTGGTTTGAGGAGGAAGTCAGATCTCTGCTCAGAAGACATCCCTGTGAGGGAAGCCACAGCTTTGCAGAGTCAGACCAGGCTGTCTCTCTCTTTTCAAAAAGGCAAAATTACTCCTCACCCACTCCTATCCATGGTTTTGATGTTGAAAGAAACCTGTTGTGGTTTAAATGACTCGGTCAGTTCTTTTGGGATTTTCCAAAGTTTCCTATAAAAAGAAATCTGTGGGAAATGAGTGATTGCATAATCACTAACATATGCCTGTTTCACTAAAACTGTTATCTTTTTGGTGTTGTGAACTGCATTGTCCCATCTAGTGAATAGTTATAATAGTTCCATCTTTTCAGTAGTGATTACAGTGTACAAGATTTTTTAAAAAAATATTTGAAGTTACCTATTTAAAGAAAAGCAAATACTACAAAAAGTAATGCCATGATTTTTATGCAGGAAATCAGAAGACAAGGTAGTGATAGTAAGGAAAAAAAGGGCAATTACCTAGATAAATGGCAGAGAGCAACAAAAGTGACTCCTTAGTTACCTGCTTGCCTTAGTCAATATTTGTTTTGGTCTGAGTTAAGAGAATAAATCCCTCATTTTTCCTTTTGTGGTATAGACCTAGTTGACTATCAAGATTGTCTCTCTCTCCTTATTATAACACAGAATTTATTCATTTTTGCTTATGATAAAAAACCCCTATTCCTAGAAAATTATCTTTAAAACTAGAGAAAAATATGTAGATTAAGCTTGAAGGACAAAGTATCACATAGGTGAAGGAAATAGAATGGATGTGGTTATTTATCCATGAGGGTGAACATTATCAATGCCTGATCTTCAGTTTACTATGATTTATAGATAAAATTTTCACAGGGTTTTGTATCTAAAATCTGTGTAGCAATGAATCCTGAGGTTTCTTTACTTGTTGGCTGTGTCAATGATCAAATAAAAATAGGAAAACTATTATTTTTTAAACATTTTTCTATCACCGTTATTAATGAAAAGTGTATGAACCCAATGGAGTAAGGCTGGTCAGAAAGTGCATCTTGTATTTGTATTCAGCCAACTTCCATTTACAGTTCCTCCCTCAGCTAGAGTGAGTTCCATTTGTGCTCAATTTGGGCCATATACTAGAGACATAGTGGCCATGAAGTACTGTCTCAGGAGCTTTAAGAATACTTAAAACTTGAATTTCTTTTACACGGGATAAATCAGGCCATGAGTTATGAGAATAGGTTTTGGTGTTTTTAAAAAGGTGCTTGGTGATTCCATTATGTAACCACATAAAAAAGTTCTCATGCTCCCATATCATCTAGGACTTCTCTATCTTAAACTATACCCTACTTGACTATCAATAAATTTCAAACATACCATCTTTAAACCTAGGCTAGACTATAACTCAGTTTATTTTGCTACTGTTCTGCCACTGAACCTAATAGAATGCCCGAATTAGAGAAGTGTCCAACACATATTTACTTAATAAGGAAAGAAAGAATTACACAGCAAATTTTAAAACAAGGAATAGGAGTGGGTATGGAGGTTCATACTAGTAATCCCAAGACTCTTGGGGACTGAGAAGGAAGATAGCAATTCTGAGTGGAGACTGGGCAATTTAATGACTTAAGAACTTTACATAAAAAGCAAAAGTAGTTTCAGGATGTAGCTCAGTGGGAAGGTCCTGAGTTCAAACTCTTGAACCTCAAAAAATACATTAAATAAATTAAATAAATAGATGTTAACAATGATTACTAAATGATAAATATATCTGTAAGGGGAATTTTCTTGCAGAATATTACTATTCAGAGAATGTTTTATTAAAATACTTAATATTTGGACCTTGAAGACAATATGAAATTTGGCTTTTGTGAAAAAATAACGAGCAACAGAGACTGAAAAGCCTAGTGTTAAAATGAGAGGTTTAGGGCCAGGGATTTAGCCCAATGGCATAAGTGCTTGCCTGGCAAGTGCAAGGTCATGAGTTCGATGTCTGGTACAAAAAAGAAAAAAAAAGAGCAAGAGAGGTCTAAAATTAGGTATAAGAGATACCTAGCACTACTGCTCTCTGCATTCAAGTCAGATCTTCAGAATTAGTAAGAAATCTTCTGAATTTTAAAAGAATTCTAGAACATGTTAAAAGTTAAATGGCTTTAAAAGTACAATTTCTGTTCACAAATACAAGAATGGCCAGAAGCTACCAAACATCCCCAGGTAATAAGTAACATTCACAGACTTTATTTTATGGGAATGTTTCTAGTTTGGGAGATTAAGGAAAACCAGAATAATATATCTGGAGTTCCATGTGAAATTATACATCATTTATTCATTGATAAGATGGTGATTGTAGAATAAATCATGGTGGAGTTAAGAAGAGTCATAGCGTGCTGAATTTTTGCACATTTTACTATTTTTTTGCAGTCAAAATTCCCCTTGAAATTGTTTTTATTTATCTCAGTAAGAAAAAGAGAGCTTTTCTTCCAGCTATGGAACAAATCATTTTTCCTATGATTGAGCATTATATGAAGCATTTGGCTCGTGTTTAGGGACAACGTGTATATCACCCCCAAAACCTGAAAACTTGAGTTATACTCAGCCAAAAATGAAAACTAGTAACCTCATGTGAACCAAAACCAAGAGCATATATTAATCAACCAGAATGAACAAAAGAATAGCACCTGTTAAATATTGTCTCCATTTCTCTGCATATTTCTCAATTCTCTTAGCTTTTAATGTATTATGTAGAGGCTATCACATAATTCATGTATGTTACATTATTCTCGGATGAAATGCAGCCATAACCATCTGAATACTATCCACTGAGAAGAAGCACATTAGATGTTATGACATGGATTTCATTTTCTTTTTTCTGCTCAAAGTCAAAAAGAAAGTATATTCATTTTTATGATAAAAATATAGGAGGTGAGATACGGTCAATGTATAGATCTCAACAAGCCAGAATTGTAGTTACAAATAAATATAATATTTAACAAATTCAATTAAACATTGTAGGTTTTGGCCATTTAGTTTAGGTCAGAGTGACAGATGCCCAAATTCATATTTGAAAAGATCACCTGTTGAGTATGAATCAAAAATTGAGAACTGTAGTGATGAGTTTCTTTAGGAGAATAACAATCTATATACTAAATCAAAAACAACTTCAAAATGGGAAAAAATACTTTTAGGTTTTATTTTTAATGATACATTTTGAAAGGTGTTGATAAGGTAGTAACCAAAGGTAAAGATAAAAGCATAAATCAATTTATTTATCCATATATATATATATATATATATATATATCGTCTGCAAATATTTTTAGGATAAAAGTTTAGCAAATCTTATCAGTGATTTCCTCAATGGCATTTATCACGGTAAATGCATGAGTCTGATGGAAACTTGGACCTCCTTGAAAGAAGTTTAAAAGCTAGTAGATTTCATAGTTGTTTCTTATGATTTAGATGAAGCAAAACAAAGGAACCTTTTATTGTGGATAAATGAAATGATTCTCCAGGAAGATCATAGACTCACCTTATAACAACTGCAAATTTGGCAAGACTGAAGCAACCATCTGGTTTGAATACTTTTTCAGTGAAGTATGTCTCTGATAGTTCAAAGAATCCTAGAATGAAAAAATTTTATAAACTGGTAATGCAAATAATCATGCTTTAAAGTGTATCTTCCAGGTAGTCTCTTAATTAGTCACGCACAGCTACATACCTGACTGCCCTCTTATTTTGCTTACATCGGTATCAAAAGTCACTTTTTCAAGAAGGAATTACCCCAGTAACCTAAGCACTCTGTTTGTCTGCGTGTTGCTATTTTTCTCTTCTTTCTTAAATGCACACATCTCAGAGATTTTGTCTCACTGGTCTCCTATTCATTGCTTAGGAAGTCTTAAATAGAACATAATAGAGGATCAATGGAGTTTTATGGAATTAAACAACTAATTAATAAGTAATTTCTAGTTACTAAAAAAACTATCACAATTCTTATTTCTCTATTCATGTTCTCCTTTTCTGAGCTTTCAAATGAATTCCATTTATCAGATTATTCATTCCAAAGTGTTATCCAGAATGAGAAGCTTGTGGCTTACCTAGTCCATGGCTGAGTGGCCTAGACACACATTTCAAGCCCAGGTGGGAGCTTCCTCTCATGTGCATCTTGGCTGAGATGTGATCTCTCCTGTCTATAAATATTGGTCCAACCTACCCCTACATGCTTGCCCTGCTGCCAATCTCTTGGCCTCCAAGAATAGCTAACTGCCTATTTTATTTTTTAAATGATATCAACACATATTCAGAACTGTTACTACTAAGGCAGACTATGGCTCAATGCAAATCCCCAAAAAGTCAAATATTTCTCGCTCCATCATTTTTATACATCAGATAGAGCACAGATCTGTCCCATAAAATATAAGACACAAATGCAAGCCAAATACATCATTTTAAATTTTTTACTAGTCATATTTAAAAAATTAAGAAGCTAGGGAATTGATCACAATAACATATTTATCTAACACAGCATATCTAAAATATGAGTGTGACATCTAACCAACATGATGACAAAATTCTTGTATAAACTCTCAGGGGAAATAACACTCTGGGAACATATTTTGAATCCTGTAGATTGCAGAACTGAAACAGTGGTCACTTTCACATAGAATGTTGAAAAAAGGGAAAAACAGTGAGACAGAAACACAAGGGAGAGTGAGAGGGTGGGAGGGAACCATGAAAGAGAAAGAGAAAGAAAGAAAGGAAGAGAGAGAGAAAGAAAAAGAGAGAAAGAGAGAAAGAAAGAAAGAAAGAAAGAAAGAAAGAAAGAAAGAAAGAAAGAAAGAAAGAAAGGAAGGAAGGAAGGAAGAAAGAAAGAAAGAAAGAAAGAAAGAAAGAAAGAAAGAAAGAAAGAAA